>CM040125.1:355339933-355747177 GCA_022559845.1 Amorphophallus konjac
GATCGAAAAGTCAAATTACTTAGGATAACATAATGTAATGTCTATGTTATTAAGGAAAACAGTTTGTTAAACTCATCTTTTTGACACTACATTTGACATCTGTGAGTGCAAATATGTGACATCATCGAACAATGATAAATATTAAGCTGCCACTTTCTGAGAGAGACAGTGCTGTATTTGAAATTTTTGATGATAACGATAGGATATATAATATTTGAAAATTAAAAATGATAATTTTAATTTTTTACATGTAAAGAAGGTATGTACTAAATTAAATTGATGTGACACAGGCATTAGATATTTAGAAGGAAGTGCATGAATAATAAGTTTTAATTTTATATGTTTTTAATTAAAAAAAGGTAACCACAATTAAGATTAGTGATTGGTGGGGATAGGGAAGCACTGAGAAACTCATTCATCTTTGAGATCCTTTGCAAAAAAATAAAAATTGAAAATTTCCTACTCTTTAAATTACGTATTTAAAAGGATATGAAGTATTTCTAGACTAATTTTTCAATTTTTTGGTTATTTGATAGGACACAAATTTGCATTCCTCGTGGATAAAGAGACCCAGAAAACCCGGAAGCAAAGAAGCCGCCTTTGCAGAAGAGGCGATGCAGACCCAGCTCTGTGCGCACCTGCTCACCGCGAATTGCTTAAACCCTTCCACCCCCTTCCATTCCTCAGGCTCCCCAAGCCTGTGGAATCCTCCCAAGACCCACTGTGGCTTCCTCCTTAAAAATGGCACCTTTCCCTTTCCCCCTCCTAGATTCCCACCTCTGGCGCGGAGTTCTCCACTGCGGAGAAGGACCCATGTCTGCTTTTCCTCCCCCGACGGCGGTATTGCCGGAAGCTTGTCTGATCCCCATGTCAAGGATTCGGAGGTCGAGCTTCTCGGGAAGCCGTCGCCCATCCCTGTTCCCGACGGAGAGGAGGAGGAGAGGGCCTCCGGGGCGCCCAAGCCGGGGGCGGAGGAGGCGCTAGCCCCATTCCTCAAGTTCTTCAAGGAGAGAGATTCGTTGGAACAGGCCGGGGTGGAGGGCGAAGCGGCGGCTTTCCTGGGGGAATCTTCCGAGGAAAAGAGGAAGCAGGAAGAGCCGGGGAAGGTCGGGGTGGAGTACTACGAGCCGAGGCCCGGCGATTTCGTAGTCGGGGTGGTGGTGTCGGGCAATGAGCACAAGCTCGACGTGAACGTGGGGGCGGACATGCTGGGGACGATGTTGACGAAGGAGGTGCTTCCCCTGTACGAAGGAGAGATGGCCCATACTCTGTGTGATTTGGGGAAGGACGCGGAGGAGTTCATGGCCCCGGGAAAGATTGGAATTTTGAAGGAAGAGGAAGCTTTGAGCGGGGAAACAGCACCGGGTAGGCCGACCGTCGAGGTGGGTTCAGTTCTCTTTGCGGAGGTCCTTGGCCGGACTTTGAGCGGCCGGCCTCTGCTTTCCACGAGGAGAATGTTCCGCCGGGTGGCGTGGAGCCGTGTGAGGCAGGTCCTCTTCTTGCTTATCTTTACGACACATTCTTTTCTTTCTGGCTTGTGTCCTCCTGAATAGTCCTAATTGGTAGAATTGTTGACGGGTTTGATCGCCATGGTTATTTGTAATCGAGGAGCAGTGTTCTTGACTTGAGAAAGTTTTACCAGTGAAGCAACCTTCTAACTTTCGTGGAACTTTAACTGTTGGCTGATGGATGCATAATTTTTCTCTTGCCGGAATGAAGTTGATATAATTTAGCTACCATGATAGTGGTGAAACATGCTGTCAGAAGTTAATGTTACGTGAACTATTTGGTGACTGTGATTGGTTCAGACATATGAAAGACAGCTAGAATATCCAACAGAAGAATAACGTATTGCAGGAGAAGGTTGTTACCATCTTCATCAGGAAATTCGAATTCAATATTGTGTGAGATAATTGGGCAAATTTGCCTTTTTCTGCTGTCCAGACCAGATGAGACAATTTTTAAATATGCATCTGGTATGCATACTTTATAGGTCACCCAGTTGCTACGAATCAACAAGCTATTTCTTGTCTGAATACCACTTAATGAACTGCAGTTAATTTGAGCAGTTTTTGGCATGGAGCATTTTATGGGGAACTGGGTACTTACTGCATTTATGCTCCAGATCTTTTTGTTTGGTTTCTGGTGCATTTTCTCCGTTTCTTATCTTTCTCTTCTTCCAATAACTAAAGGCTACCTAGTTCAAATTAAATCTTTTCATGTCTAATCTCTTTGGACTAATCTCTAAGTTCTTTTCTTATTCTTTGTTCAATAATTAAGGCTTTAAGTGTTCACTTTCCAAAAAGAGGCTGTAACTTTTCTTTTCAGAAATAGCAGTTTGTTACTAAACATTCTTTTTTTAATAAATCAACATGTATATCTGTGTGGTATTTTCATGCAGATAAAACAGTTTGGTGAGCCTATTAAGGTCAGAATTACTGAATGGAACACTGGTGGTCTCCTTACAAGAATTGAGGTTTGTGCTTCTTGTTTATTTCATGTATTAGAAAAGATATTCTTGATGTCAGTTATTTCCTATTTAAGAAAAGAAATTAGCATACAGTATTTTTTTGGCAATTCTGATTTCAGGGACTCCGTGCATTTCTCCCTAAAGCTGAGTTGATGAATAGAGTGAACAACTTCACAGACTTGAAGGAAAATGTAATGCTTATGTTTATAATACGCTCTCTATGATCAAGTCCTAGCATGTTAGTGCTATTTATTTACTCAGGGCTTATAGAAGTGCAGTTTCATGTTTTCCCACTCTCCATTGAATTTAATTTTTTGTATGCCTCTAATCCTCTATATTACTGGCTATGATTAACGATAATCTTTATGGGAATAAACATTTGATTCTTGTTTCCATCCCTTTGGTGCAGGTTGGTCGATGCATATCTGTTTGCATTACTAGGATTGATGAAGATAACAATGACCTGATAATAAGTGAGAGAGAAGCATGGGTCAGTTCAGATACCTAATTATATTTCAGCATGCTGTTTCTGCTTGTAAAATCTGACACATGGGTGACACTATTATCTGCGTTCAGTAATCACTATAACATCAGGAGCATGGAGCAGATAGTTAACACCTAAATAATAGGCCTTGTTATAAGAGAAAGGTTGCAACTAAAGCCATCCCATCTGGCATTTTTCTATATGTTGTGAAGCATTGCCTGCCACTAATCTAGCATTGCTAACATGGTTGTTGTGTCATTAGTGTTGGGTTGAACTTTATTATGACATTTTTTTCACCATTTAGAAGTAGTCCCCCTCCCTCAAAAAAAAGGTTAAAGAAAACTTTTTGTTTCCAGACAATAACCAACTATAGGGGTAAAATTGAGCTTTTGCAAACTTGTCACACAGTTGGGTTGAATTGCACACTGAGGTTTATGGCGGGAGCCGGAGGACACTTCACACATGCACAGCCAAATCTACTGCTCAATTGACCATGATATTTGCCCCTGGAAGTGGTGGCTGCACTGAGAGCATCAGAAATGGTGAGGAGTGAGGTCATGGATGTGATGTGTTCATCGGCTTCCGCAGATCACTTGACAGCAGCTGGGTTTATCTTCAACATCCAAATTAGCATGATGAACTTACCCTTGTGATAACCAGGACATCTGTTTTTGTATATAATGCATAAAGTTTAACACCTCTGACAGATCTTTAGCCTAATGAGTTATTTACCTCGTGATAGTTTGACTATCACATGTGCTGTATCAGAAATTCGGCTATAAAGTAGCAAGAATATGGATGCATGTCCACTTTCAAAAAAATAGAATATGGATGCATGTGTGATGTCATTTTATATTTCTTGTTTTTCATCATAGTTTGTTTTCTTTCCTTGTGGTCTGTGGCTATCACAACACACAAACGCCATATGCAAATGTTTCTCTCTTTTTACATTCACTTCTGATTAGTATTTCCAAGTATCATCTGCCTCTCTTACAAACTGAAAATTATGAAATGGATCATACTTTAGGATATTCTACATCTTCAAGAAGGAACTCTCTTGGAAGGGACAGTGCGCAAAATTTTTCATTTTGGAGCACAAGTGAGAATAGGAGACACAAATAGAAGGTGAGTATCTTTAAAGTATGGTTAAAGCAACCATGCCCTAACAAAATGTCATTGCAGTTTATGTTCACATTCCATGTCGGTTTTGCTATGGATTTTTCCGTCTTCTTAGCATGATCTCCAGAACTTGTTGCATGCTGGTTTAAGAATTTAGAATAAAGCCTTCTTCCATGAAGAGGAGGCTGTCATTCCACATTTTGCAGATAGAATCTTGATTTCTCTCGAATTAATATTACATGCAAGGCATTATATAATGACATCAATCCAATGATTGGGAACTTTCAAAGGAATTAGTTTTGGACTTCTGAGAGGGATTACTAGCTATTTATGTGAGCATTGATCACTGGGGTGCCATCCAGAGTCCATTTTACAAACTATCAAAAAGATCAAAATAAAAAGAGGTAATGGTTTTCTATCACCAAGTAATGATAATGAATGGTATGTGGTAGCAGCTGGAAATACTGTTGGTAGACAGGATCTTGAAACCAGCTGTCCCTTGTTTTCTATGGTATAATGTTTGGCTCCGGGCAAATCTACTTTGCACCAGACTACTTAAGGTCAAAAGGCTTGGTATTTTACTTGTCTTTGCAGTCTCAACTAAACAGGGAGAAGTGAATCCTTAAATCTTTGGAGCACACCATTTTCTGAAGAGGTTGTTCACTGTGTATTTATTCCTTCCTCAAGGACAGTATCTCTCCATTGCCTGTAGTGAACCTTTGGTGCGGACACCTGAGCAGTTGAGCGGCGCGACACGCCGAGCCACCGGTACCGCACACGGAGCACGACTCGAGCCACCTCAGCATCCATCTGGCTCGAAGACAGTCTGGAGACTCCCCCTTGAGTCCCGGCATTTATCATATTTAGTTAGACTTTATTTGTGTTTAATGTGTGTTTACTTCATTTTATTCGGTATGTAATTTTGATTGTAAGAGGGGCTTATTTGTAAAATGGGACCCCTGGGCCCCACGGGACCCCCAGGCCCCCTCCCATTGATCCACCTCAGTCCTAGGGCCCCATGTGGGGTCGGTCAACCATTCAAATGGTGGCTTCTAGAAGGGTGGGTCAAGTGGGGGACATTGGAATGAAAATGCCAACAATTCCAACCCACCCCCACCTACCATGTCCCCCCTTGCCTCCCTAATCAATGGGCTGCCCCCCCCTTGTATTTTTAATTTTAATTTTTGTGGATGGTCACATGCAATCCCAGCCCTCCATCTCCCATCCCTAGATCCAACGGTTGAGGATGGATTAGATATGTAACTTATATAAGCTTGTATTTTTCCATTTTGATGAATTAATGCCATTTGAACTTGGAAAATCCTTGGAGCAGCCCTTGGGCACCCCCCCTCTCCCTCTCTCCCTCTCCTCCTTGCAGCTGGGAAGGTTGTATTCTGGTGGTGTGACTCCACCCCTATCAGTTCCGGTCGCCGTCGCCGCCGCCGCCGTCACGAGTCGCCACCGCACCGCCATCACAACCGTCGGAGTTCTGCCTTCCACCTGCAGTCGCCACTTCCCCGAATTCTTTCCATCAGCCACGAGCTCAGATCGATTTGGGATTTTGAGGGGATGTTCCAGAGGTGTCAAGCACGTCCCACAAAAATTGGTTGGTCATAAAGATCCCCTTTGATAATTTTTCATTTTCGCCCAACTTTAATTTCCAGATCTGTATGTTGTCTGTTTCCATTTCCACCCGCCCTGTGTTTCCAAGTTTCGGACCTCTTTCTGATTTTTGTTAGAGCTCCCAATTTTATTGGGAGTTCTGTCCACCCACCCCTCCTTCCACGAATTTTCCTGATTTTTGATCAACCTTCCACCTATTTTTAAAAATTCGTTCTCAGAGCTAGCTACAGTGCTGTCCACCTGTCTCCAGATCCGACCTCTGTCCAGTGCAAAAATCATATCAATTCGTAACCACCTCCAATCAGTCCACACAAAATATTGCCATCTTCCTTGTTCAAAATCCTATAACTTTGATGAAGAGCTCAGGAGCTGAATCGGAAGTCTACTAGGCGGTCAACAGCAGTTCTCAGACAAGTTCCCTGCAGATCTGAGATTCCGGGTACTGTACAACAGGAACTTGTAAATTCAATAAAGTTCAGATCTGACCAGATCCAGCAGATCTATCTGGGTCTAGATTGAAGGATTTGAAGAGAGCTTTCCAACGATAGCTCATGCGCCCCGATCCGACGTCGGGATTGATCGCAGCGGTCATTCTCGCCGGAGCGCGCGCCGGAAAGCAGAACCGGAAATTCGTGGGAAGCTAGTTCAAGAATTGGGAATCGGGGCCGATCGACCCCCGATCGGTGTTTCCGGCCGACCGCCGTCCGTGGAGGCGCGCCACCAGGGGTCCCCATCACAGCGGGTCCCATCCCCACAGATCCCGAGGACAGCGCCGTCCGTGGGCCCCACGGGCCTGCAGAAGTCGCCGTTTGGAAAGCACGAAAACGCGGAGTTCGGCACCGCCGGACGACATCAAGATGCTGCCCGTCAACCCGATTTGCGTGATTCTCGGGCCCCACATGTGACCTTTTACCTCCCTGTGTGGAGTGGGTCAAATTATTGTATTGCTGTAACATTGTTTAACCGGGAGTCCGTAATTCGGCCGGGGTTATCTTCGCCACGCCGGGTGCGTGGAGGTAATGGTCTAAACTTCTCGGCGTTCATTTGCTAGTTTAGTATATGGTCTTTTGCCGCTGCCGAGAGCGATAGGTACTAGCCCGTGTGTCCATGTCACCGCTGTGAGCGTGAGAGTGACCCGTCCCGCGACTCGATCCGAGTCCGGAAGTGAGTCTGACTACCTTGAACTCTGCCGGTTCCCTAACCGCGCTCGATCCGCGTTTCCCTCGCTTGGGACGACGAGTGAGCTTACGTTTCTGTTAGCGATGTATAGCCCATAGGAGCTCTCCGTGTCGGGCCTAGTGTCTCTTCTGTCATGTGTTGCTGGTCGTGTCCACATCTAGAGTCCGAGGTCCATACCACGTAGAGTCGGTCCCCGTGTCCGTCCCGCATCAGTTTGGTATCAGAGCGAGTCGAGTCTAGGGTAGTCGTTGCATATGTTTTGCATAGTCTAAGTCGAGTCTAGGATCATCATTATTTTCAAAACAAAAAAAAGGTGTTTTAAAATTGCATTTCATCCCGATAATTCGGTATCTTAAAAGGTGTTGTCCGAACGTCAGGCTACGCCTATCGGGAGGTCGCACACTTGCGGGAGTGATCTTCGGATCGATTAACTCCGCCACGTACCGGATATTGGTTTAGCTCTAGGTGCATTAGTCGGTGTTTGCATTAGTTAGTGCATTCCAACCTTACATAGCCGGTCTAGTGTCATGTCCAAGAGTCGGCATGTTCAACATGTAGTTCCCCCCAATTTCCAATGGACTCCCAGTCGCCCAGGCGATATGACCGTTGGCCCACCCATGGGCTTGGCAACCATCCTCTCCGCTTCTGTAGGCCTGAAGCCTCAGATTTTTATGGCTCCAATGGCCCGGGCGACTACCTCAAGTGGGAGGCCGCCATGGACACATACTTTGATTGTTATACCATGTCCGAAGCCGGGCAATTCTATTTTGCCAAGGAGAGGCTTCTACACGAGGCCGCCGAAAAGTGGGACCACATAGAGCGCTTGAGAGAGGTTAGGAGGTAATGGCCCATCGAATCATGGTGGGACATGAAGAGAGAACTTAGGAAGGTCTACGTGCCTCAACCGGTCACCTCCAACCGGCCCCACCCAATCACTCCCAACTAAGTGGGTCCTAGTCGGAGGCAAAGAGCCCCACACGTAGATGAGCCAAGACCCAATCCTAGGACGGTTGACTACGGGCGAGTCCACCATGATATCCCTATTCCAACCCACTCCGTTGCCGAACTTATGCAAATGATTTTGGACCGGTTGGATGGGGTGGATAGGACACGTACTCCTAGTGATGTACTCCTACACGAGCCTAAGGAGGTAACAATCGGTAGCCCCAACCCGTTGCCATCTAAGGTGCAATCCCAAGGTCCTCTCTCCATCATAGTGGATCCTCTTCCCCCACCCACGAGAGCCCCATTGTCTGCACCCCCTGTCCGTCAGGAGGATAAGGGTAAGGACACACGTATCAAGGAGCGTAGTGGATCACGGCAGCAGTGTTATCGCTGCCAGGGGTTCGGCCACTTTGCCGGACAGTGTCCCACTCGGACATCTCTAGCCCTAGGGGACAAAAGGGTTGGAGAAGCCTCTCTCCGATCTTTATGCGGAGCCACCTCAGTCACAGCTACCCGTGTTTCTAACGGGAAAGCTACTTATAGCCGAGCCACTCCTTAGCTGGCTTAAGAATGGCCTGGCCCCATCTCCCCTCCCATCTATGGACCCTATCCTACCTCTGGTGCCAATCAATTCATTTCACACCACTTTCCGGTCTAGTCACTATGTGGATACATTGGATGACCTTCTTAAAGGGTTAGACCGGCAATTGACATTTACGCACTTGTTGGCTCCAGGCTTCGACCGACCCACAGGTCGTAGTTTCACTCATCCCGTTTTAGGGTCCATCACCTCCGTGTACACCGTGGGTCATGTTACCACGGAGGTTCTTCTACTCCTCCCTATGCCGGCCGAGCCCGACTTCATTCCCATTTGCCCAAGGGAGGAATCTTACTTTCTACCTATGACTGCCGTCCCACCTCTCACAATAAATGAAGGTGATCATTTACATCTCCAAGATTTCCAAATGTGGGACAGTGATTTGTGGAAGCCTAGTCCGAGGGGTCATACCTTCTTTGATCCCTTCGACCCATTCTCTTGTGGACCCCGTGACCTACCATATTTACTCCACCTTTTTGAGAGGGTCCACCATCATAACCCCACCGTCTCATCTCCCTTCATGAATGAAGGAGATCAACAACACCTTCTAGACTTCCACACATGGGATCTTGAGATGAGGGAATCCATATCGAGGGGTCACACATTCTTTGATCCCTTCGATCACTTTCTTCGTGGGCCCCTTGGCCCACAACCTCCATTCCACCTCTTTAAGGAAGTCCACTATCACACTCCTCCTACTCGGGCCTGGCAACCTTCACATGGCAATAGGTCTGAACCGTCATTTGGGGGTGATGAAGACTTTGATTCCCCCGGTCCACCTAAACCGCCCAAACCTCCCGGACTTCCCACATCCAAATCCAATGTCCATGATTGGTGCATCATAGGATGTCTAGGAGTCCACCATGACATTAACCTCCGGTTATGTCAAATGCATGCATGGCACACATTCGGATGTCCTGGACCACCTTGCATATGATTGGGTTTGACTAACATTAGGTTTGTGTAGGGTCGTGTGTGCATCTGTGTGTTTTTCTTTTTGTTAGGCATGTTAGGAGTCTGCATGACGACGTCCGTCGTCACATTGAGGTCAGCAATGCACGTTACAAAGAGCTAGCCGATGCTCACCGACACCACCGAGAGTTCCAAGAGGGCGAATATGTCATGATCAGGGTAAGACCTGAACGGTTTCCCTCTGGAACCGTTAAGAAGTTGCAAGCTCGCGGAGCCGGTCCATTTAGAGTGTTGAAACGCGTTGGATCCAATGCGTATGTTGTGGACCTGCCCGAGGAATACGGTATAAGCTCTATTTTTAATATTTCGGATCTAGTTGCATATAGGGACCCAACGGTGATCCCTAGTGAGCCTTTTGAGCCATCTCCTCCCATTGAGAGTGAGCCCACACCTGAGTGTCCACCTCCAGCCCCTTTGTCACGGCAGCGTGAGCATATAGATCATATACTGGATGAGCAGGTGACAATTACCAGGAGTGGATCCTACCCGCGCTACCTAGTGCGATGGAGAGGACGGCCCGCTACCGAGGACATGTGGATCACACATGGAGAGTTGCAGCGGATTGAACCGGACCTTCTGGAGCGATACAGGAGCAATGCAGACCCTTACTCGACAGGGTCGAGTTTCTCCCACTCGGGGAGAATTGGTGCGGACACCCGAGCAGTTGAGCGGCGCGACACGTCGAGCCACCGGTACCGCACACGGAGCACGACTCGAGCCACCTCAGCATTCATCTGGCTCGGAGATAGCCTGGAGACTCCCCCTTGAGTCCCGGCATTTATCATATTTAGTTAAACTTTATTTGTGTTTAATGTGTGTTTACTTCATTTTATTCGGTATGTAATTTTGATTGTAAGAGGGGCTTATTTGTAAAATGGGACCCCTGGGTCCCACGGGACCCCCAGGCCCCCTCCTATTGATCCACCTCAGTCCTAGGGCCCCATGTGGGGTCGGTCAACCATTCAAATGGTGGCTTCTAGAAGGGTGGGCCAAGTGGGGGACATTGGAATGAAAATGCCAATAATTCCAACCCACCCCCACCTACCATGTCCCCCCCTTGCCTCCCTAATCAATGGGCTGCCCCCCCTTGTATTTTTAATTTTAATTTTTGTGGATGGTCACATGTAATCCCAGCCCTCCATCTCCCATCCCTAGATCCAACGGTTGAGGATGGATTAGATATGTAACCTATATAAGCTTATATTTTTCCATTTTGATGAATTAATGTCATTTGAACTTGGAAAATCCTTAGAGCAGCCCTTGGGCACCCCCCCTCTCCCTCTCTCCCTCTCCTCCTTGCAGCTGGGAAGGTTGTATTCTGGTGGTGTGACTCCACCCCTATCAGTTCCGGTCGCCGCCGCCACCACGAGCCGCCACCGCACCGCCATCGCAACCGTCGGAGTTCTGCCTTCCACCTGCAGCCGCCACTTACCCGAATTCTTTCCATCAGCCACGAGCTCAGATCGATTTGGGATTTTGAGGGGATGTTCCAGAGGTGTCAAGCACGTCCCACAAAAATTGGTTAGTCATAAAGATCCCCTTTGATAATTTTTTATTTTCGCCCAACTTTAATTTCCAGATCTGTCTGCTGTCTGTTTCCATTTCCACCCGCCCTGTGTTTCCAAGTTTCGGACCTCTTTCTGATTTTTGTTAGAGCTCCCAATTTTATTGGGAGTTCTGTCCACCACCCCTCCTTCCACGAATTTTCCTGATTTTTTGATCAACCCTCCACCTATTTTTAAAAATTCGTTCTCAGAGCTAGCTACAGTGCTGTCCACCTGTCTCCAGATCCGACCTCTGTCCATTGCAAAAATCATATCAATTCGTAGTCACCTCCAATCAGTCCACACAAAATATTGCCATCTTCCTTGTTCAAAATCCTATAACTTTGATGAAGAGCTCAGGAGCTGAATCGGAAGTCTACTAGGCGGTCAACGGCAGTTCTCAGACAAGTTCCCTGCAGATCTGAGATTCCGGGTACTGTACAACAGGAACTTGTAAATTCAATAAAGTTCAGATCCGACCAGATCCAGTAGATCTATCTGGGTCTAGATTGAAGAATTTGAACAGAGCTTTCCAACGATAGCTCATGCGCCCCGATCCGACGTCGGGATTGATCGCAGCGGCCATTCTCGCCGGAGCGCGCGCCGGAAAACAGAACCGGAAATCCATGGGAAGCTAGTTCAAGAATTGGGAATCGGGGTCGATCGACCCCCGATCGGTGTTTCCGGCCGACCGCTGTCCGTGGAGGCGCGCCACCAGGGGTCCCACCCCCACAGATCTCGAGGACAGCGCCGTCCATGGGCCCCACGGGCCCGCAGAATCCGCCGTTCGGAAAGCACGAAAACGCGGAGTTCGGCACCGCCGGGCGACATCAAGATGCTGCCCGTCAACCCGATTTGCGTGATTCCCGGGTCCCACATGTGACCTTTTACCTCCCTGCGTGGAGTGGGTCAAATTATTGTATTGCTATAACATTGTTTAACCGGGAGTCCGTAATTCGGCTGGGCTTGTCTTCGCCACGCCGGGTGCGTGGAGGTAATGGTCTAAACTTCTCGGCGTTCATTTGCTAGTTTAGTATATGGTCTTTTGCCGCTGCCGAGAGCGATAGGTACTAGCCCGTGTGTCCATGTCACCGCTGTGAGCGTGAGAGTGACCCGTCCCGCGACTCGATCCGAGTCCGGAAGTGAGTCTGACTACCTTGAACTCTGCCGGTTCCCTAACCGCGCACGATCCGCGTTTCCCTCGCTTGGGACGACGAGTGAGCTTACGTTTCTGTTAGCGATGTATAGCCCATAGGAGCTCTCCGTGTCGGATCTAGTGTCTCTTCTGTCATGTGTTGCTGGTCGTGTCCACATCTAGAGTCCGAGGTCCATACCACGTAGAGTCGGTCCCCGTGTCCGTCCCGCATCAACCTCCTTCTGATCAGGAGGGAGTAGATGCCGCATCTCAGGCAACTTGTCAAGATATAGTTGGATGATGCTTTCATCAAGAGCCTTTTACTTTTATTACATAAAAATTGCTGAACAAGCTCTAGAAGGTGTAGGTCCAGGCTTTATGCCCCCAAAGGACCCCTTATCTGACACCCTCCATCTGAGTCATCGTCTGAATGTTGACATGAGAAGATCAGAGGATATTGAACTATTTTTTTATGCGTGTGTGATGTGGGTAGAGCTGAATCTCACATTTCAGCAGTTGGTTCTCTGTCTCTCAACCCATGGTTCCAGAGAAGCGATGTGAGCAGGACCAGCATCCCTATTCAAATGATAAGCTGCAGAAGCTTCATCATTCTATTGATAGATTGATCTTGTCAGCCTTGTGCTATGCTGGCTTATAGACTTCAATCTGCTGCAACAGAATGGAGTCCTTTTATCTATCAGAATAAGACCCAGGAGGTAATCTTAGCATGGAACGTGCCTGGAACAATAAAAAATTGCCTCAAATGTTGTCTTAACGTGGACTTCACATTTGCGAGGGATCCATCGTCCATTCCAATTGGAGAACCCAGCCTTCAATAGGATTACTTGGAGAAATTTAAAGATGTGATTTGAGCACTCAGTGATGATTTGCAATAAGTGACCGACTGTTCCTCTGTGGACAAAAGATGAAAGTGAACATCATCTGACTTGATAGAATTGATGATGCAGAAATTCATGAATGCCTCCAATAATTTAGCTTTTCTTCATAGAAAATTTTCTCGAGGACTAGTCTATCTCATGTCTAAGGTTACCTTCGCTAGGAATGATGACAGGTTCCTGTTGGAGGCCCGAACTCAACCCAAAGTCTAGGCATTAAGTTGAGGGAATCCTTTACATATATAGAGGTGAGACTCCCATGGATATCCGATATGGTACCTATGTAGTCAGAGGCAAGAGACGCCCGAGGTGACCAAGGGGTCGCCTTAGCCTCAAACACCTAGGTGATGGCCTAGGCGTTTGAGGCAACATTTTATTAAAACACATAAAATAGGTCAAATATGTAAATATATCATTAACTATGTCAACAACACATATTTAAAACCTATAAAATTACTAAATTTATACATGCACGTGTTAATTAAGCTCAATTTCATAATAAAATAGCTAAAAACTGGGTTTGGTTATAGGAATGGGCTGGGTGGGCCAAGTGGGCTCAACCCAAAGGTGCCTGTAGCCTAGGCTAATTGTGTAGGCGTGATTGGCTGAAGAGAGGCGAATTATTGGCACCTTGCCTCGCCTCATGGCCTAGGCGAGCGCCTCAGGAGTCTTTGATAACTATGTATGGGACTAAACTACAACACCTTGCTCACACCGAACCAACCGGTTTGGGGCAACATCACGGGTAGGGCCAAGTGTCCTCACATAGATCCAATGGGTAAAGCTGCTCTGATACCATGTTGGAGGCTTGAACTCAACCCAAAACCTAGGCATTGAGTTGAGAGAATCCTCTTCGTATATGCAGGTGAGACTCCCATGGATTTCCGATATGGGACTAAACCACAAAAGTGCCCAAGTCCCCTTGTCTGATACCTGATCCTCAGAGCTACACCGTCTTGTCTATCAACCGTTGAGTCATTAGGAAGAATCCCCACTGGCCAGGAGCACATGGCCTCATGCAAGAGTGATGGTACGGCAACTGCATTTAGCCTAATGTCTCGATTAATTGTTTCTGCTATCAACTATGAGAAATCAAAAGGCAGGTAGCTCGTCCATGAATGCTGAACTGAGGACTTTGTATATAGTAATGAACTAAGGATGCAAGGACAAGTATTTTAAGAAAATCGAATAGGAAGATATTAGAGAATAAAATTCCTGTATGGAATGAACAGATTGAAGTGAACTGTTTTCTGCAATGGGATTCCTACCAAGTTATGAGAGACCAACTGTTGATTTGGAACCGTATTCCTAGTAACTGAAAATAACCTAGAGATAAATGGACTCTTCAGCTGTCATACAATGTAATAACAGTCTGTCAAAGCTCCTTCGTTATTGAAATATATCCTCCAGTATAGAGCATCAAGAATTAATGGTGTTATGCCTATTTCATAAATCCAAATGTGACACAACTTGGACTTACCCCCGATTCCTTGTTTGATTTACAAAACAACTTTGGATAGTTAACATCTATATTTTTCCTTGCAGTGGTTTGTTGCATATATCAAACATATCTCGTGCCAGGGTTGAATCTGTTAGTGGCTTGCTGGAATTGGATGAGAAGGTCAAGGTTCTTGTCGTCAAATCGATGTTTCCTGACAAAATCTCTCTTAGGTATGTCAGAGGTGAATCTTGTTGTTTTGATTATATACATGAGAAATAAGTTATGCAACTGCGAGCTTGGATTTTTTTCTCAATTAACATTAAGAATGGACAATATCACATACTATGCAAAAAAAAAAGAGAGAGAAATGAAATTACTGGCAAAGTCTAGTCACAACGAGACTAGTGGATACTCAGATTCAAGAATCCTCTAACGCCGACTGAAAACAAAGAAGGATTGATGAAAATGATTATGTAGATCTTCTCCCATTGGAGGGAAGGGGGACTACCAAAACTGTCTCATGAGTCTAGCTGCTAACACCCAATAAGAGAGAAAAAATGACCCTGCATAATAAAAATTTGTACAAGAGAATGCAAATATGTCTGCTGTTCTGTAATCCATTCATCCGTTCTACTATTGTAGAGTGGCCCTCATTATAAAGTCCATCATAGAACTTCCTTACCCCAAATAGCATTCATAGCCATTTTCTGTTAAGGCCCCAAAATGCAGCAAGGTAAATGATTCTATGACTGCTGATTGATGTGCCTTTGCAACTGCAATTGGGTTCATGTTGCAAAAGCAAATGGCTGGTTTTAATTGCTAATTTATTTATTTTTTGGTTTGACACCATCTGCATTGGCTTTTAGACTGTGTTTTGAACACGACAGAGAGTATGAGAAACATGGGGATTGTCTATTTTTGCATGAGCGGCATCATTTCATGGTTTCTATTTAGAGTCTTTTCTTCCTTTGGCTCTCAAACCTGGAGAATAGAAAATGCATCTGCACATTCTTTTGCCATCATGCATTCAGACATATGAACTGTTTTTATTATATGTCGGGCAGCATTGCAGACCTTGAAAGCGAGCCTGGGCTATTTCTTTCAAATAAAGAGGTAACACTTCTTTTCCCATCTGCTTCTGGGTAAAATTTCCCGAATTCATCTTTCAGTTGGTTGACCCATCCAGAGGCACCATTTCTTTCATCTTTTCCTTTTAATCCATTTTCTTCCGTGAATTCACCAAGCTTGCCTTCATCTCTGAATATAATATTTCGATTACCCCTTTCCAGAAGGTGTTTTCTGAGGCTGAAGAGATGGCAAGAAGATACAAACTGAAGCTGCCTGCTGTCTCTGCAAACCGCAAATTCAAGTCCCTCGCATTGGGTGCACCTCCCTTCGATGACGAGGCCAGATTATACTCGAACTGGACGTGGTTCAGGTTCGAAAATGATAGGAAAGAACACACACAAAATAACGACGACGGTGGCTCATGAAAATTAAGTTCCCACATCCTCTAACAGCTTTCAGAGATCTATAGAGGATATAACAGAGATTGCTGACATACAACCACGAGATGGTATATACATGCCACATTGTGGGGAAAACGATATCTACCGATGAATGTATCATCTGATGACAGCAGCATAAACGGGAAAAGGAAGGCCACCTTGTAACAAACAAGTATCCGTCGTGTCAGTTCATAAATTCTTTGTTCATTAGTTCCTGTTTGTTTTTTTTTTGCCCCTCTAGATATAACGACTCTCAAGACAAGGAAACTAGAAAAATCTTACAATTCCGGACCTGAAAATTCTATTACATGGATGACTTCGTGAACTCCGCCTTCGTGTGTCGTAAACCCCCGTGAAGTTGAGAAACACCCTTCTCACCACAGATGGAGAGAATCGTTCCCATGGCCTTGTACCGAAGGATCAGAGGCTCATTGGCGTGCCCGAGCAACCAAATTTAAACTGGAAACATCGTGTTCAAAATGCATCTGAAGAATCAGAACTGCCAGTTCCAATACCGGAGGTTCGGTTTAAGGTCGTTGTTGTTAATGGATACCGTAGGTAGATGTTGACTAGAGAGGCCAACTGGGTGAGGAATTATGGGCACCAAAAAATCTCTGACCCATGCACCATCATGACTGCCCCCTTCTTGTTCTGGAATCATAGTGTTCTTTCTAATTATCTACCCGCGGTGGGCTTGAATGCTTGGGTTCTCCTTCGGCACCCTCTGGAGAACACTCGTGATTGCATTCACAAACTCATCTTGGGTGCTTGCCCAAAAGCTCACTTCTGACTCTGGATTCGTGAAGGGTTTTGCAACTATCCCTCGTTGGGGTTTGACCCATTCTTACGGGCTTGCAATAGTCATGATTTCATGGAGGGAACTCGAAGGATAATACTTTTCAAGATTTTGGCATTTAGGGTATCGTTAGTTAGACATAAATAGCTCACTTAACGTTGGAAAATGAACTTACGAAAGTGAGTTGTTTGTCCGTGAGCTTTCGGTAGGTACATGTGATCAGGGTTTATAATATCGGTCCGAGAGACGGCTCAGCTCAACCCGTACGACCTGACCCGTCTCAACTCGGGGGCGGGATGCACGGGCCGTGAGTAGTGACCGGGTCACTTAATATATTTAATATAATATTTTAAATATAAAATATTATACAAGTAAGATGGTTAAGTGTCTTCCTCGATTTGATTTCGAAACTCACCAATTACAACTGTTATTTTGATTTCTTTTTAAGATTTTCATATAAAAAACTCGAAATCTTAAGGGAGTTTAACCGATTTGAACGCAAGACGTCTTAAATAAAACGCAGAAATCACTTAATCAAGTGAGCTAAGAATTTTATTATATTATTATATATATATTATATATATAAATAATCTTTTTATTTTGATATTTTACGAGATAGGATCGGGATGCCCGTCTCATTCTGAGACCGAGATGGCCACGGCAAACCTTGCATGTGACTAACTTACAGACAAAAATTTCCGGTTCCACACTTGGATAACGACATTAGGTTTTTGGAAGTGTCTGCTGAATTTTTTTTTTCCGGAAGCTTCTTCAACTCATTTTTGAGTTTGATTTTCGATGTTTTACAGATCTTCAAATAAACAAGCTAGAGAAAACCTGGCAAAATAAGTGATTTACATGTAGCCACACCCCAAGGTTGGCAAAGTCGACGGGTCAGACCGACACGTACTTAGCTTGGTATGGGGCCCGTCTTGGGCGGACTTCTTCTTTATCCATTTAAGTTAACTCATAATGTCTCGATCAACTCAGAGACCCGAGATCTTTATGATATGATACGAGTCAATCAACTCTAAGGTCACCTACTTCCAACCTCATCTTTCTCAGCGAGCAAAGAAACCTCCAGTGAGATACCATCCTCGTCAGTCTAAACAATATTTATTCTCTCACTCGGCCCACCAAGGGTTAACCCAGATCTATCCACTTTCTACCCAAGTTACATAGCCCGGGGTTATCTCAAGGTTAGCCCAGATTGACTCGATTTTAACTCTCATTTTAATTTTATAAGGTAGATTAGCTTATAGAGTTAAAAGTGGAGTAAATCCGAGTTAACTTTAGATTACCTGTCCTACCTCGATAGGTCAGTTAAATTAACTATTTTCATCCTCGAATCAAAAGTGGGCTAAGTGAGAGATTTTTTGACCCGGTTAACTTAGTCCGGGTTATCCTAACTCTCTACCAAAGTGGGACTTTTTAGTTTGATAAGTACGTAGTTTTTCGAAATAGATCAATGTAACTCACCTCTAGAGGTGGGGTAAGTAACCCGGGGTTACCCACTTTCTACCCAAGTTACGTAATCCAGCCCAAAGGAAAGTCCATCTTCTCCACCCAACTTTCAAGTTCAAAGTGAAGTGTCCTGGAGCCGGTTTCAACCAACACGAACTTTGTTTGCATACCTGAAACTTTTGGGGCGTCTTTGACAACCGGGTGGTCGGCCGGTTAGCCAACACCGGCTAACCGGTAGACCCCACCTCGACTGGCCCTCCCCCTCACATAGAACCCTTACCCGACCCCGGTTGCCTTAATCGACCCCGAAGGGTCGATTAAGGCACCCCCTTACCCGGTTATCAAATCCCCCCTTGAGAGTTTGTGTTATTTGCTTTGGATACTCCCAAACACTGCCAAAACTTAATACTCTCCGTTTTGACCTGGATGGCAAAAAAACCCCAATTCGTTACAAAGTGACGCTAAACGTTGGAAAGCACAGAGCAACATAATAAAAGATGTAAACCTCCGATTCCTCCGAGATATTCGTGGGCAACAGCCCTCGCACTTCCCAAGCCATCAGAATCCGAAACTTGAAAATAGCCGACGAGTACGAGCACGGCAGGCTGCAAAAACTAACTGACAGGCTTTTGATGCAGGCCCAAAGCTCTCCCTCGGCCGCGTCCTCATGTCGGCTCAGGGTACCACAAAAATGAGGAGCCACATGTGAAAGATGTGTGGGCGCTAATCTCACCGCTGGTTGTGCCAATGTTTCTGTGTCAACTAATTTAAGAGGTTAAACATCTCCCCAGTCCCCACCACACGAGGCTGTAAGGAGGACAATACACACACACACACATCATCTTATTCAAATTGGATATGACTTATAGTATATCGTAGAGGTGAAAAAATGATCTCTCAAATTTCATATCATATTTTTAATATTTATTTGTTCGGGAAAGATCGTTCGGCCACTCGTAGAAATCTGTAAACACCAGATAAACGACATCGGAAGGAGTCTCGGACGTTATCCCAAGAGACAACCCTCCGATACTTAAGTCAGAACTAGACCTGTAAACGGATCGGATACGGAGCGGATAGTGTGATATCTGAATTCGTATCCGATTAATAATCGAATTATCCGATTAGTAATCGAATTATCCGTCGATTACTTTATTCTGATAATGATCGGATAAATACGAATTCGAATTCGGTTCGAATTTTAAACGGATAATTACTAAGCCTACTTAGGGGTGAATTGTGTTAGCCGTATGAGAGCACCGTATATTGTTTTCTCAAAAAAAAAAGAGTGAAAGTTCTTTTTATTTTGGGAGATGTTATTAAAAGATTAGACTTCATCCTAAAAAATAGGAGATAACTTATCAAGTGGATGTAAGTGAATTTCTTATTTTTAAATTATATTTTGAGACAAAAAAGATAAAAAAGAGTAATCAAACAATATATTAAGATTTAAGTTAATTATATATAGAATATGTGGTGCGAGACAATAATGAGACTCGATGTTGTTGGTGCGATCATTAGACGTCTACTAGACGACGTGACCAGCAACAACATGAACAACTCAGCACCTAACGTGGCTCCTGAAGAGACGAACGTGCCCAAACAAGAAGCACTCACTCACGGTCGTCCCTGGCGAGGGAAACGAGTCGATCTGTATGGTTGAGAAATCGGTAATGAGTCTCGGGTGGTCGGCTCACTCTCGTTCTTGAATCGAGTCACGGGACGGGTCTCGCACTCACAACTCACAGCGGTGACTAATTTGAACGATCTAGAGGCCTAACATGCTCACGAGCAGCGGCATCAAGAGCCTATACTAGGAAAGCAAGCGACTAAAGAGGGGCGACGAGTGTACCTCCATGCTCGAGGCGTGGGGAAGACGTCCTGGTCGAGATCCGGAACTCCCGGTACAGCAATAATTAATAATTACAGAAATAATGCTAAAGCCCACTCCAGGCAGGGAGGTAATAGGCGACACATGGGGTCCGGGAGCACCAATCTCGGGTTGGTGGGCAACAGTCGGTGGCGCTCGGGCGGACGCGGTCGGCCGTTCAACTCCATTCACTCGGGCCCGCAGGATGGCGCGTGGGACCCGCTGCTGGTACGGTGACGTCCGGAGCGGCTCCTGGCTGCAGCGACTGACGGGGACATTCCTGGAGTGTCCCAGGTCGATCCCCGGGAGCGCGGTCACCGGAGTGGAGGTGAGCAATTTTCTTGGGATTTGTTCCCAAGGCTGTCCCGCAGCTGTGCTTCTGGCGAGAACTGTGCGCTCCGGCGAGATCGGCTGGAACGCTCAATACTGACGTCGGATCGGGACACAAAGGGTACCGTTGGAAAGAGAACTCAAAATACTACGACATACTGGAAGCCCAAACTCATCCAACCCCTGGATTTTAAATCAAGGTGACTGCTAGTTGACTGATCATACTATCCCGAAATACAGAACAGGCTGGACAGAACTTGAACCCCCTGATCAAGGGCTTTGACCGAGGACCAAATAGACGAATTAGGATTGGGTATTTTATGATGGGTATAGGGGAGGGTTATGGTGACACACATAGTTTTTTTTTAAAGTTTGGACAACATTTGAGGGGGTGAAAAAATCGGCTACTAAGATCTATCCCGCAGACCTACACACAGGCAGATTTTGGGGAAGATGAACAGGTGGTTGGGAAAGAGGGCAAACGGGCTCTGATCGACCTAAAAATTAAACTGGAAAAGGCCTCTGATGGGGGGAACCTACCCTCAAAGTTTCGCGACGATCCAATGGTCGAATCTCCCGTACCAGCTTCTTCACCGGGCTATTACCCTGTAACTCTGAATTTGAGGGCAGCAGGATGAAGATCAGCTTGTGGTGGCTCAACGGCGGCACGAACGGCGGCGGCGGCGGAATAGATGGAGGAAGAAGGAAATAAGAAGAAATTTGAGGGAGATAGAAGATTGGAACTCAGATCTAGAAGAGATTGGAGGTGGGAGAGAGAAGAAATTCAAGAACACAAGAGAGAGAGAGGGAGGGCACCCAAATGATTTTTGCATCCATTTTCTTCATTAATTCTTCCACAAAAATACAAGAGACCTTAAATACTCAAACCCTAGATCTAGACTAAAGGATATCCACTAACACCAAATGACATCTACTAACATTGGTCAAGGATAGGTGGGAGACAAGTATGGGGGACAAGGAGGGGACACCCCCCTTTAAGGGTAGGTGGGGGACAAGCATGGGGGACAAGGAGGGGGCATCATCTACCTTTGTCTCCTTGGTCCAATGGTCCAAGTCTTTTAGAAGCCAATCTTGGGCCTTGGACCAACCTTTTGGGCCCACATGTGTAGAAGCCTACAAGGGAGAGAGAGGCCCAATTGGGCTTCTAAAAGTCATCTCCTTGTTCATTCCATATGATGCTCTGAGTTGTTCACCTTTATTGAGCTTTCTTGGTCAATTCGAGGTTTATTTCATGGGTCATATCTCTTTGGTTGGGTCTGGTTCCTTATCCCTTTCCGCTGGACGAAGCTTAGCAAGCTCTCATTTCATTTGCACTCCATTCTCTCTAACGGTCCTGCAAGGGCACGTTACAATCCTCTAACGCATCTGCCTTGGTCCGTTACATCCTTTCAGAGTCCTTATTGGAGGCCCAATTTGGAAATTAGGCTCCTTACATGAAGTGTAACCCATTTTACAACCTTGACCCATTACACTCATAAATCCTCAAATAAATACACACCAATACACTCATAATAAACATAAAGAAACTCAATACCCAGGTGGGCACTCCATGCTATCATCCAGTCACAAGGAGGTCGGCATCGCTCGAGTCGTGCTACGTGTCTGATAACGACGGCTAGTTCTGGTGTCCTCACCAATATGTGTATCATTAGATTTTTATCTAAGGGTTCATATTCGGTCGGATAATATTCAACACGGATATCTCAATATCTGAATTCGTATCCGATTAATAATCGGATATCCGATAGCCGATTAAATTATCCGTCGGATATTTTATTCGGATAATTATCCGATTAAACGAATATGAATTCGAATTCGGTTCGAATTTTAAACGGATAATTGCCAGGCCTAGTCATAACCTTAGAGGATGGGAATTAAGAAGAGACGGAGGAGAGAGGGAGAGAGTTGAAAGGCGACTGATCAAGCCTGGAGTGGTGGTCGGGCTTCCGAAAGAGTGCTCGCCACGCCCAATAGACGCTTGGAGAGTGCTCGCTAGGCGGAGAGGGTGCTCGGAAGCTAACCAGAGCTCTAATCTGCAGAACCCGCCTTCGGGACTTGACAGCGCAGCGTATGTCGACGTATGTCTTGCCGTGTCTGTGTCTCTCTCTCTATCTCTCTGTGTGTGTCTATATTCCTGGATGAAAGTCCATTTATAGGGGCTGTCCTAGCGGGGAGGCCTGGTCCCTTAGCAGGGAAGGGTGTGAGTCGTGGGATAACGTCTTCCTGCGATCGTGGAGAGTTTCCCGTTGAGCGTCCATTTCTCCAGAGTCGAGCGGCCTTTAGGCGAGTCTTACGGCACCCGTAGGACATGCTCGTCTTTAGTGGAGTCAAGGCCGATGATGGAGAGAGTAACGTTCGATCGTCGGAGGTTCATCCGACATCCGATATACCTGGGTTAACGCCCGTCGTGGACTGGCGGATCCGATGACTGGCCCTCTTGAGCCGCCTGTCATGGGCCATGGCCGCTGGGGATCCCTCAAGTGGCTCACAGATCTCGGGCCGACGTGGGCCTTGCGTCGATAGGCCTTGTATGGGTCACGCCGATTTTACCCTCTTCAATTACTATCCTAAGATACTCATTTTATATGCATGCTAATTTGTATTCTGTCATGTGAAATATACAACAATGACAAATAATAATTAGTTCATGACCCAAAAACATGATCACGGTGTTCAATATATATCTTAGAGATATTAGGTTGTCCAAGTCTAAATCCAAATAGAAAAATAAAAATCTCACCCTTTTAGCAAGGTTTGTCGACCTGTGTGACTTGGTCGACCCAGTCTCGACATGGGTCGGGTCGGATCGCTCCCGACTCGATCCGTCTCGGTCCGTCCCGTCCCATATCTAAATAAAAAAGACTATATATATATAATATATATATATAATAGAATAAAATAAAAATATATACTTTATATATATAATATATTATTAAATTAATAGGACGACTCGGTGACGGCTCACGACCCGATCGTCCCGCAAACGATCTGCGTCGGGTCAGGTCGTACGGGTCGAGGTGACCCGCACCGAGTCAGCAAACCCTACCTTTTAGACACATTTTACATTTCTTTCCTCCAATATGAAACCATTCCGGTTGATTCTCATCTCACCAATATTCCAAACGACGACAAAATACTCTAAATACATTCATTTGCTTGTGATGAAATTTTAGAATGTATACAAAAGGATACAACTGCAAATGTAACTGCCGAACAGAACAATTAAGTAATTTTACTTTGCGAGGAGGGCACACGTGCATAAACAGCGTACATTATAACATTAACCCCCGCCCCTCCCCGGAGGTGATCCGAAATTCGCCAAGCAGGCGCACGTGACCCCGCACGAGTCAGATCACGTGCCAACGACTTGGACGCCGCGCCTTCCATCCTCCCCACCCCCCGTTCGGCGACATTTGCATGTAGCTCCTGCTTTGATCCTCGCATCCATCTCTAAACAAACTCCAAGCCAGCTAAAGATCGCACACGAATCATTACTAAACATTTTTAGGGCGGCATCGCCACCCTACCTCCCTCACTAGGGTTTGGGGCTCAACGAGTTTGGGGAATTTAAAAAAAGGGTATACATATATAGATTAGATATATAAGTAGGTAAGACGAAGGGTCACTTAAACCAAATCCCAGGGATGACAGAGATAAGTCCAGAGCTAGCAGCCACCGGGGCTATCACCGGCATGCAGCACTCCTACCACTTTGAGACACTGCTCTCGCCTGATCTCAGTGCCAGTCGCATAGGCTTTGGGCCCTTCGGTCATAGGCTTTGGGCCCTTCGGGTAGATTTGTTTCAGAGTTAAGATAGCGGAACTGATGTGAGAGAGCGACGTGAGTCTCACGTTCTCTCACACACAAAGATATTAAACGGAGTCAAAAAGTCTAGTGCGTTAACCTCACCCGATTAACAAATAGCTACTTAACGGATTCCCTCCCGTGGAGGAGAATACCTATCTGCCCCGTTGAACAGCACACATCACCAGAGGGTTTCATTTAAATGCTATGACTTGTAATCTTAGGGAAAGAATTGTATATGTAGCAACTCTTTTTAGGGAGTTAAACTGGTACGTACGCTACGTGGACTTTTATCATCTTCCTAGTGCTTCGTAGTTCGGATTCTACAATGGGGTTGGTCCGCTTGCAACAGTTCGTTTGTTGTGTGGGGAGGCGGGTTCCTCGTGGCTTCGTCTTCCACCTCCTCCTCGTCTACTCATGTGCTTCCGGGGGAAGCTCTGTGTCATCCGTACGCTTCCGCGAGGCTCAAGTTTGCGTCACCTTCGGGGGTTGCCGCGTTGGGAGAGAAAGAAGCGATCTTAAGGGGTCTCTTTAAAAATAAGAATAAGGGAGGGAGAGAGAGAAAAGACGTGGGTTTCATTTTTTTTTCTTTCGTCGTACGCATTCGTCTTTAATCGGGGTCGAGTGAAGTGACTTATTTACGTTCAAGACTGCAAATAAATTATCTCACTCCGTTTTCAAACATATCTTAATTAGACGATGATAAATACAAAGAGAGAGAGAGAGAGAGAGAAGTTACGACGGGGTTTTACTTTGGAAGCGGCATATCACGTTTCGTCTAGATTATCTGATTTGAAGGTGGATCACATGGTTGAGATGAAATATTGTGTTTATGTGACACATAAAATACGTTCGTACCATGCGTGTATGAACCTTACATGACTTACGGAACAAAAAATTTCCTTCGGTTAATAATGTTATGATTACCTTGGTGGTGTCGTATTTGAACTCTATATATCTCATAATGCAACGAGTTACTGCAAGAAATATTTTTCATCGGGAATTTCAGGTCAGAAGTCATCTTGAACTCGAGTTTCTCGGATAAATTTGGGCCTGTCGTCCAACTGATGCTCTCTTAAACCTTGCTCAATTAAATATTTCAAAGTGAAATAAAAAATTTCTATGAATGATCTTAAAAACAAAAAAAAAAACTCGTATATTTCTGATTAGAAGATACACCCGCGTGCATATGTACCGGAAGATCGACGTTCCGGCTTCAGCGGCTCCGCACGAAAGCACTTCTTCCCACGGCAGCCCGAAGCACTTTCGAGCTAGAGACATACCTTCGCAGCCAGGAAGTCACTTGTTGCGATTAAGCGGCTTTACAGAACTTAGAAGCAAGACCCCACAACCGTCCCCCGTCAAACCTAACAGCCCGTCTGGTCCATGCATGGGCTTGTCCGTACGGCTACAGTCTGGACGGGGAGGATATCCCAGCGGCTTATCCGGGTGTCGTGTTCCTCGAGAGGCCCAGCATCCGCGCGGCTTTGCCGTAAAAGGGCTCACCAATCATAAGCCGCTACGCCGCGGGGCTCCTGTTATTTTAAACCCCCCACAGTCTATACTTTTTTTAAACGCCCATTTGATGATGATGATCCAGTTTCAGGCGCCCCCTGTGTCCATGTGAGCTTTGTTTTCAACACAATCAACATGTTGGACTTTCGTGATTAGAGTCCACAACGAGGTCAAGCCGGTCAAAAACAGGGGCTTTCCACGTTCTATTCTACTTTTGCCCGGCCCCTCTGGGACACCGAGTGCCGCTCTATTCTTATTCTAAGGAATTTATCCGATTATCCGAATTATGTATTCCCCCGGGGGTCCTAAACTGGGTTACTTGGACGCGAAGCCCACTTATACATCCGCCCTTGATGGCCTTTCTTACTGGAGAAATATCTACAGTAGACCATGGCTTGTAATTGAGTCATGTCATCATGCAATCCTCACAAGAGGAAAAGACCCACACTCTATTTTATAGAAATGGGAGAATAAAATGTATTGCATAAAAATAAAAAGATACGATGTAAGAAAAAACATTAGCGTAAAAATAAAATGTATATAATATATTTCAATCTTACACAATATATTCCATGTTTTTCTTCTCACCCTACGCATCATGCCGATCAAGATAAGGATGTCCATCTAGAATCACTAGAAAATTAAGTTAACTAGACAATATGCCCTCAAACTGTATTACAGGGTGCGCTTGTTTTAGCTCTTAAGAGATGACTTTTGGACTTAGAAGTCATATCTTTAAAAGTCAAAATAAACGAGTCATTGTCACGTCAATTTTTTTTTAAAATCACCTTTCTATTCTAGAGAGATATAAGAACAAAAAATCACATTTTGAAGAGTCTAAAAAACTCTTATAAAATAACTTATTCAATTTCTATAAGCTTTTTTTAAAACAAATTCAAAACTCACAGACATTCCCAAATCCCGAACGCCTCCTATAGTATTTCGCTTCCTTTGAAGAGAGGGAGTCCCAGGTGAGCACCGACTCCCGTCTGTGCAGGCCCAAAAAGGGATCCCCGGTGGCGTGAGCGCACGACAGATTTCGGGGACAATGTAATGGATCGCGTGGCAGTGGCAGAGTACGGTGCAAAACCTAAAGAAGAAGAAGAAAAAGATGGAGAGCAGGAAACCCCATTGCAACACCTCCCCGGAACCCTAGATTGTGAAGTGTGCCTCCACGTTATTATTATAGACTGTGCAAGCTCCCGCTCCCCCCCCCCTTCCTCCTGTATGAATCCCTTCCATGTTTGTCTTTGCAGCCCTCCTTTGCTCTTGTTTATGGCTTTGAACCACAATTCCCGAAACACCGCCACCACTGCTCCCTCGGAAACCTAATCCGGCACCATCCTGTTATCTTTAACTTGGCCAATGGCAGCGCAGCCAGCTCTTTGTTTTAACCCCCCCCCCCCAACCTCCCCTCCAAAGCTTGCCCTAATAACATCCCTCTACATCCACGCCCACCCCTGCCGCCTTCTTAACTTTTTCCTCTTGTTAATCAAAGCACAACAGACCAGAGATTAAAAAGGAGGATTTTTTTTTTACCCCCCAGCTTCAATCTGCCAAGACATGGAAGTAGGGCATCGCTCCACGCCAAACTATTTTACTTTTCACAGTCCCCCACGCCACCCCTTTGCCTCGCCCCCATTGTCATCAAAACCTCACCTTCCCAATGCAAGGCGGAACCCTAAACTTCCCCCGCACACCTGCCAGGCTTAGCCGGAATCCCGGCCCCTGTGGCCTTGGGACCCCACAGCCAGATGACCAAAATAACCACAAACCTAGGGCGAGAAAGTGAGTGGGGGGAAGCATGGGTTCGTCTACACGCCTTGATGGGCTTGGGAAGGAAGGGCCGTTTGGGGGTTTGGGGATTTGCGGATTTTGGGCAATGGGCTGTTAGCGAAGAACGAGACCTCGGGTTGGATTTATCAATCCCAATATCAAGTGTGTCAGTGGGCTTTTGCCTCTCCCGGCCCATATCACTCCAGCTCCCCTCACGGGCCATTGCGTATCATTACTCCACGACGAAGGCCGGTGTTCTTTTCAAAAGACCGCCCGAAGCCACCCCCATAACCCTGAATCTCGTCCGCTGAAGGAGAGGATCCAGCGGAGATATGCAGAGAATGGTTCGACTGATGACTAGTCGCGAATGCCTCCCCGGTTCTTCTCCGTCGCTAGAGCAAAATGTGGGGACTAAATTCGTAAGTGAATCGGATACAGAGTGGACAGTGTGATATCTGAATTCGTATCTGATTAATAATCGAATTATTTAATTAATAATTAATTTATTCATCAGATATTTTATCTAATTAATATGAATTTGAATTCAATTTAAATTTTAAATAGATAATTGACAGACCTACTTAGGGGTGAGTAGTGTCAGAAAGTAGAAGATTATTTTCTTACAAAAAGAGTAAAAAATATTTTATTTTAGAAGATATAATCAAAAGATTAGACTTCATTCTACGGAATAGATGATAACTTACCTGATAAGTGTATATAAAAATTTTATTTTTAAATTATATGTTGAGACAAAAAATATAAAAAGAGTAATCAAATAATATTGTAAGATTTGAGTTAATTATATATAGAATATGTATATTCTTATATATTTATCAAAGGATTCTTATTCGATCCTATAATATTGAATACAGATGTTTTAATATTTGAATTCGTATCTAATTAATAATTAGATATCTGATAATCAATTAAATTATTTATTAAATTATTTATTTAAATAATTATTTGATTAAATGGATATTAATTTGAATTTTTAAATAAATAATTGTCAGATCTAATGGTAACCTCCACGGCAGAAAGGGACAAAAGAAGAGGCTAACGGGGGCACGTGGGCTCCAGAGAATGGCCAGGGCAAGTTAGATTTTCTCGACACAGTCAGTGGATGCCCCTCTCTCTCTCTCTCTCTCTCTCTCGAGCAACATATGTTGTCTTCTTCTCCCATTTGAAGTTTAGAAGCAGTGATCACCCGCGTTATAAGTTAGAAGAAACCCCTCATCCCCTTTCGTAAACGCAGTGTTAGTGTCCGGCCTTGAGGGACACGGAGAGAGAGAGAGAGAGGGGGGGGCAGCAGCAGCGGCAGTGAGCACCGCCACCGCTTCCGGCGCCCATATGACTCTAGGGTGACGTCCAAGTAACCTCCACCTTCCCCCTCACATGGACAGCTCTTCCTTCCTCTCTGGTGTAGGAGCTATGTGAGCTTTTAGCTTCTACCCAATACCTCCACACACTTTTCCATGGATCCACGATGCTGCAGGTGTATGGACTTTTGACTGCCCTCAGTCCTCACCGTCCTCGCGGCCCCAACACTCTGCTCGGGTGATCCTCCCGCTGGTGCCACCACCATCTCCGGGACCTCACGCAGAGAACCCACAAAAGGCACTACTGGGGAAGTAAAGCCTCTTCCTTAGCCACCTTTTGGTTTCTCTACTTTTCTTCTTCGATGTGTTTGCATGCACCCACGAGCTGCAATCGCAACCATCACCACTGCCGGCGGTTTGAGTACGACGGCCACCATCCCACCGTGCTAGCTTCAGCCACCGGGAAAGGCCCCCTCTTTCTCTTCATCAAGGAGTCACTTTAGAAGAGGAAGGTTGCACGATAAGCACCTTCGCAAACCCATCTCAGGAAACCCGCCACTTGGTTGTCAAAGCTTGAACCCCACGGCCACTTGCCGTCTGGAACGCACTCCTCTCCGCCGCGACCGCTGCGCGCCACCACATTTCGTCCCACTCTTTTCTAGAGTAGCTACTAATGGTATGATATCTGTTTGACCAGCTCAACCACAGCGATTCCAGCGCTCTGGCTCTGGTGAGCACTTTTACTGAGCCTGGCCTTCTCCTCCCCACTGCCGCCATTACCAGCGCTGCCTCCACTACCAGTACCACCACAGCCATAGAGGGCCAAAAACCCAGATGAGGACGGCACCTGCCACCGCTGCCTCCTCCAGGCTCCTCGTCCTCCTCCTCCCTTCCATTCTCCTGGTTACCCTCTTGCCCACGTCCACCTCTGCCCTCTCTCCGGATGGCAAGGCCCTCCTCTCCCTCCTGACCTCCTCCTCCTCCTCCTCGCCCCCTTCCTCCCCGCTGCTCCCCTCCTGGAGCCCATCCTTGCCCACCCCGTGCTCCTGGCAGGGCGTGACCTGCTCCCCACAGGGCCGCGTCATCTCCCTCTCCCTCCCCAACACCTTCCTCAACCTCACCATCCTCCCGCCGCAGCTCTCCTGCCTCACCTCCCTCCAGCTCCTCAACCTCTCCACCGCCAACATCTCGGGCCCCATCCCGCCCTCCCTCGGCCGCCTCTCCTCCCTCCGCTTGCTCGACCTCTCCTCCAACTCTTTGACGGGGCCCATCCCGCCGGAGCTCGGCGCACTGTCCTCCCTCCAGTTCCTCTTCCTCAATGCCAACCGCCTCTTCGGCCCCATCCCCGCCACCCTCGCCAATCTCTCCTCCCTCGAAGTCCTCTGCCTCCAGGACAACCTGCTCAATGGTTCCATACCCTCCCAGCTCGGCTCCCTCCTCTCCCTGCAGCAGTTCCGCATCGGCGGCAACGCCTTCCTCACCGGCTGCATCCCTCCACAGCTGGGCCTCCTCGCCAACCTCACCACCTTCGGCGCCGCCGCCACCGGGCTCTCCGGCCCTATCCCGCCGGAGTTCGGCAACCTGGTCAACCTCCAGACGATGGCCCTCTACGACACCGACATCACCGGCTCCGTCCCCGCCGAGCTGGGCTCCTGCTCAGAGCTCCGGTACCTGTACCTGCACATGAACAAGATCGACGGTGTCATCCCCCCGGAGCTGGGCAAGCTGCAGAAGCTCACGAGCCTGCTGCTCTGGGGGAATTCCATCTCCGGGACCATCCCCCGGGAGCTCTCCAACTGCTCTGCGCTGGTGATCCTCGACCTCTCGGTGAACAAGCTCTCTGGAGAGATGCCCGGCGAGCTGGGGAGGCTGTCCCTGCTGGAAGAGCTCCACCTCTCCGACAACTCGCTCACCGGCTCCATCCCCTGGGAGCTGAGCAACTGCACCAGCCTGACCACACTGCAGCTCAATAAGAACATGCTCTCCGGGCCGATCCCCCGGCAGATTGGGGACCTCAAGTTCTTGCAGATCCTGTTCCTGTGGGGAAACTCCCTGTCGGGCACCATCCTGCCCTCGTTCGGCAACTGCACCGAGCTCTACTCCCTCGACCTATCCAAGAACCGCCTCACCGGCAGCATCCCCGACGAGATCTTCGGCCTGAAGAAGCTCAGCAAGCTGCTCCTCCTGGGCAACTCCCTATCCGGGGAGCTGCCGCCCAGCGTTGCCAATTGCCAGTCCCTCGTAAGGCTGAGGCTGGGGGAGAACCTGCTGTACGGAGAGATCCCCCCGGAGCTTGGTAAGCTGCAGAACCTAGTCTTCCTGGACCTCTACTCCAACCATTTCTCAGGGAAGTTGCCGGCGGAGCTCTCCAACAGCACCGTCCTGGAGCTGCTGGACGTGCACAACAACCACATCACCGGAGAAATCCCCGGCGAGCTGGGCGAGCTGATGAACTTGGAGCAGCTCGACCTCAGCCAGAACAACTTCACGGGGGAAATCCCACTGAGCTTCGGCAACTTCAGCTACCTGAACAAGCTCATCCTCAGCAACAATCTACTGACCGGGACGCTGCCCAAATCCATCAAGAACTTGCAGAAGCTGACGCTGCTCGATCTGAGCTACAATGGCCTGTCAGGGCCGATCCCCCCCGAGATCGGTTCCCTGACGGGTTTAGCGATCAGCTTGGACTTGAGCTCCAACAATCTCACCGGAGAACTCCCCAAGGAGATGTCCGGCTTGACGCAGCTGCAGGCCCTGGACCTCTCCCGCAACATGCTCTTCGGAGGGATATCCGTCCTGGGTTTTCTGACGAGCCTCACCTCCCTCAACATCTCCGAGAACAACTTCACCGGACCCATCCCCGTAACCCCGTTCTTCAGAACCCTGTCGCCGAACTCGTACGCGGAGAACGCCGGCCTCTGCCCCTCTTTCGATGGGTTAACTTGTTCCTCCGACATCATCCGAAGGACTGCGCTCAAGTCCATAAAAACAGGGGCTCTGGTCTGCGTGGTCTTGGGCTCCGTGACCATATCCGTCTTCGCCGCATGGATTCTGTTAAATCGAAACAGGAAGTCGGCGGCGGAGAAGGCGCTGGCGTCGTCTTCCTCCGGCGGGGACGACTTCTCCTATCCCTGGACCTTCATCCCATTCCAGAAGCTCAACTTCACCATAGACAACATCCTGGAGTGCCTGAAGGATGAGAACGTCATCGGAAAAGGGTGTTCCGGAGTCGTGTACAAGGCCGAGATGCCCAACGGAGAGCTCATCGCCGTGAAGAAGCTGTGGAAATCCAAGAGGGACGAGGAGCTCGTGAACGCGTTCGAATCCGAGATTCAGATACTTGGGCACATCAGGCACCGGAACATAGTGAGGCTGCTGGGTTACTGCTCCAACCGGTGTGTCAAGCTCCTCCTCTACAACTACATCTCCAACGGCAACCTGCAGCAGCTCATGCAAGAGAACAGGAACTTGGACTGGGAGACGAGGTATAAAATAGCCGTTGGAACAGCGCAGGGCCTGGCGTACCTCCACCATGACTGCGTCCCGGCTATCCTTCACAGAGACGTCAAGTGCAACAACATACTCCTGGATTCCAAGTTCGAAGCTTATCTCGCAGATTTTGGGTTGGCAAAGTCGATGAACTCGCCAAACTTTCACCATGCCATGTCCAGAGTTGCAGGTTCTTATGGATACATAGCTCCAGGCAAGTATATTATGGTGATAAAGATACCACCTTTTCCCCTAGAAATTTGGATGATCAGTTACTACTTTAGTACCCAATTTAGTCCTGACAGATTTGTATGTACTGTGATTATATCTGCAGAGTATGGCTACACCACGAATATAACAGAGAAGAGCGACGTCTACAGCTACGGGGTGGTGCTTCTGGAGATTCTGAGCGGCCGCAGTGCCATAGAGCCGCAGATTGGGGAGGGGCTACACATAGTGGAGTGGGTAAAGAAGAAAATGGGGAGCTTCGAGCCGGCCATCAGCGTGCTGGACGCGAAGCTGCGAGGGCTGCCCGACCAGATGGTGCAGGAGATGCTCCAGACGCTGGGGATCGCCATGTTCTGTGTGAACTCCACCCCCTCGGAGCGGCCGACCATGAAGGAAGTAGTGGCCCTGCTGATGGAGGTGAAGAGCCCACCCGAAGAGTGGGGCAAGACCTCGCAACAGCCTCTCATAAAGCCCACCAGCCATGGTTGACGGTCCCTTTCTGCTTCCAAGTTTCCATCTTTTTTTTTTCTAATTTTATCCAAGAAGGAATGCCTTTGAATGATTTTTCTCTTCTTCCCCACAAGAAATGAGTTCTTATGAGGGAAATGGGTGGATGGTGGAGGCGGCTCTGGATGGTCTTGGTCTGGTCACGTTCGTCACCGATATTGTTGTGCAGGTATCAGCTGTGGGAACTTTTTGCTTTCGAAGTTCTTCAGTGGAACCAGACAAAGTGCCGCTCGAAGCATGGGAATTTAATCTACCAGCGGTATCATTTTTTAGTATCTCCGGTGTCAGCTTGAGAGGATGCGGTGGAGAGAAGGATGCAACAGAAGAACTCGCCCAGATATGCCTCCCCTGACAAGGCCCTACACGAGAAGAACTAGGAAGCAGGGAGGACCCCAGGTCCCGTCCCCAGCACCAACCTCTCATTCCTTCCACATGCGGAGCAAAGAAGATTCTAAAGGCTGCCAACCCCACCCCCGCGTTTGGTGTTCGACGAATTCCTTATAGCCCATAACTTCTGCAATCGGAAAGACTTAACCTGGCATATCTATTCTTCTTATCGCATCATTTGTGGTCAACAGATACTCCCTCAGCTATAAACCAGATATAAAGCACATGGATTGCTAGCACTGCAGGCGCCCATACCCTACAAGAGACTCCTGGTCTGTGATCCCCATGCCATGATGTGAGTGCCATGCCCATGTTGCAACTTGCTGCTTAGCCCCATCACGTTCATGTGGACAGAGACCATGGAAGAGTGGAGGTAAAGGGCTGCATAATGTTGTCGATGTTACAGCTTTCACTTCTTAGAATTGAAAGAGATCGATAATAAAAGTCAAAAAGCCAAACCACCGAATAAGAATGCCCTAGTTCTTCCTATCCTATAGCTTTCAAATGATTGTATCCAACAAAGGAAGTGAAACTTGTGATTACTCAAATAAGAGTAAGTTCTGAGTCATCCTTCAGTTTGCTATTTTAAAAGAGTGCTGGAAAATGGCCATGGCCTACGAGGGCAACGTAAAGGCTCTAATATAGTAAATGAAACAGAGGTCTAAATGCCAGTCTTGCTTGCTATTTGTTCAGCCAATTATGCATCGGCATCAGCCCACCAAGGGGACTTCCATGGGTCATTGTGGTACCTCAGAAAGAAGCCAGAGAGCCAAAGATGGGTCTTTGAGGTAGCTCAGAAAGAAACAAGAGAGCCCAAAACTGACACATTGAGTTCTGAAAGGCCCCGCTGGGAAAATCCCCTTTGTCCTGGCTGCATTCGGCAGGACATGTGGTCCAAGATATGAAGCGGTGCGGGTCGTCACGGACTCATGCACCGGGAAACACGAAGTGACGGGGTGATGTCGCTCATTCATGCCCACCAGGCCCCCACTCTGCAATGTCAGGGGAAACAGTCAAGCCGCGCCCCATACAGGGATTCCCTGTCTCAAAATTTTCAAGGACGCACCAACACATAACTATACAAATGAGATTCCCTTTGGACTCATCCTATTATTCACCAAAAACTCTTCGGGGACATCAACGTACTCAGACATTTCCCCAACATTAACATAGCAATTCAAATAGTTTCATATGTCTGCAGAAGAGTTTAGATGACTCAAGGTTCAGATCTTACCTCTTACAGTTATGTTAGAGAAGGAATTTAACTTACAAATTCGTAAGTGCCTATATCTGAGTGCTTCATGAGAAGAAATGTTGGAAGTTTGGTACTTCCTATGATGGAACCTGCAGACTCAGAATAGTCATCTAAATAAGTCACGGTGATACATAAAAAAATATATATCATGTTTAGATAAAGAAATGCTTCAACTTGTTTGGATTTATACTCTTCTCATTCAAGAAGACTTGTAAATATATTGGGGAAAAAATAATAATTTCATATATCCACTCCGGACGGACTTTTAAATTGAGTACATTTGGAAGGGAAGAGTGGCTATTAGAAATTTGTACCTATGACCCACTGCTCTCCATTCCAGTCTCAGGCTGATTCGAACATGAACTTCCATATTCTTGATTCAGGCCAATGAGCCCAACCCGAGTCACTGGGTGCACATTTTAAAGCAGTTCTTAGAAGTGTCAAAACAAACCGGCAATAAAAGTTTACCACGATCGGGGAACGACCCAAGTTATAGTCTGATGGTTAATCAAATGGAAACAAATCCGGAAGAACTGCAACTAAGAGACATGAAATGGCACTGTTTAGAAGCAGGCACCACAATTATCAGAAATGCGGGCTATTAGGGGATGGGACCTCCTTAGGGCTGTCAATGGGTCGGGCCAGCCCGGCCCAACTTTTACCTAATTAACACCCGCATTATATTTTTTTCTGTAGATCCGATTCGGCTCAGCTCACATTTAGTATTTAGTCCGGCACCACCCAACCTGCATCCAACCATGAACTGACCTGGCCCATATTATAAAAAATGTTCTATTTTATAATACATAATTGTGGGTTGTCAATGGGCCGAGATGGGCCAAGCCTACCTAAGACCAATGGTCCAAATCAGGCCAAGCCTGTCTAAGGCCAGATTAAAGCCCATATTGTAATAAAGATGTAGAGTCATTATTGGGTCGTGTCGGGCCATGGACTTGGGAGAGGCTAGTCGTGGGATGGGTCACAAGCCCACATTTTGGACCCATAGGCCAGAAGTGAGCCCAATAATTTTGCCTGATTCCAGCCCGCAGGCCCAAAATATCGGCCCATGACCCGACCCCTGACCGACCCGACCCAAAAGCCCACGGGCGGGCTAGCCCTTTGAAAGCCCTAATCTCCTATGCAGCTCTATACTCACTAATCTGTATGACAAAACCTCCTTTCTTATTTATTACCCTTGGATGAATTTCCAGAGTTATCCATGTGAAGTCTTTCACTAACTCCTTTTTTTCAAACCATGTAGTGAAAATCAGTTGGAATTAGGGACTGCGGGGGTTCACTCTTCCACACTCCTCAACATAAAGAAGAAACCAGAAAGCCACTGATTAAGCATATTTAAGGACATTACAGGTATAACGTCCCTATTGACTTAACCTTTTTTTTTAGGGCCTCTGCAGCAGTGGCAGAGCCTATTTAGAAAAACCCCTCACCACCCAGGTTCTAACCCGGGTGGCGCTCCTCAAAACCCCTTACTCGGTACCATCTGAGTGAAAGCCCAGCGTTCCTTACCTAAAAGGCTAGAAAAATCCGGCATCCATGATTGACCTGTCATAACCTTCATAAGACAATGCAAATTTAAATCTAGATACCAAACATCTTTGATCACTAATTATGGTTGCTACAAGTTACGCTACCAAAGCTCAGAAACTGAAAGCACACAGTTCTGACAGCATATCACACTGCATCTAACCCGAAATTCTGCTCAGAACTTTGCCAACAGCATTAAGAGAGTTGATCAGTCTGACATCAGTTGTCATAAAAAATGTGAAAACGACACTGAAAAGGATATCAATAAGTGTCACTCTTTGCACATTTTGTCTTGGGGTAATTCTTGTTCAACTATGACATACAAATGTTAAGCATGAAGACAAGAACACCAAATATAAAAACTTGGATATCATTGCAGTTCAGGACATCAAGAGCGAATACACTCTCAAGAAACACTCCAGACAAGACAACATGGATTGAACACACGGAAGTCTTATCGGGTGTTTGGGAACAATTTTTTTAAAGAAACTCTTTCTACCTAAAAAATTATGTTGTGTCTATTTTTAACTTAAATTTTAAAATTAAAAAATGATATTATCTGTTTGGTAAAAGAATCATAATTTTTAAAATGTTTGTAAACTTGTTTGGCAGATAAATTTTTATTATAACAGAGGGAGCGCCGGGTAACTCCCTCTATACTCTAACCCCATTCTCTCTCTCCTCTGCCCTCCGGGTAACTCCCTTTATACTCTAACCCCGCATGGAACCCCCCGCGCTCCCTCTCTCTCTGCTCTCTCCCCGTGATCCCCCCTCTAGCCATCGCTCCGCCCCGCCGCCACTCGTGTGTCATCCACCAGCACGCGACCCACCTCTCTCTTTCTCTGGGGCACTTACCGGCGAACCTCTCTGTCTCTCTCTCGCCCCACCAAGTTGCCCACCGACGCCGCCCGTCCGTCCGTCCGCCCACCGGTCCTCCCCCCTCTGGACGGCCCCCTCTGTCTCAGATGCCTCCGTGCCCATCTGTTGCTGCCGCCGTCGATGTTAGTCTCTCTCTCTCTCTAATATCAGAGCACTGATTTCCTAGACGGCGATCGAGGAGGAGCAGTAGAGGAGCACGATGACGACGATGGCGACGCATCGGAGGGAACTAGCCTTGTTCCTGGTCGCCCCATGCGAACAGAAGAATCGAGCTGGCATAATTACATGTGTTTAACAGCTAGAATGGAGAGCAATCAGGGATGTAATAGGGTAAATAAAGGTTGTAATTGAGAGCAATTAGGGCTGTGATTAGGGTCAGTTACCTGATGCAAATTGCTGTAATTAGGGTCCATATTTCGCTTGTTTGTTCAGTGTAAATAGGGGCTTTCCACCCCCAAGGATAACAAGAAAGGAGAATACCTCCTATGTTCTTCCCAGATTTTTGCTTCTTATTCTATTCACATGGTACCAGAGCCACACCCTTCTTCTTTTTTTTGATCCGACAAGTCGGATTCCTTGAGCAGTCGCAGACTCTTTCTACTTTCTCTTCTCCGGCGTGGTCGTCTGGAGCACGGTTCGACGACTCGGTTTTGACTCGCCCGACTCGGGCGTATCGTACCGGATCAGGAAAGAAATGAGTCAGGCCGACTCGTGCCGACTCGGGCTGAGTCAGGTCGAGTCACAAAAAAAGTTAATATATTTTAGGTGTATCGTACCGGATCAAGGAAGAACCGATCCGGTACGGATCACCGAGTCGGCGAACTCTGGTCTGGAGAGAGGGAGCGCCGGGAGGGGAGGGGAGGGGCCTGGAGAGAGAGAGAGAGAGAGAGGGAGAGGGAGAGAGCGTCAGGAGGGGAGAGGAGGGAGAGAAGAGAAGGGAGAGGGGAGGGGTTCTGTTCGCGAGAGCACGCGTCGTGCCTCTCTTAAAAAAAATATGGAAAGACTTGTTTTTATTTGGGGGGAAGTTACAACGGGATAAAAATTCATCCTAAAAAATTGGAGGCTTACCAAACGTGGTTAAATAGGCTATCCATTCCTAATTTTTATTGAGAGAAAAAAGAGGTAAAAAAGTGCAACCAAACACCCTATTAAGCTACAGATTATCAAAGGATAGATGAAGACCTAGCACTGCCAACTCTCTCCCTAACATCACCTGAGAGGAGGAAGATGAGCTTTCCAAAACATTCTGTTTGAAGAAGAAAAGGCAGCCACATGTAGCTTGGCTGTAGACAAGGCATCTGGTCTGGATGGCTTTCACTAATTTTTCTCATTAGCACTTCTGGGAGGTTGTCAAGAAAAACATCCTCTGTTGCTATTTTGACCTTTTGAGTTCAAGGATGTAGGGCCCATCTGGAGTGTCACAAAAAGACTTCTCATTTTACATGGAAAAAAATTGAGGCATAACTGATGCGAATGTATTGTTCCTCAACTAGAATGCTAAATGAACAAGCAGCCACATGAAAAGGTCGACATTTTCCTTTCTCGTCCCCTTCCTGGAAGCAAATAGGCATGAGCCTGACCTCAACCTTGTACAAATTAATCTTGTCCATGCATCTTCCACTTTAAATTCCAAAATTCTGTTTACAAGCAATTACCTATGTGTTTCAGTGTTTATCGGTTACATCCCACAGAAGAAAATGCGTGGTAGCTTCTTCAGACTATGTTGTACTCTAGCAAGAAACAAAAAAACAACCTTTATATTTATAGAAAAGACCTGATTTCAAAGCTGATCCATATTACCTATGAAACGTCTCTCTGGCATTTTTACTCTCATTTTCTGTCCACAACATTACTGTGGCCATCTCCAGCGGAATAATCCGCAACAGCCTAGGTTTTCCACAAATTCGCAGTTAGTACGAAATTACATGTAAACAGAACCCAAGACGATCAAACATACTTACATCATGCATGATCTAGAGATGACAAAGAATCCATTTCAATTCTTGTTTTATAAATCGAAAACCGACGCCAAATATCCATAGTACAATGAAAAGAAACAGTATCCATCCAGGATAACAGCATTTTAATCCACCTCCCTAGCTAGATCATCCAACTCAACAACAAAACTTCCAAAAATGGCCGAAGAAGAAACAGAAAGAAGAGAAGAAGCAGCAGCAGCAGGCCGTAGACGAACCTCGAGTAGTAACATCACTCATTCAACTGCTGGAGCTCGGCCTTCAGCTGCTCCATCTTGAGCCCCATCGACCTCTGCAGCGCCGCCCGCTCCTTCTCCGGCATCCTCCTCAGCAACCCCCCGTACATATCCAACACCTCCTTCACCGCCTCGCGGGCGCACTCCGCCTCCTCGTTGAAGTAGACCGTGTCCTTGGACTCCAGCGCCGCGTCGATCTCCTCCCGGGCCTCCGCAAACTTGAGGTTGATCTCGTCCACCACCTTGTCGTAGTCCTCTGCCGGCACCCCGCCGCAGAGCCCCCGGCGGCCACCGAACCGAGCCCAAGGATCAGAACACATCAAGCTGGGGCAGAGCCTAGGAGCGACGGCGAAGGGAGAGGCGGGTTTCTGGGGAGCCGATGGGAGGGAGAAGCATCGGGTCGGGCTCTCCAATTGTGGAGCGTCCGAAGCTCTTCCGAGAGATTTTCCGAGGGGGGAGCGGCCGCAGGGAAACCTGCTGCGAAGAATCCGAGAGCCATGCTGCAGCTGCATCGCCGCCGCTGTGGAAAGCAGAAGAGTCGAAGGATTGAGGGGCGGAAGGGCTTCTGCTGCGTCGCCGCTTAAGGAAATGTCGAGTTATTTTCATTTTTTAAAAAATATAAAAAATAGGAGAGAAATTATTAAATAGGTGTAGGTGAAATTCTTATCGCTAAATTATATTTTGAGATAAAAAATATAAAAAAGAGAAATCAAGTAACGTATTAAGATTTAAACTAATTATATATAAATTATGTAAATTATTAGATAATCATTTAAAGATTCATAAAAGTCGGATAATATTTAATACGAATATCTCATTATTTAAATTTATATTTAATTAATAATTAAATTATTTATTAAATATTTTATTTAAACAAATATCTGATCAAAAATACGAATTCAAATTTAATGTAAATTTTAAACGAATAATTATGAGTCCTGGGAGAAGGGAAGATATAAGTTATAAAATCTCTATTTAAATTCAGGGGAAAAAATGTGTGACGTCACATTCCAAAAAATAACTCACAAAATAATATAAATTAAAATGTTTTTTTCTATAAACCCCCCCCCCCCAACAAAGTCATGCAAACGTAAATGAACATATGTAAATAACCCCATATATGTTCAAATAACATGTGAATAATCAGTTGATTTGGTAAAGCTACAGGTTTTACATGCATGTATCCTGTGGACCTGATTGTGTAATAATTTATATATATACGTATTATGTTGGGGAGGTTTCATAAATACATTATAGTTCAAGGTTTGATGTACCAATATTATCAATCGTACTGATTATTGACTTGTATGATACGATATGATATGGTAGCATTACGTATTAAGATGAAAGAAAAAATAAAAAATTAATCCATCTTCATATATCTATTATAAATAAAAGTATTAGTTAGTATTCATAAGATTTATCAGCTTAGTCGGCTAAAGTGTGTGGTTAAATAAAGTTTAGGTCTTGAGTTTGAAACTCATAATTGTTCGTGTCGTTAAAAATTGCTTCGGCTTCCATTAGGAAATAACAATAAAAATTAAAAAATATGTGCATCTTGACCATTTCAAACTCAAGATCTCCCGACGGTGCCATAACGTTTCCAACCAACAAGCTAACGAGTGGCATTGTAATGAAATAAAACATATTATATTTAAAATATATAAATAACATATTACTTACGTACCACACATCTCAGTCATTGACGGATACGATCCAATACATAACGTACCAAATTGATATGTAAAATGGACATTGTCTCTCGACACATTTGATATTTCTTGTAGGTAGGAGCGACCATCAAAAGGCAGGCCTCGGTAGATTTCATTGTTGAATGTAGGGCACCCCTTGAGGAATCCTTGTATCACTGGAAGGCCGGTTTGAGTGTACGTAGATAGTTTGTCTTGTTCCATTGGCAGGGGAACCGAAATCAGCCTCACTTCTTCACAGGGGATTGAGTTCCAATACATCTGCAACTTGATTTTCCCACGTCTAACAATGCACTCGAGTACGAAACCCTTATCTTAGGAACATGCATGACCAAACAGTTTAAACAATGCGGGTATGAATCTTCATCGACTCTCAACTCATAGCTAGCAAAGTCAACGGTGAATTCGAAGTTTGAGAATCATAAAATGATCAAATATCTCTAGCATGTCCAAACTTTATCTCAAGAATTTGAAGCATCCGAAGTAATTCAAATAACTTGAGAGTCCAACGCTCGAGTTGACGCCCTATCCCGTCTTGCCTCATCATCCTCTATCTCCTTCACTCGGCTAGTGTTGGTAGAAGAGCTTAAGACACCTAGTACATAAGTTGAAACTATCATTTCCGTTGATGACCCCTTATATTCATTGGTTAAACGATGGCATTTCCCCGGAAGAGAAAGATGAAGCTCGCAGATTCAAATACCAAGCACAAAGATTTGTCCTCCACAATAGACAGTTATACCGACGGTCCTATTCGGCTCCCTTGCTAAAATGCTTAAGACCCATCAAAGCCCTTAAAGCCGTTGAAGAGATTCACGGAGGATGCTGCGAAGTCCATCAAGGAGGAAGATGGATTGCTCGAATCATCCTACAACACGGGTATTGGTGGCCTACCTTACAAATCGATTGCGCTACTTACGTAAAAAAAGTTCGATCATTGTCAAAAGTATGACCATCTAACCCATCAACTTGTCAACAACCTTACATCTCTCATTGAGTCGTATCCTTTTGTTCGACGGGGAATCGATGTACTAAGTCCCTTGCCTCAAGCTCAACTTTAGAAGAAATTTTTGATTATGACGTTTGATTATTTCGATTATTTCACTAAATGGGCCGAAGCCGAACCAACAGCTAAAATCACAAATCGAGCTGTCTGATAACTTTGTATGGCAAAATATTATTTGTCAGTTCGAAACACCAGGACTATTGTTAGTGACAATGGAAGACAATTCAACTACTCGTACTTCAAAGATACATGTTCTAAGTTTAAGATCAAGAACCACTTCACATCTATGGCTCCTCAGCAAGCCAATAGTCTGGTTGAAAACGTCAACAAAACCCTTCTTAAAGGCCTCAAATCCGGACTTGATACATCTAAAGGACAATGGGATAGATGAACTTCCCAATATTCTATGGGCTTACAGGACTATACCTAGAGCCGAGATTGGAGAGACACCCGTTCACCTAGCCTATGGCACAGAAGCTATCATCCATCTGGAAGTTGGAAGCCCTTCTCTTCGAGTGATCTGTTATCAAAAGACTCGAAACGACTAAGCCCTACAGCAGAAACTGGAAAGTCCGAGATGCGACAAGACTCAAGATTATTGAATATCAAAGATGAATGGCTAAACATTACAATTCCAGAGTCCGTGAAAGATAATTCTTTGGGGGAACTTAGTCATGTGAAGAGCTGAAACTTCCCAACCCCTGCAAGCCCAAGGAAAACTAACTCCAACTTGGGAAGATACTTACAGAATACTAGAAACCTATGGAAAAGGAGTCTGTAAGTTTGCAACCCTAGACGAAAAGAAAGTTCCGTCCACCTGAAATTCTGAAGCCCTAAATTATACTTATGTTAATCGTGACCATGCATATGAAAACTAGCACCTTTGTGATTGCCCTTGTAATGTTTTTGCTTTCTCATTCTGAAAAAAAAAAAGAAGAAAGAACGAAATAGAAGAAAAAAACAGCCACAAACAGAACGAGCGACAGAACGGTACTTTCCATAGGCTCAAAAGTACTTCGGTACATCAGCTAACAGGAGGACAAAGCAAGAGTATCTCTGTCATTTTTCCAGCGGCACCTGTCTGGCTTCAGCTACACCTGCAGCTCCACTCGAGCCCAGACATCGACAGCCGCTTCTTCTGGGACAAGTTCATCCTACAGGGTCTTTGTCCACAACTTGAACATAAGGAGTCCATGGCACCTCTATGTAGACTAGAGAGGAAGGGATACGGTCCAGGCAGACAAAGGACACAGCGACAGGCAGCGCCCAGGAGAAAATGTCGTGCCATGGGAGGAATTGCAACACCATATACCAAACTAGACAAAACCCAAGTGGATTGCAATAGATATTGACCTTAATCACCAGTGGCAATAGCCTAACCAGTGGCTTTAATGAAACACATCTTCCCACCATGATGGCCTGGCAGTATAATTTCCGCAGAGAACACTACCAAATTGGGAAGAAAAATCTACGGGTGAGCAAAAATGGGTCTCCTTTTCCCGTGCTTATCACATAGCAATGAGTAGGACAGTGCTCTCTGCATTTGCATGGTACATGGATCGCTGTCAACAATGAACTCAACTCTTCAGTTTTGACAATTGGACCGGTTAAATATTCGCCTATGTTCTCTGCAGCACTGCAGTGAATGAATCTTCAGATGTCAATAGCAACAAATGATGGGAAAACGTTTCTTAAGGTTATGGGAGAAGAAAAAAAATGGATCCCTTCTTCCTATTACCAAGAATGAAAGAAAACAGATTGGTTCCAGCACGATTTACCGATTAGGAGTTTCAGACAAGCTGACCCGTCCTCCCATTACAGCATTCAGTTGGCTTTTAGTTTCTGCCAGAGAATTCGGACTGAGAGTCTTTCTTCGACTGTTCTTGAGGTTCTGTCTTTGCTGATAATATGACATCGTCAAGAAAATTTCTCTGAGGGAATTCATCAGGAACAAGGCTCCGATATATCTCAAATTGTTCTTCAGCTTCCTGCTTCCTGTCTAGTAAGCTATATATTATTCCCTGCAACAAAAGTGAGACATGTAGGATAAATGTTTACACGCGGAATTATATATTTTTGAAACATCCGATTTCGCTGGATGGATATGCGTATATTTGGCATATATATATTAATTCCGCGCCTTTTTTAAATTTATCAGACGATTTAGGATTCGGGTACAAGACTTATCCCCACCGACCTAAGTCGGTGTTAATTTACATCGGACGAGTCCGAATACCCTTGATTAAACTGCTAAAGATCTTTTGCTACCCTTGACGAAAAGAAAGGCCCTTTTAGTTTCCTTCGGAGCGGGATTTTTTTGATTTGACCTTTTTGTTATTCTCTCATGTGGCCTCGCCTTTTCATGTTCGAAAGGGAATATGTCGCTTCGAATTTCATGTAACTTTTTATGATCCCGATGAATTATATTCCGCGACTTTCAATTTGTTTTTACGAACATAAGCGTGATTATATTTAAAGAACTTTGGAGGATATCATTTGCAAGGCTTTGTATGTTTATTTTTTATTATTATTACAGCCCGAAAGAGATTTCTCCATGACAAGAATAATTGTTGGAGATCCTTTTCCCATTTGATTCCGTATATACATGCACAATTTTAAGAACTTTCGGGTCAATGGTGTAATTTTACGCCAAGAGGGACCTTTGTATAATTTTGACAAGGGCCATGACAACCATAGTTTTCATGCTCACTTAATTATTTCATTGTCATAGTATAACATCATGAAGCCCCCTTTATATATGAAGGGGTATTTATGCCAAATGTACATGATTTATATATGAAGGGGTATTTATGTCAAATACACAAAATCCATGGTATCATAGTAAGAAGGAAAGGGGCGCACCCTTCCTCTTGCTTTTCTCTTTTGACTTGGGCCTTAGAAAAGCTCTCCAAGTCTTTGTCTTCCTCTCTTCTCTCTTTTTCTCTCCTGGTCTTCTTCTCTTCTTCCTTTTTCTCTCCTGGTCTTCTTCTCTTCTTCTCCTTTGCTCCTTGGAGTAGCCTCCTTTTTATAGTAGATCCCACAAGTGGCGGAGGGGGTGGTAAAAAAACTCTTGGAGTTCCTCCGGTGGAATACCAAAGGCCAAGGTAACTTCTCCTCTTCCCTGTTTCGGTTTCTTTTTTACTGCATGACTCTTCTTCTCCCCCTTTTTTTTGGTTCGGGGGCTTGCGGATTGGACGGAGAGGGGAGAACCCCCCCTCCGCTGCTATGCAGGGAACCGGAGGGGGTTCCCCCTCCGGTAAGGGACCGGAGGGGGTCCCTCCGGTGGGTCGCGGTCGCGGGGAAGCTCCCCCCCCTCCGGTACAAGGACCGGAGGGGGTTCCCTCCGGCTCCGGCAGCAGCAGCGGGAACCCCCCCCCTCCGGTACAAGGACCGGAGGGGGTTCCCTCCGGGTCCGGCAGCAGCAGCGGGGGAGCCCCCCCCTCCGGTACATGGGAGGGGGTCTCCCTCCGGGCCCGCAGCAGCGGGGAGCTCCCCCCTCCGGTACATGGACCGGAGGGGGGGGTCTCCCTCCGGGTCCGCAGCAGCAACGGGGAGCCCCCCCCCCCTCCGGTACAAGGACCGGAGGGGGTTCCCTCCGGGTCCGGCAGCAGCAGCGGGGAGCTCCCCCCCTCCGGTACATGGACCGGAGGGGGTCTCCCTCCGGGTCCGCAGCGGCGGGGAACTCCCCCCCCCTCCGGTACATGGAACGGAGGGGGTTCCCTCTTGGTCCGGCAGCCACGCCCCCCCCCCCCCCTCCGGGTTCGCAGCAATGGGGGAGCCTCCCCCTCCGGTTCATGGACCGGAGGGGGTCTTCCTCCGGGTCCGCAGCAGCAAGGGATACCCCCCTCCGGTACAAGGACCGGAGGGGGTCCCTCCCGGCCTTCCTCGGCGTGCCGTCAAAGGAGAGAAAGGGGTGGAGGGGGTTGGCCCCCACTCCCTTGGCTATAAAAGGATCTGGGGGATTAAAAAATTTCCTTTTCACCTCCGTACGGTCTAGTGGTGGGCGTTGAAATCGCTGTAACTTTCTTCTTGGTCCCGGTGTATCCAGGTTGACCATCCGGACATCCGGAAAATATTCATCTTTTTGCGGAATACCTCCCACGCTAGTTTATAGGCCTGAAAATATTTTTATCAAGACCTTTCAATGCACGTATATGCGCATAAAAATACAAATCCCCAATATCCATCTTGCCGGGTTGTCGGAGGGATTTATGGCGAAGGCGACCCTTGTCATTTTAAGGCCGTTTAGCTTAGCGTCAACCCGCTTCTTTTTCTTTATTTCAGGAACTCTTTTCAAAAGAACTTAAATAACACACACACATTTTTTTTGTTCCAACAAATGCCCCCCATGGGTGGTCCGTCGAGGCCGGAGGCAGAGGCGGACGACCCGTGCCGTCTCTTTTTTTCTTCTTCTTTTTTTTCTTTTCTTCGTTTCTTCCTTTTTCATATTTCTATTTGATATTGCCATAGCGAACTGTCATCGTGGTATTGTTCTTTTCTTCTTTTTTTTCCTTCGTACTTCCATTTAATATTTCCATATCAAACTAACATTGTGCTATCTCCTTTCTTTTCTCTCTTTTTTTGTTTTTTTTTTGTTTTTTTTTTCTTTTGCAGGCTATTCAGCATGCCTCGATCTAGGAGAGGCCAAGTTCGTGCATCTCGGAGTCAGGACGGACGTCCTGCTACTATTGCTTCCTCGAGATTGATGCCGTCTTTGGGGTCGCCGCGGGTTACAGCAGAGACTCTATTTTCACTTGACAGGGGGCTGAGCATTGTTGCTTCGAGCCCTTTACCCGAGGGAGATCCAGGCGATGGCATGGTTGATTCATCTTTGATTTGCAGACATGGTGGCTGTGTCCGCTACACATATGAACGCCCCAAGGGTTACCCAAAGCACTATCCTTTGGATGAGTTTTTATTTCCCTTTATCCAGAACTTCATTCCTGAGGGGACGGATGAGGGTGACAGTTTCTTGACCGCAGAACGCGTTCAGCTCGAGAGAGCCATTCTTGTGGGTCGTGATAGCCTGCTTGGCTGTTGTGGAGCTTCTTTTCCCAGCTTCCCCATGGACCTTGTTTGCCAGATTCAGTTTCCTGCCGTTACTCAGTTAGGCTTTTTTAGTTCTGAGACTGGATGTCCAGTTCAGGATCGGGCCTTCTCAGCTGCTGCTTGGGATTTGGGTGGAAAACACCGGGCAATATCAGATTCTTGTTCAGGTCTCTTCTTGGCTCCATCCGGCACTCGGTTTGCCTCAGAGGGGTATGATAAACTTTGTCTTCTGGACAAAATCATGTGTGGTTCTGTGCCCAGTTGGTATGGTAAATGGGCAGTTATTCCTTCCCACAAATTTCATTTGGGGGCCACAGAATGGCTCATGGGCGTCCTTCATCATTACAGTCGGCTACTGGATCTTGTAGGCATTCGTCATGCTGTGACTGCCGCTTTATACCGCTATCCTTGCTACAGTGGGCTTCTACAGGCATTGGCGGAGAGATTTAACCGTCGATTTAACACGTTTGCTACAGCAGAGGGTGAAACCGCCCTGGATTTATGGAGCTTTTACAGAATTTCGGGGCTTCCCATTTCGGGACGACCTTATGAGGAGGTGTGCCTTGATGATCTCCACAGGAACTACTCCACAGGTTCAGGTGAATATGGCCTTCCTTTGAGCTTCAGGTACTTGATGAAAGTTTGGCGGGATCTAGCCCGTTTTGGTAAGAAGAAGGCACCTTCAGCTTCTGCCGGCGCCGTGCGGGTTAGTTTGAATGCTTGGGTTCAATTTTTTTATAATGGACCATTCTGTTTTCATGAGCGATTTGCCGAGGATGACAGGCCTCTAAGTGAATACCATGAGTTGATTCTGCCTTCACAGGAAAATAGACGCTATTTACTTGCACCTGAAAACGAGGGGTGGAATCCCCGACAGCTGTCGGATCGAACTTATCTTGCTGCCTATCTTGTTTACTGGTTGGCTACTTTTGTTATGCCATATGGCGAGGAGGGCCTGATACGGCCTGAAATTATTTACCCGGCGTGTCTGCTTGCAGATGGTCATAAATTGGCCATTGCCCCTGCTGCTTTAGCCAATATTTACCATGGATTGGGGAACTTGACAGCACATAGCTCTCCCAGGGACAGAAGCGTTTACATGGCCACACATTATTTGAGTGCATGGGCCGGACTTTTGCTACCCTCATTATGTCAGAGTGTGCCAATTGAAAACCCCGTGGCGCCATTGATATTTCTTTTCCGAAACCGGCCGGATCAACATCAGCATGAGCATTTATTAGCAGCACGGAGGATGCTTTCCTTTGTGCCTATGCAGGGGAATGAGGGTCTTCCGTTTGCCTGTGGCTCTTATGACTTCCGACCATTTGCTGTTGAAGGTCAGGACAAGGTATCTTACGGCCTTTCTTATCATCAGTCTACGAGCTCGACTTTTTATGAAAACTGGATGTATTGTATTAGGCCAAGCATACTTGTGTTCAGGAAGGGCAGCACTACTATTCTAGAGCCATACTTCCCTTACCGTTTTTCACGGAATTTTGGCTATGACCAGTCAGTGCCTCCAAATGCAGATTTTGGCATAGATTGCAGGCTCTGCAGGGGCCATGACACCCACCTTGTTGCAGGGAGTTGGTGGGATTATTTTTTTCGAGATGGTACTGCCGAGCAGTGTCCTCTCCCAGAGGCAAGGCGAGTTGGTCGGGTTGACATCTATTATGCGCGCTGGTGGTTTAAGTACAGCAATGTTTTCCGACAACTCCCACAAAAGATAAGGGAAGCTGAAGAGGCTCGACTGGGTAGTACCGACCTACCGCCATTGTTTGTGGAAAATTCAGTGCTTCATACCCAATTTTCAAAAATTGCAAAGGCGGTGAAGGATTTTCGTCTGCAGTGGGAGGCTAAGAATGGGGCCATTACCATAGACCGTCGGCCATATGCGGGTGCAATTAAACCCTTGAAGCGCCCGCCAATTACCACTTCGGGGCAAGGTGAGGCCTCGGCGGATCAGCGAGTGTATTTTTGGTGGACACACTTCTTGTCGGATTGTGGTTATCCTCAAACTGCACCAATGGATACTCCTCTTCACCCTGAAGGCTTTACCAATGACTTGTGGCCGAAGTGGGAGCAATACCTGATCGGGTCCATCATTCGGATCGGGCCCTTTGAGTACGCCACCCTTGTTGAAAATGGCATCACGCTCGGTGATCTTTGGGAAGGCGTCTCCAAGGCTGGGAAGGTGGTGGGTTTACGTCCTGAGCAGGTGGTGCTGCAGCCTTCCTTTTCTCCAGCCCCGAAAGGTGTGTGGTTCAATCATTTTCACTTTTTACTTATCTGTGCGCTGGTATTTACCTCCCTCTTACGTGCTTCTTCCCCTTTTTTTTGTTTCACAGAGAGCTATATAGCTGCCAGAGATATGCCACATAAAGGGAAGAAATCTTTAAATCCCCAGAAGCGGGCCCGTCCTAGTGAAGATGAGGGCGGCCCCATTCGTGTTCGCCGTGCCCGCTCTAAAGGAGGAGCTTCAGAGGGGAGGCCGGGTAACATCCCTTCTTTGTTTCTCGTTCTCTCCTTAGAGATGTGTCACTTATATCTATGTCTTTCCCCTCTTCTTTTTTTCTTATTCCAGGCCCCTCAGGTGCCAGGGAGGAGAGTGGTGTTCCGGCTACAAATATTCTTCTTTCGCCAGCGCTAGAGGATACCGGGGAAGATGGAGAGCTCCAGGATGATGATTACAACCCCGTATCGGGCGCCTCACCCCCTTTCTCTCACGGAGGGCTCGACGACCGCATACCCATAGGTAGGGTGCTTCTCCCCACTATGATGAGTAATAAAGCCATAATCTTATTCCCTTGCTAAAGATGTTCTCCCCTTCTTCTCTTTTTTTTTTTTTTTTTTTAGAGGAAAATTTTGAGGGAGGATGCGCCAATATTCCTCCCGTACTGGAGCCAGGATCAAGCACAGGTCCAGCCTTTTTTAGTAAAATCTTCTTAATTTCCATATCTGATCCCTTTATTACAGGGAGAACTTTCACTTAGCAGTGATCATTTCAGGTTTCTCAGCTGAGAATTCAGTGATCTCTATGCAAGAATTTACTGCCCTCTTGGATTCCAGCCTGAATGCAGATCTGCCAGAGTTTTCTATAAGCCTGACCACTGATCGGGGCCTGGTGACCCAATATTCTCAAGAGCTGTTAGCCGAAATACGCAGGGAAAAGACTCCAATCCCTGAGGCCGGAGAATTGGATGTGACTATCCATGCTGTTGGTATGTACTTCTAGTTTTAGCCCACCGAGTCATTTTGCCCTGCTAAGATGATTGCATGAATCTCATCACTTTCTTGCTTTATGTAGTGAATGATCCCTTGTCCTCAAGCTGTCCGGATACTTTGGAGAAAAATAAAGAACATTCCTCTCCCTCGGGTCCAATTGAAGGCGCCTTCCAGACCGGTGTCGGGGCTGATGAAAATCAAAGCCTCGAGATGAGAGGTGGTGGCCCTTTGGAAGAGACCCCAGTCCTATCCCCCGAGGGGAGGGGTTTTGAAAGAAACATGACCGCCTCTCCTTCAGCTTCAGGATCTACTATGCCGCTTTCTGATGGGGAGGAGGACGTTGGGTTACAAGGTCATCATGCTCTTTACATTTTTCTGCTTGTTCTTTTAGTGGTTTCTATTGGACTGGGCTGACTTTCATAATTTCTTCTTTCTTTTTTCTCTCTCTTCTTTTTTAGAGAAACTTGTTGATGTATGCGTGTCTCGGGGTGCCCCAGTGGTGGAGGAGTCTGCCTCCTATTTGCCTGATGCGAGTAAGAGTGATGAACTAGTTCAGAAAAGGGGCCCACCCTCTTTTGCATGTGCCCTTTTCATATTGATGCCTGCCAAGGTATTCACATATACTTGCCTGATCATAATCTTGTGTTTGCTTCAGATCTCGATAGACTTGAAACAAGGGATTCGCAGACCTATTCAGCCCTTGACAGAGGCGCTGTAGGAGAGGAGGACCCTAACCCCCTCCCGGCCGACCCAGGGACAGAGGGTTCTCTTTCACGAGGTGAGGCTAAGATCCCTTTGACCTCTAGGAAAGGATTTACAAACTCCTCTATTATGAATAAAATTGTGACTTATGTGCCACCTTCCTTTTTTTTGTTGCAGCCCCAGAGGGAGACGCTCCTCCTACCCCCGAAAACAATGGAGGAGATTTGTTGTCGGGACTTGACTTTCCACCTCATGAGATTGATTGGCCTGATGGTCCTCAGCCTAAAGCTTTTGTGGGGGCTGAAATGATGGTGGTGACACTGATGAGTGGAGCACGAGCCTTATTTCAAGGGGGGAGCCTTCCTCCCATAGAGACTGTGCGGGACACTCTTCGGACCGGCACACGGGGCTATCATACATTGGGATTGCCCAGAGAGCCCTGGATGGCGGCAGTGGATGATGTTTGGGCAGAATTTCAGCGCCTACACACAGCCTCGTTGTGGGAGACTTATAGGCTTAAAATACAAGAGTTAGAAGCTGAAGCTTGCACTATGTCCGGCGAGATGGAAAGGTTGCATTCCCAAGCTGAACATATCCGGGAGCGTCGAACTACTCTTGTGGCAGCGGTTGCTGAGGACAAAAGTGAGGCTTCCTCTCTTCGGGAGACAGTGAGCAGCATTTTACAACGGATTGAAGAGCTAGAGGCGGCAGCAGAATCGAATTCTGAAATGGCTCGAGAGCTGCAGGCTGAGGAGGACTCCCTTGTGTCTGAATGCCAAGCTATGCAGGAAGCAATTGCGGCGAAGCAGAACGCCATTGGGGATTTACTGAAAAGACGACCCCCTAGTGTTTGAGATTACCTTTCCCATTGCATTTCTTCTGACTCTTTTTTCTTTTTTAGATCTTTTGCCTATGTAGTTGCTCCGAGGGTTTGTCTCGGACTTCAATTTTGCAAATGAATAAAAACATGACTTCAGGCTCAAAAGACTTCAATGAGGCATTATCATCATACCCCCTTTTTTCTTTCTCTTCTCTTTCTTTTCTTTTTTTTTTCTTTTTTTCTTTACTAGTCATAGCGCCCTTTCGGGTTTTCACCATGACCAGCCCCCTTTAACTTTTTCCAGCGCGCCCTTGCGGGTTTTCACACTGAGGGGTTACCCATTTTTGCCCGAGACGCCCTTTCGGGTTTTCATCTCAGCCGGGTTTTGACCTTTTTGCCCTTGAGCAGCCAGAGATCCGACTACTCAAGTCCGTCAGGGCACCTCTATTTTAAGCCCCCCTTTTTTTTTCTCTTTTTTTTTTTAAATAAGGAAATTGAAAGTCTGAAGAGCTCAGACTTTAAAGGTGGCCACGGAAATTTGAAAGCCAATTGGGGTTTTAGCATTTAAAGGAATGGCCAAGAGATTGGTCGGTCAAAGCTTGGATTTTGGGATTCGAGGAGGCTGAACAATGAAATTGTAAAGCCGAACTTGGAGTTTGGGATTTGGGGCGGCCAACCAATGGAATTGGAAAGCCAAATTTGGAATTTGGGATTTAGGGTGGCTGACCAATGAAATTGGAAAACCGAACTTGGGATTTGGAATTTTGGGTGGCTGACCAATGATATTGGAAAGCCAAATTTGGAATTTGGAATTTTGGGTGGCTGACCAATGATATTGGAAAGCCAAATTCGGAATTCGGAATTTTGGGTGGTTGACCAATGAAATTGGAAAGCCGAATTTGGAATTTGGAATTTTGAGTGGCTGACCAATGATATTGGAAAGCCGTTTGGAATTTGGAATTTTGAGTGGCTGACCAATGATATTGGAAAGCCGAATTTGGAATTTGGAATTTTGGGTGGCTGACCAATGATATTGGAAAGCCGAATTTGGAATTTGGAATTTTGGGTGGCTGACCAATGATATTGGAAAGCCGAATTTGGAATTTGGAATTTTGAGTGGCTGACCAATGATATTGGAAAGCCGAATTTGGAATTTGGAATTTTGAGTGGCTGACCAATGATATTGGAAAGCCGAATTTGGAATTTGGAATTTTGAGTGGCTGACCAATGATATTGGAAAGCCGAATTTGGAATTTGGAATTTTGGGTGGCTGACCAATGATATTGGAAAGCCAAATTTGGAATTTGGAATTTTGGGTGGCTGACCAATGATATTGGAAAGCCGAATTTGGAATTTGGAATTTTGGGTGGCTGACCAATGAAATTGGAAAGCCGAATTTGCATGGTGGGACGTGAACAAGAATTGTTCAAAACACCTATGACCTTTTGAATTTTTTCCTGGAGGAAGCTTCCTCATCCTTTCTTACTCTCCTGCGGAGGTGGGCAAATCTTGTACAATTTGTTGCCGAAATTCATGTTCGGGAGCGTAGTATAATTTCAAGTGTTTTCCATTTAATGGTGGAAAGGGGCTCTCCCCTTTATGGTCGACGACCTTATAAGCGCCTCCCTCATAGACTTTGGAAACGATATATGGCCCTCGCCAATTTGGTTGTAATTTGCCGCTGGATCTTCCAGCCATGACCTCCCTTTCTTTGATCATAACAAGGTCCCCCTTCTTGAACGCCCTCTGCTTCACAAGCTTATCATAAGCCCGGGCCATTCGAGCCTGGTAGGCCTGCAAGTGTTTGTAAGCCCCTAATCTCTTGCCTTCTAAGTCAGAGAGTTCTTCAAGTCTTCTTTGTATTTCATCTTGTTCTTGGGTTTGGAGCCCATTATGTAGGGCTATCCGATAGGACGACATCTCAACTTCAACCGGCACAACGGCTTCTGCCCCGTATACGAGAGAGAATGGAGAACAACCGGTGGGGGTTTTATAAACTGTTCGGTATGCCCAGAGGGCTTCATGTATCTTCTCGCCCCAGTCTCTCCTGCGGCTGCCAACAATTTTAGCTAACAATTTGCACAGGGTCTTGTTAAAGGCTTCGGCCAAACCATTTGCTTGAGGGTTGTAGACTGTGGAGGCTCTCCAATCAATGTGGAATTTTGCCGCCAATTGGTAAATGGTTTTGTTTTTGAATGGCGTACCATTGTCTGACATGACCCGACAGGGAGTGCCGAATCGGTATATAATATGGTGCTTGACGAATTGGGCGACAGCTTCCCCTGTAACTTCTCGCAAGGGTACGGCCTCAGCCCACCGAGAAAAGTAGTCTGTCGCTGCCAGAATGTACTTGTGACCTTTTGTGGATGGTGGGAAGGGTCCCACAATGTCCATTCCCCATTCAGCAAAGGGCCAAGTAGGGGCTGTGGGATGTAGCATGTTAGGAGGCCTTCTAGGTACAGGACCAAAGGCCTGGCATTGGTGACATGTACGGGCGTAGCGACTACAATCCGCGTACATTGTGGGCCAGTAAAAGCCTTTCAATTTTATATTGATCTTCATCTTATCTCCAGCTTGATGGGCGCCGCAGAGCCCTGAATGGACCTCACGCATTATCATTTTGGCCTCTTTGGACGAAAGGCAGCGGAGGAGGACAGACTTGTCTTTTTCATGGACAAGCCTATAAAGTTGGTCGCCTATCAATTGATAGGATGCCGCTCTTCGCAACAGTTGAACCCTCTGAGCCCGATTTGTTGGGAGGCGACCACGCTTTATGTCGACAATCGGTTGACGCCAGTCCAGTTCTTCTTCTTGAACAGGGTCATTGTCCTCAATCACATGTATCTCCGGGGTGGAGGAATTAATGTCTTCATCGAGGACACTTGGCATCAGTTTTCGATGTCTGACAGTTATGTCCATTTCGCCTTCAGATGGGAGTTTTATGGCTGACGCTAATTTTGCCAGGGCGTCGGCCTGTGAATTTCTCCCTCTAGGAATATGTTGTATCTCAAACAAGTAGAATTTTTCTTTCAACCTCATTACCATATCATGGTAAGGTAGTAGCTCTCTCTTCCGGACTTCATAGTCACCCAATACTTGTCGTATGACGAGCTGTGAGTCGCCATAGGCTTTAATGCATTTGACTTCCATTTCTAAAGCAAGCTGAAGCCCTATGATTAGCGCCTCATATTCTGCTTCATTATTTGTCAAAGGTTTCATGAGGGCACATGAATTAGGAAGAATCCCTCCTTGAGGAGTGACTAAGACAATGCCAGCTCCTGAAGCGAGGGTAGTTACCCCGTCAGTCTTCTTAATTGTCCGGGAGGCACCATCAAAGTAGAGTTCCCAGTACGGCATGTCAATGACCAGAGATTGCTCCATCTTTTGCACTGAACTGCCCTCGGTCTGTTCTTCTACTCCCGATTGGGATGGAAGTGTCTCTTCATCGGGCAGTTCAGTGTTAAGTGGAGAATCAGCTGGAACAGGATGTGCCGCCAAGAACTCTGCCATTCCTTGTCCTTTGATTGCTTTCTGGGGAACAAAAGTTATGTCGAACTCCATAAGGAGTAATGCCCATTTTCCCAGTCGTCCTGACAGCACCGGCTGCTTAAGAAGGAACTTGAGCGGGTCCTGCTTTGAAATTAATTCCACTTGATGGGACAAGAGGTAATGCCTCGACTTTTTAACGGCAAACACCAGTGCCAGACAAACTTTCTCCATTGGAGAATAACGATGTTCGGGGCCGACCAGTTTTCTGCTCAAGTAATACAATGGTTGTTCTTTGCCTTCTTCATTTAATTGTGCGAGCAATGCTCCCAATGAGGCATCCATGGCAGCAATATAAAGGATGAGAGGCCTTCCCTTGACCGGTGCTCCGAGCACTGGGGGAGTAAGGAGGTATTCTTTGATCTTTTCAAATGCTTGCTGACATTCCTGATCCCATATAAATGGGGCGCCCTTTTTCATCAATTTGCCAAATGGCGCGCACCTCCCAGAGAGATTGGATATAAAACGCCTGATGTAGGCTAACCTTCCCTGAAGTGACCGGAGTTCTTTAATGTTCTTAGGTGGGGGAAGTTCTCGGATAGCTTTGATTTTATCAGGATCGATTTCTATCCCCCGATATCTAACAACAAAGCCGAGGAACTTACCACTTGAAACCCCGAATGCACATTTCATGGGATTCATCTTGAGTTTGTACTGGCGGAGCCTGTCGAAAACTCGGCGCAAATCATCTAAGTGACCTTCGCGCTTACTGGTTTTTACAACGAGGTCGTCAACATAGCACTCGACCAGGTCGTGTAGCATTTCATCAAAAATCTTCGTCATAGCCCTTTGATAGGTGGCCCCTGCATTCTTCAGCCCGAAGGGCATTCTTTTGTAGTTGAAAATTCCTTTTGGGGATCGGAATGCCGTATGACCTTTATCTTTAACCGCCATACGTATTTGATTGTAGCCCGAGGACCCGTCCATAAAGGACAGAACTTCATATCCTGTAGTCATATCAACCATAGTTTCTGTAATTGGAACTGGAAAATCGTCCTTTGGGCAGGCTTTATTCAAGTCTCTGAAGTCAATACAAACTCGGACTTGACCATTTTTCTTTTTGACTGGGACTATATTGGCGAGCCATACTGGATAAAGGCATGGTTCTATGAAATCTACTTCCAGAAGCTTGTCAACTTCAGTATTTACTTTAAGTTCCAGCTCGTGACGCATGCGTCTCTGAGCTTGCTTGACAGGCTTAACCGTAGGGAGTATCGCCAATTCATGTTCAGCCACCGAGGGCTCCAGCCCGGGCATCTCTTTGTAAGTCCAGGCAAAACAATCTTTATACTCCAATAGGAGTTGTTTGTAAGCTTGTCTTTCCTGCTCAATAAGGAGAGCACTAACAAAAATGGGTCGAGGTTCATTTGCATCCCCGAGATTGAGCTCAATCAATTCATCAATTGTTGCTTGTCCGCCATCTTCGAGTTCTTGCGGTGCTGGCTGCAGATTGATGAAATCCTCGTCGTCGTCAACATTGACTATGTGGAGGTCACAGTAGTCTAAGTTGTTGATGACGGCCGACTGAAGCTGTTCATTCTGGTCTTCGAGGGCTATTTCTTTTGGTTGCCCTTTTGTAGAATCACTAGGCCCCTCACCAGAGTCTGAGCTACCGGGAGAGGGTGATAACCCTATAGTGTTAACGGAATAGTGAATCTTGAGGCTGGGCTCCCCACACGGAGGCTTGCTCCCTACTTCACTTGCAATAAATTTGGGCAGTGTAGATGCAGCTTCAATGAGGACATTTTTGTTGGAAGGCCTAGACTGATCCCATGAATGTGGCTGTGGGGGATAGACCTGATGCTGTTTTATCTGGATAACTCCCCGTTGTATTAAATCCTCAAGTTGATCCTTGAGGACATAACAGTCTTCTGTATCATGTCCTGCCATCCGATGGAATCGACAGAAGCTGGAGCTCTTGGCTTCACTGACTCTAGATGACCTGCGAACTGGAGGGAGCTGGATAAGATCCCGAGCCCGGCAAGAATTAAACAACGATTCAGTATGAGTCTTGAGAAATGAGTATGGAGTTTCCATTCGCTGTGCCAAACTCATCACTGGCGTTGTGCCTTTGGATTCCGCAGGTGGTTGGTTTGCTCTGGTTCCCCGAGACTGGGTCTCGTTTATTGGGCGCTGGGAATAAGTATGGGTTTTTGAAGGAGAAGTGAGGTGTCTAAGTAGAACATCACGTTCTCGTAGCAGCTCTTGTACAAAAGCTTTTAATGCCTGGTTCTCCTGTCTCAGCAACTTAATTGCATCAGTAGGGTCCCCTTTCTGTTTAGTGACAGGAATATTAGTGTCATTCATTATGAGGCGTTCTGCTTCTGTGGTGTCTAGCCCGGCTAACTGATTCAGGGCTTCGAGTCTAGCTTCCCCGGGCAATTGACAGGCGGGTCGTAAGACAATGACCTCCTCCTCATGTCCAGGGCCATTGTTCAAGCCATCGACCTCTGGAACTTTTGGTCTAGGGTCTCCCTGCTTCTCTACTACACAGGGGAGATCCCCTTGTATGGAGTTGAACTTGTCAGAAGCAAGTGGCGCCCCTATTGTATTTACAGCATGAAAGACTTGAAAGTCTGGCTCGGGGTCATAGCCCAGGCCTCTTCGGTCGTTCTTGGAGAAGGGGGGTTGCCCCCTGACTTGCAGAGGGCACCACAGCTGTTGAAAGTAACTTCTGCGGGAGGCTTTCTGCATTTGTGGAATCTTTTGCTTATGACACATTTCTTTAATGTATTTGGGCATATCAGGCATTTCTTGGATAGGCTCCAGAGTGTTTTCAGGCGGTTTGCTCCAGCCGAAATCGTCATCTGTGGGGGCCTGAGGCGCCATATCTCCCTTATAAAAGATAATGGGTTTGCAACGCTCCTTATTTCCCTTTTTGCCTTTTCTTTGATATGTAACAATGAATGTCTTTAAAGCCTCCACTCCATATTCTTCTCTTGGAGCAACCAATTGCATGCAAACAGAGGGCAACATGATGCTCTTGTCTATTGTTTGGTTAATGAGGTTGGCCTCGAAATTAATCTCCCGCCGCTCGGGCTGAGTTGGCTTGGCAGTGGGGACGTCGGCTCGCAGGCTCAGTCGATGTATCTTGGCGAGTTCTTCATTTATGACAAAAAGTTCTTCTTCCTCATCATCTTCCTCAAACACCTTTTGTTTTCCCTTGCCTTTGACGTCAACTGGGGGCTCGACAGTCGGTTCCCCAAAATATAACTGGGCATCAGTTATGTTACATTCATTTGGTCGGAAAGGAGAGCTGTCGGCAAAAACCGTGTGTTGTTCTCCGCCCCTTGCATATTTGATACACTGATGTAGAGTTGAAGGGACGACCCAGTTTTCATGAAGCCATGGCCTGCCAAGCAAGGCTTTATATGAGGTATCAGCATTAATAATGTAAAAAGTAGCTTTGGTGACAAACATGTCCATTGTTACTTCCACGTCCACTTTCCCCAGTGCATCTTCGGAGTTTTGATTGAACCCCGAGATTTTTACATCATACACTCTCTGTAAATAAGGCATAAGAAACATTGACTTGAAAGTCTTGAGAGGCATTATGTTGACAGAAGCGCCAGGGTCGACAAGGATCCGGTTCAACTCACGCCCATTGATTTTTCCTTGCATATACAATGGACGATTATGACATGGGGAGGACAGTAACATGTCCTTGTCAGAGAAGGAAACTGTTGCGGCCAAAGCCTCATGTGCTTGTGTTTGAATTTCGGCTGCATGAGCCTCATAGACCTCCGGCTCTTGGAGAACTTTAATGAGAGCCTCCCTCAACTCTTTACTCCAGGCAATGGCCTCCCATATGCTAACCATAGTTGGCATTCGCTTCATGTGTTGAATGATCTTACGATCAGCCCGAGCCCGGGCTTGATCTAGTGGAGGGATCATCTCCACCAGAGACTTAGGCTGATAAGGGGGCTTCTGGGCCGGCTCCAACTTTCCCTGGTCATCTGTTTCTTCTTGGAACAGCGGGGTTAAAGATTCCTCTTCCAGAACTGGAAGCTCTTCATTGTCCTTGCGTGAAGGGCATGCTTGGGCTGGATCAGCAGGCTGCTCTTGGGAGAGGGAACCAACGGGATCAGTCTCTTCATCCGTTGGATCGAATGGAATAGCACCTACTCCCTCCTGAGAGATCGACTCGACGGGCCCCTCATCCTCGTCTGAGGGGTCGAAGATGAAAGTTTCAGCCCGTACTTGTACCTCAGGGGGCTCATTGGGTTCTTCTCCTCGAAAGATGATCACTCTTTGGGAGGTAGTTGGCTGGGAAGTGTGCCCATTGGAGGATATGGACTGTCTGCCCCGCCCGCGGCCTCGGCCACGACCGCGGTTCCGGATTTCTGCATTGCGACGGCGATAGGTGGCCATAGTAATCCTGTCCCCCGAGGCGGGGGTAGTAATAGTCCCCCCCAAATTTTCTGGTGGGGGAATTGACACCATATGACATGAGAAGCTTTTTAGCATTTCTTCTAGCTTCTCTATAGTGAGTTCTTCATCTTTATAAAAGACGGAGAGTTCCTCTGGAATACAGAGCTCCTCGCCTCCCTTGGCTTGCTTGAGCATTCGTTGGAGCCAGCTCTTGAGCCGAGTCTTGCGCTCCAATTCCTCCCATGGGATGTACTTATCTAGTGGGACGGGCCCAGTAGGAAGAGAAGGTACATACTCTCCCAATTCCTCAATCAACTTTTGTAATTTCTGTAAAGGACTTAGCCCTTTGGGTGCTTCCATGGCTGCCGCCTGCTCGGCTTGCCTCTTCAACCTTCTTTTCGAGTTCTTTCTCCTATTCTTTTCTTGTTTCTTTGCTCGTGTCAATGCTTCTTGGGACAGGGCCTCTTTTCTTGTAGATGCCTGGGGGGCAGCCTTGGTTTTTGAACTCTCGGCGTAGACCTTCTGCTTGAATGACTTTAACGGGGAATTCTTCCTTGGGCTTACGGTAACCCAGTCGCCCTCTGACTCATGAATCCGAAAGGTGGCGTTGATTGCTTTCTGCACAACTTCAGGAGGCAACTCTTGAAATCCGGCCACAAAGGAGCCGAAATCATGAAGGGGGTCATGCCTTCCAATGACTTGTTGACTATGAGGCTGGGGGCCCACTTCGTGAGTCTGTAACTCCGCCTTGTTATCTGGTCTTCTTTCAACTGCTAGGGCAGCATTTGGTGATTGGGAAGTGTTTTGGCATGCTTGCTTAGGCTTCGCCATGAATTCCAGTTGCTGGGCGAGGTACGACTGTTCTGGTCTCATCCTGTCAACAGCCTTTAGTGTCTTGCCCTTCTGATTTAGCTGAGGTGAGGACTGACACAGCCCACTCATAACTGCTGCGAGTGGGGGTTGGGTCATGACCTTAGGGCCGAAATTAGAGCCCCTGGGGTGGGGGTTGGCCTTTTTCGCCCCGGTAGCTGGTGTTCTATATTGTTCAGTCCTCAAGGTCGGCCCAGAGGTTTGCCTTCCGACCAATGCTTCATTTCTACTAGGAGAGACGATAGTCCCTTTGGGGGAAGTACATGGGTCGACCCTTCGGGGGTAGTCCTGGCTCATAACATTCCCCTGAGTGCTATTTTTAGATGGGCCTGTGGCCCGGTGCCCAGAGAGGGCTCGACCTTTAGGATGAACATCTCGGCCATTATCTTTCTTGTCTGAGACAAGCAGGTCCTGCTCCCAATGAGAAGAGTCAGGGTGCGGTGAATCACGCACTAGAACCTCCTTTCCACGAAATAAAATGTCCAGCAACTTTTTAGTTTCTTCTTTCGGGAGAGGCAAGGATTCCAGGTCCTGCCAGGGTCGCCACTCAAGACTCCTTTCTGAGGAACTATCTGGGTCAAGCCCCGTATCTGCTGTTTGTGACATTGATTTCCCGTGAGAAGTCGATGCATGAATAACATTTACTGAGAACGGCGACCGTCCCCATGGAGAGGATGTCGAGGGAACTTGAGAGCCCTCCTTTAGCTTTATAATTTGCCGGGTAATCAAATCCTCAGCTATGTCTTTGAAGGTAGGACAATCATAAATGACGTGTCCCATGGCACGGTGATATAAGCAGTAGCCATGCCGATGCGTCATACCGGGCATCAAGTCACTGTCCGGCCTAGGACACTGTATTAGCCCCTCCTTCCGACAGATCTTAAATATCTCTAGAGTTCTGTGCTGGGGAAAGGAATATAGCTTCTCTTGGGGCTTTGCAACATGCGAGCCTATTGTGTCTTCGGATAGCCATCCTCCAGTCCTTGGTTGCCGTCTGGGCTCCACCGTAGCTTCTGAATGCGAGGAAGCCCGGGCGGATTCTCCAGTTGAGGGTGTTGGGGACAGGGCCATCAGCCTATCATCCATGCGCCTCATTATGTGTAGCAGATCTTCTTGATTATGTCGTAGACGCCTAACTTCATGCCGGAGTTTGCGGACAGCCTTCCGAATGGTGAGGCATTCGGACATTAAGAAGTAGCCCCCTCCCAGAGTGGCACCTTGTGGAGGGGTGTGTGTGTCCAGACCATCTGCCGGGTCCTTTGCCTGACTCTTCCCCGGGAGCTTGTGTATGACATTTACTGAAAAGTGCGTGTCTTGCTGGGCACACGGCCCGGGCGAGTGCCTCCTGCTGTTGATATCATCAATAATTCGTTCGGCGGCCTCATGAAGCCTTTTTCTCACCATACTTTCTCCTTGAATATCAACTTCTCCCCTCTGAATGAGGATCTCAATGTAATCTTGTAATTCTTCGCATTCTTTGGTAGGGTGCGATATTATGGCATGAAACTTGCAATATCTTGGGTGAGCCTTCTCGACCTCAATATAAGTGGGAGGTGGGTCATGTACCATAATGCATTCCTGGTCTAGAAGGGCCTCAAATATTTTTTCAGTGTCTTCTTTAGGAAAGGAACATGCATGAGAAGGCCTCCAGCCCGGGTACCACATGGTGGGCTTGGTCCCACTAGGACCTGCTTCTTCTTCCCCCGGATCAGGAAATGTAAAAGCTGCCATTTGATAAATTTCCCGGGTTGGCCGATGGTTAATAACATTAGCCGACCGAACCATTCGTTCCCAGGTGTGGGGTTGAGGAGGGTCGACCCGAGTCCCTTTCATTGTGATGAGTTGATTTTGTATCATCTTCTCCAGCTCATCTTTAAAAACATAACAATTTTCAATAGTATGACCCAATAAACGATGGTACAAACAGTAATTGGGATCTTCTGTTTTACCAACTTCCTCAGGCTTTTTTGGTTCTGGCAAAACTATCAATTTGTTCTTCATACAGAGGCTGAAGAGTTTGCCGGTGTGCTCCTTCTTAAAAGAGTAAGGAGTCTTCATGCGCTCGGCCAACTTTGTGGTCGGTGCCCTTTTTTCAGACCTCTTGCTGGAGTCGCTCGGCAGTGCTTGATCGTCTTCAGCAGTCGGGGAGAAATCCACTGCATTTGCTTCTTTTCCCGCAGCGGGTCGCTCTTTAGATGTTTTATGCTTTGAAGGAATGAAGGTGGGATTCTCAGCGAAGAACATTTCGATCTCCGCGACCGCCGAATTTAGTTGGTCAAACCCTTTGACATTTGCCCCCAGAAGTCGCTCACTGACCTCGGGGGAAAGTCCTCTTCGGCATATAGTGATGGCATCTTCCTGCGCCGGGGGATTGTCGCATCTCATGCTAAGGTCCCTCCAACGTTTAATGAAGTCGAGAGCCATTTCTCCCCTCTTTTGCTTGAGCGAGCAGAGCTCAGCGAGGGACACTTTCCTTTCAACTAATTGGAACCGATCAATGAACTTCTTTTGTAAATCAGCCCAGTCAGCGACGGAGTTGGGTTTCAATCTGGAGTACCATTGAAAGGCACTCCCAGTGAGGGAAGTTGTAAAGTAGCGGAGGAGATAAGACTCCTCGATGGCGAGGTCACCCATGGCCGTGACATAATAGGCGAGGTGCTCGTGCGGCGATCCCTGCCCATTAAACTTTTGCAATTTCGGCGCCTTCGGGCAATCCGGAGGGAGTTTCTTGAATTGGTGGTGCAAAGGATAGGGTACACTGTACAGGTCGACAGTGGCAGTACCCTCGCCACGTTGGGCGAACTTATCCTCGATCATCTTTTCTATCATCCGACGCTGGGCGATGGTCTCCTCTACCCCCATGACCTGAGAAGATTGAGCATGGGGGATCCCTCTGAGTGGCTCATCCCCTGTGTCACCGCGCACGTCGGGGGGGTGAGCACCCTGTCGATTGGCAATAGCGGGATTGTATGCCTGTTGTTCCCGTCGAGGCTCTTGATTCGGCATCGGTGTTTGAGGCCTTTGAGCATTTATATTCATCTGCCTTTTCATTTCCAGCATGAGATTGGTCATCTCTATGTGCCAACGTTGCATTGTTTCGAACTTGGCATCGTCAGACATTGCTTGGAAGGCGGCCTTTGTTGGTGGCTCAAATGCTGGGTTGAGGTTCACACCATTGCCGGGGAGGACCGTCCCTTCATGGATGCTTACTACCTCGTCATGGTCTACTCCCTCTAGGGGTACATTCTCTCCTTGATTTTGCCATTGGTTTTGAACGGGCACCTGGTGTTGGCCTTGGGGAGAAGTTCCCGCTTGACCGCTAGACTGGCCTTGGAAGTTTCTTCTGGCGGCGTTCCTAGTGTTAAGGTACACCGCGTCCAGGGCCAAATTGGGATCATTTGGGCCACCATGTTCATTTACGTTGGCAGGGATACCAGTTGATTCCGTAGGTTCCCTGCCTGAGGCATAGCAAGTGTAAATCTTCATGTTGGCACCTGCTCCTGACATTTGTACCACCCTACGCTTTTTAGGTGGTTGGACTGTAGGGCGGGGTGGTGCCCCCAACCTGTCGAAGACAGAAGGTCGTGGTGGCGCATCTCCCGCCAGTCTATCAAAGACTGAGACTCGTGTCGGCTGTGCCTGAGCGCGGGAGGTCTTCTGAACTCGGATGTAATCCGAGCCTTGGGGAGCAACATTGGGTTTGCGATAACCCCCTTTCCTTTTTTGGCCCCGAGAACGCGAGGTTTTGACATCTAACGATGTTGTTGTTGGTTGAGCTTGCATTCGCCCAGGCCTGGCGGCCCTAGCTTGTTTAATTGCACGGGCCTCCTGCTTGGTGACCCAAACTTGCTTCATTTTCTGGAGGTGTCGCTCAATTGCTTTACCCCCACTTGAAGGCTTCTTTTTGAAGTCTGTGGCATCCTCGCGTACCTTATGTAGAAGCGAGAAGCGGTTGGAAGTTGATACAGTCGGGACGTGATCGACCCGTGGTGTGATTGGCCCTCCGCCATCCAGACGAACGCGGAGGTCGCCGATCAGTATGGTTTTACCAGACCTTGAAGTAGCTGCAGTCGGCTTCCTGTTTAGGCGGCGACGACGTTGCCCCCATTTGGTGGGAACAGTGTCGGCCGAAATGACATGGACCGAGAAGACCCGGCCCTGAGTTGGTCGGGGGCTGCTGGCCCCAGTGGCAATAGGGGTTGTTGCGGTGCAAATGACCGGACAAGCCTGAGCGGCCGGGACCACTCCCAAAAAGAAGGGGGACCCAACCACAGCAGGAAAACCCCCAAACACTATTGGGGTGGCGAGGTACCCATACTTGGCATGGGTGGCGACGACCAAGGGACCATAAGTGACAGCGGCCATTGAGCTTCAGAAGGTCGAAGATCCGCCTTTACGTCTCGGCGGCGTATCCTCCCTTTGCTCCTCGCGCTCCTGTATGGAAGAAATAGTGGCATTAGGTCTTTTTGTAAGGGCATAAGAAGCTTTAGCAGTAAAGATGAAAGGCGGGAAAAAGTCCCACCGGGCGTGCCAGTCTGTTTACACGCGGAATTATATATTTTTGAAACATCCGATTTCGCTGGATGGATATGCGTATATTTGGCATATATATATTAATTCCGCGCCTTTTTTAAATTTATCAGACGATTTAGGATTCGGGTACAAGACTTATCCCCACCGACCGAAGTCGGTGTTAATTTACATCGGACGAGTCCGAATACCCTTGATTAAACTGCTAAAGATCTTTTGCTACCCTTGACGAAAAGAAAGGCCCTTTTAATTTCCTTCGGAGCGGGATTTTTTTGATTATGACCTTTTTGTTATTCTCTCATGTGGCCTCGCCTTTTCATGTTCGAAAGGGAATATGTCGCTTCGAATTTCATGTAACTTTTTATGATCCCGATGAATTATATTCCGCGACTTTCAATTTGTTTTTACGAACATAAGCGTGATTATATTTAAAGAACTTTGGAGGATATCATTTGCAAGGCTTTGTATGTTTATTTTTTATTATTATTACAGCCCGAAAGAGATTTCTCCATGACAAGAATAATTGTTGGAGATCCTTTTCCCATTTGATTCCGTATATACATGCACAATTTTAAGAACTTTCGGGTCAATGGTGTAATTTTACGCCAAGAGGGACCTTTGTATAATTTTGACAAGGGCCATGACAACCATAGTTTTCATGCTCACTTAATTATTTCATTGTCATAGTATAACATCATGAAGCCCCCTTTATATATGAAGGGGTATTTATGCCAAATGTACATGATTTATATATGAAGGGGTATTTATGTCAAATACACAAAATCCATGGTATCATAGTAAGAAGGAAAGGGGCGCACCCTTCCTCTTGCTTTTCTCTTTTGACTTGGGCCTTAGAAAAGCTCTCCAAGTCTTTGTCTTCCTCTCTTCTCTTTTTTTCTCTCCTGGTCTTCTTCTCTTCTTCCTTTTTCTCTCCTGGTCTTCTTCTCTTCTTCTCCTTTGCTCCTTGGAGTAGCCTCCTTTTTATAGTAGATCCCACAAGTGGCGGAGGGGGTGGTAAAAAAACTCTTGGAGTTCCTCCGGTGGAATACCAAAGGCCAATGTAACTTCTCCTCTTCCCTGTTTCGGTTTCTTTTTTACTGCATGACTCTTCTTCTCCCCCTTTTTTTTGGTTCGGGGGCTTGCGGATTGGACGGAGAGGGGAGAACCCCCCCTCCGCTGCTATGCAGGGAACCGGAGGGGGTTCCCCCTCCGGTAAGGGACCAGAGGGGGTCCCTCCGGTGGGTCGCGGTCGCGGGGAAGCTCCCCCCCCTCCGGTACAAGGACCGGAGGGGGTTCCCTCCGGCTCCGGCAGCAGCAGCGGGAACCCCCCCCTCCGGTACAAGGACCGGAGGGGGTTCCCTCCGGGCCCGGCAGCAGCAGCGGGGGAGCCCCCCCCTCCGGTACATGGGAGGGGGTCTCCCTCCGGGCCCGCAGCAGCGGGGAGCTCCCCCCTCCGGTACATGGACCGGAGGGGGGGGTCTCCCTCCGGGTCCGCAGCAGCAACGGGGAGCCCCCCCCCCCCCCTCCGGTACAAGGACCGGAGGGGGTTCCCTCCGGGTCCGGCAGCAGCAGCGGGGAGCTCCCCCCCTCCGGTACATGGACCGGAGGGGGTCTCCCTCCGGGTCCGCAGCGGCGGGGAACTCCCCCCCCTCCGGTACATGGACCGGAGGGGGTTCCCTCTTGGTCCGGCAGCCACGGCCCCCCCCCCCTCCGGGTTCGCAGCAATGGGGGAGCCTCCCCCTCCGGTTCATGGACCGGAGGGGGTCTTCCTCCGGGTCCGCAGCAGCAAGGGATACCCCCCTCCGGTACAAGGACCGGAGGGGGTCCCTCCCGGCCTTCCTCGGCGTGCCGTCAAAGGAGAGAAAGGGGTGGAGGGGGTTGGCCCCCACTCCCTTGGCTATAAAAGGATCTGGGGGATTAAAAAATTTCCTTTTCACCTCCGTACGGTCTAGTGGTGGGCGTTGAAATCGCTGTAACTTTCTTCTTGGTCCCGGTGTATCCAGGTTGACCATCCGGACATCCGGAAAATATTCATCTTTTTGCGGAATACCTCCCACGCTAGTTTATAGGCCTGAAAATATTTTTATCAAGACCTTTCAATGCACGTATATGCGCATAAAAATACAAATCCCCAATATCCATCTTGCCGGGTTGTCGGAGGGATTTATGGCGAAGGCGACCCTTGTCATTTTAAGGCCGTTTAGCTTAGCGTCAACCCGCTTCTTTTTCTTTATTTCAGGAACTCTTTTCAAAAGAACTTAAATAACACACACACATTTTTTTTGTTCCAACAAATGCCCCCCATGGGTGGTCCGTCGAGGCCGGAGGCAGAGGCGGACGACCCGTGCCGTCTCTTTTTTTCTTCTTCTTTTTTTTCTTTTCTTCGTTTCTTCCTTTTTCATATTTCTATTTGATATTGCCATAGCGAACTGTCATCGTGGTATTGTTCTTTTCTTCTTTTTTTTCCTTCGTACTTCCATTTAATATTTCCATATCAAACTAACATTGTGCTATCTCCTTTCTTTTCTCTCTTTTTTTGTTTTTTTTTTGTTTTTTTTTTGTTTTTTTTTTCTTTTGCAGGCTATTCAGCATGCCTCGATCTAGGAGAGGCCAAGTTCGTGCATCTCGGAGTCAGGACGGACGTCCTGCTACTATTGCTTCCTCGAGATTGATGCCGTCTTTGGGGTCGCCGCGGGTTACAGCAGAGACTCTATTTTCACTTGACAGGGGGCTGAGCATTGTTGCTTCGAGCCCTTTACCCGAGGGAGATCCAGGCGATGGCATGGTTGATTCATCTTTGATTTGCAGACATGGTGGCTGTGTCCGCTACACATATGAACGCCCCAAGGGTTACCCAAAGCACTATCCTTTGGATGAGTTTTTATTTCCCTTTATCCAGAACTTCATTCCTGAGGGGACGGATGAGGGTGACAGTTTCTTGACCGCAGAACGCGTTCAGCTCGAGAGAGCCATTCTTGTGGGTCGTGATAGCCTGCTTGGCTGTTGTGGAGCTTCTTTTCCCAGCTTCCCCATGGACCTTGTTTGCCAGATTCAGTTTCCTGCCGTTACTCAGTTAGGCTTTTTTAGTTCTGAGACTGGATGTCCAGTTCAGGATCGGGCCTTCTCAACTGCTGCTTGGGATTTGGGAGGAAAACACCGGGCAATATCAGATTCTTGTTCAGGTCTCTTCTTGGCTCCATCCGGCACTCGGTTTGCCTCAGAGGGGTATGATAAACTTTGTCTGATTATTGACTTGTATGATACGATATGATATGGTAGCATTACGTATTAAGATGAAAGAAAAAATAAAAAATTAATCCATCTTCATATATCTATTATAAATAAAAGTATTAGTTAGTATTCATAAGATTTATCAGCTTAGTCGGCTAAAGTGTGTGGTTAAATAAAGTTTAGGTCTTGAGTTTGAAACTCATAATTGTTCGTGTCGTTAAAAATTGCTTCGGCTTCCATTAGGAAATAACAATAAAAATTAAAAAATATGTGCATCTTGACCATTTCAAACTCAAGATCTCCCGACGGTGCCATAACGTTTCCAACCAACAAGCTAACGAGTGGCATTGTAATGAAATAAAACATATTATATTTAAAATATATAAATAACATATTACTTACGTACCACACATCTCAGTCATTGACGGATACGATCCAATACATAACGTACCAAATTGATATGTAAAATGGACATTGTCTCTCGACACATTTGATATTTCTTGTAGGTTAGGAGCGACCATCAAAAGGCAGGCCTCGGTAGATTTCATTGTTGAATGTAGGGCACCCCTTGAGGAATCCTTGTATCACTGGAAGGCCGGTTTGAGTGTACGTAGATAGTTTGTCTTGTTCCATTGGCAGGGGAACCGAAATCAGCCTCACTTCTTCACAGGGGATTGAGTTCCAATACATCTGCAACTTGATTTTCCCACGTCTAACAATGCACTCGAGTACGAAACCCTTATCTTAGGAACATGCATGACCAAACAGTTTAAAACAATGCGGGTATGAATCTTCATCGACTCTCAACTCATAGCTAGCAAAGTCAACGGTGAATTCGAAGTTTGAGAATCATAAAATGATCAAATATCTCTAGCATGTCCAAACTTTATCTCAAGAATTTGAAGCATCCGAAGTAATTCAAATAACTTGAGAGTCCAACGCTCGAGTTGACGCCCTATCCCGTCTTGCCTCATCATCCTCTATCTCCTTCACTCGGCTAGTGTTGGTAGAAGAGCTTAAGACACCTAGTACATAAGTTGAAACTATCATTTCCGTTGATGACCCCTTATATTCATTGGTTAAACGATGGCATTTCCCCGGAAGAGAAAGATGAAGCTCGCAGATTCAAATACCAAGCACAAAGATTTGTCCTCCACAATAGACAGTTATACCGACGGTCCTATTCGGCTCCCTTGCTAAAATGCTTAAGACCCATCAAAGCCCTTAAAGCCGTTGAAGAGATTCACGGAGGATGCTGCGAAGTCCATCAAGGAGGAAGATGGATTGCTCGAATCATCCTACAACACGGGTATTGGTGGCCTACCTTACAAATCGATTGCGCTACTTACGTAAAAAAAGTTCGATCATTGTCAAAAGTATGACCATCTAACCCATCAACTTGTCAACAACCTTACATCTCTCATTGAGTCGTATCCTTTTGTTCGACGGGGAATCGATGTACTAAGTCCCTTGCCTCAAGCTCAACTTTAGAAGAAATTTTTGATTATGACGTTTGATTATTTCGATTATTTCACTAAATGGGCCGAAGCCGAACCAACAGCTAAAATCACAAATCGAGCTGTCTGATAACTTTGTATGGCAAAATATTATTTGTCAGTTCGAAACACCAGGACTATTGTTAGTGACAATGGAAGACAATTCAACTACTCGTACTTCAAAGATACATGTTCTAAGTTTAAGATCAAGAACCACTTCACATCTATGGCTCCTCAGCAAGCCAATAGTCTGGTTGAAAACGTCAACAAAACCCTTCTTAAAGGCCTCAAATCCGGACTTGATACATCTAAAGGACAATGGGATAGATGAACTTCCCAATATTCTATGGGCTTACAGGACTATACCTAGAGCCGAGATTGGAGAGACACCCGTTCACCTAGCCTATGGCACAGAAGCTATCATCCATCTGGAAGTTGGAAGCCCTTCTCTTCGAGTGATCTGTTATCAAAAGACTCGAAACGACTAAGCCCTACAGCAGAAACTGGAAAGTCCGAGATGCGACAAGACTCAAGATTATTGAATATCAAAGATGAATGGCTAAACATTACAATTCCAGAGTCCGTGAAAGATAATTCTTTGGGGGAACTTAGTCATGTGAAGAGCTGAAACTTCCCAACCCCTGCAAGCCCAAGGAAAACTAACTCCAACTTGGGAAGATACTTACAGAATACTAGAAACCTATGGAAAAGGAGTCTGTAAGTTTGCAACCCTAGACGAAAAGAAAGTTCCGTCCACCTGAAATTCTGAAGCCCTAAATTATACTTATGTTAATCGTGACCATGCATATGAAAACTAGCACCTTTGTGATTGCCCTTGTAATGTTTTTGCTTTCTCATTCTGAAAAAAAAAAAAGAAGAAAGAACGAAATAGAAGAAAAAAACAGCCACAAACAGAACGAGCGACAGAACGGTACTTTCCATAGGCTCAAAAGTACTTCGGTACATCAGCTAACAGGAGGACAAAGCAAGAGTATCTCTGTCATTTTTCCAGCGGCACCTGTCTGGCTTCAGCTACACCTGCAGCTCCACTCGAGCCCAGACATCGACAGCCGCTTCTTCTGGGACAAGTTCATCCTACAGGGTCTTTGTCCACAACTTGAACATAAGGAGTCCATGGCACCTCTATGTAGACTAGAGAGGAAGGGATACGGTCCAGGCAGACAAAGGACACAGCGACAGGCAGCGCCCAGGAGAAAATGTCGTGCCATGGGAGGAATTGCAACACCATATACCAAACTAGACAAAACCCAAGTGGATTGCAATAGATATTGACCTTAATCACCAGTGGCAATAGCCTAACCAGTGGCTTTAATGAAACACATCTTCCCACCATGATGGCCTGGCAGTATAATTTCCGCAGAGAACACTACCAAATTGGGAAGAAAAATCTACGGGTGAGCAAAAATGGGTCTCCTTTTCCCGTGCTTATCACATAGCAATGAGTAGGACAGTGCTCTCTGCATTTGCATGGTACATGGATCGCTGTCAACAATGAACTCAACTCTTCAGTTTTGACAATTGGACCGGTTAAATATTCGCCTATGTTCTCTGCAGCACTGCAGTGAATGAATCTTCAGATGTCAATAGCAACAAATGATGGGAAAACGTTTCTTAAGGTTATGGGAGAAGAAAAAAAATGGATCCCTTCTTCCTATTACCAAGAATGAAAGAAAACAGATTGGTTCCAGCACGATTTACCGATTAGGAGTTTCAGACAAGCTGACCCGTCCTCCCATTACAGCATTCAGTTGGCTTTTAGTTTCTGCCAGAGAATTCGGACTGAGAGTCTTTCTTCGACTGTTCTTGAGGTTCTGTCTTTGCTGATAATATGACATCGTCAAGAAAATTTCTCTGAGGGAATTCATCAGGAACAAGGCTCCGATATATCTCAAATTGTTCTTCAGCTTCCTGCTTCCTGTCTAGTAAGCTATATATTATTCCCTGCAACAAAAGTGAGACATGTAGGATAAACAATACTGCAAATGATTCAGATTATTTTATTCCAACTACCAGTAAAGACACAAGTACGAGCAGAACAAATAGAGCACATCTTTAAATTATGACGAAACAACAGATATGGCTATCTTGCCAACTATGCAAGGAAAAATGAAACGGGAGTCTGGAGGAGTGTGAATCTGAAATAATCACCATGTTCTCACAAATAGCAACGAACATAGCACCAGAACGCTAGCATATGTTCCAGGTGTTTGGAGCAGATATATACAAATCATTATCGTATGCCATGTTAAAAATGATTCTACCAGATACAAGAATAGAAAACAATAATAACGAATAACGAATTAATGACCAAAGCAGCAGCTGCCTATAATGAAATCATGTACATGTACACATTTCTAATAAGGATGCTGACACAAGGAATCCATCTTTTACCTGACAGAGATAAGGTCTGAAATCTCTCGGATTTTCCTCAGCCAGCTTTTGGAACTGCACCAAGCCACCCTCCAAGTCACCCTGCATATCATGACGACATTTATCTTCATTATGTAGATTATAGATACAAAGGAGCAATATTCCAGATGATCCTTATCCCCCTATTGAAAATCTAAAGATGAAATTGCACATTAGTCTCATCAATAAGTGATTTGAATTGCTTCAAGCCCTCTTCGAAGTCACCCTGCAAGGCATAATAGTGTTTCTCGATTACGACTATTTAGTCATAAAAGATACCACAGGACTGAATCAATTTTCTGCATATGCATAAACTAAATGAAATGGCATCCTGAAAGACCATCACATATGCCTAGTTCGAAAATTTACCTTTATAACATGCATCTGTGAAATCAAGATTCTAATGTTGCGTTCCTCAGCAACTCTTTGCTCAAGGCGTGCCAGTTCCAAAGCCTTATTCAGCATGTCAAAAACAGCCGGCCCTTCACAATTCTTGTGCATCACCAATGCTAGGCCCTAAATGAAAGATGTGTTAAGTTATTTCCTCCGCATCACCAGAAGGTAAGTGAACAAGCATTATGAGTAGGCTCATCTTTTTTGGTTGTTTACCTAGTCACAGATAACAGACAAATATGCACCCAACAGTCCCAGTTTCAGAAAAGTATGTTGCTGAAGAGTTCATTTTACTAAAAAAAGACACAGAGGATGGCCCACTGAACAGGAGGCACGTTCACAGCTACATCTAAGAGGCACAATTTACTTGTGAATGCTTTAATCAAAAACTCTTGAAACGGTAAGCGACATATATATATATATATTGCCTAGAATACTATGACATCTAGAGCAATATATGAACCATTGTGCAATTGAGATCATGTACGGCAAGCACTAGCCCATCTAGAGCAATATATGAACAATATATGAAGAGTTCATTTTACTAAAAAAGACACGGAGGATGGCCCACTGAACAGGAGGCACGTTCACAGCTACATCTAAGAGGCACAATTTACTTGTGAATGCTTTAATCAAAAACTCTTGAAACAGTAAGCGACATATATATATATATATATATATATATATATATATATATTGCCTAGAATACTATGACATCTAGAGCAATATATGAACCATTGTGCAATTGAGATCATGTACGGCAAGCACTAGTCCATCATGGACAACTGATGACACACGTGGTGAACACAGGCATTCTTCAAGATACTATATTAAGAACAAAAAGATAACAGAAAATGGTAACTGAACTTGAACGTGCATTTCCATACCCCATGTTTCAAACCAGAACTTAACCATTTCCTTTAGAGTTGCCCCTGGGAATATGGAAAGGATATATATTCATTTTCTATCTGGTAGTAAAAAGAAAATCTCTTCCAAGAAAATGGCACTGTTATACTTCGACATCCAATAGCCAAGGAAACAAAACATTTACAATGAAGATTCATCCACCAACATAAGGAAAAAGGGAAAAGAAGACCAAAGAAAAGAAAATTTAAATAATTCCTTATGAAAAAAAACTTAGAAAGGGCTAGAAAATCATCATATATCCATCCTTAAACATATGCCATATTAAGTTATTAACTGCTCCATTTTCTATGTCTAAGTTCTCAATATTCTTAATTTGGATTTCCCTTCTTAATGTCTAACAATTTACCTTTTATCATGAGTAACAAGATTTATCATGGGTAACAAGATGCATTTCATGTAGAAGATGATACCAAAAGCCTGAACAAACAGCAATGAAGTTCTCATGACAGTTCTCCAACTGAACAAAAATGACAAGGATCTACAGAGGATTTATTGAATACGTGCAAACATGGCAAAAGAAGTTAATACGAAATGCAACAAGGATACTTTTAACAATCACCCAACAATGAGGTCGAAAGGAAACAAGAAGATAATCCTCAAACCCACAGAATGTGATGCACAGGAGAGAAGGCCAAGGGAAAAATACAATTTTTTAATGATAAACATTGACTATAGACACAATAAATTCATCTTTTGCTTGTTGAAAATCATTATCAAAACAAAATATGCTTTAAGCTTTAGTGAGGCATGTAAATCAATCACCTCAGTAATATGAAAAGCCAAAGGCAGCAAGAACTTGGCCCCATGGAAAAGGGGAATGAAACGCCATTGAAACCCTCAAGTGGGATGCACGAAATTTTTAGAGCTATTCAAAACTTATTGCCAACATCCTATCTGCTCATTCTTAGCCAGCATCCTCTCTGCTCATTCTTAAGCTACAGAACAAACTGACACTTGCGGAGACGTGCAAGGCGAACCATTCTAATGATATAGACAGCTAGATGTGGGATAATTTCATATAAAATCTCCATAGAATCATGAAGCACACCACTGCAAACAAGATTAAAACATAAAGTAACATACAGTTATCTAGAACAGTAAGAAACAGCACAAGCCGCAGAAGCAACAAACAAGAATGCACAAACATATGAAATTGTGATTATAGATTAAAAGAGAAACACAATTGTGCATAATTAAACAAAACAATGGGGGCAAGTATGTTCACGGAATGGCCTTTTTTATCTGTAAGAGGGAATTCAAAAATCAGAACAACGGAAAATGAACGGAAATGGAAGGGAATGTCCATACATGCAACGCTCTAAGCAAAAGGGGCCTCTCCTCCAGGATATCCTTGAAGAGCTGCTTGGCCCTGGAAAACCGCCCCATGAGCTCATAGCAGAGGGCCTGCAGGAGCCGCCACTCCACCTCCTCCGGCTCCACATCAATGAGCCTCTCCACGTACTCCACGGCCTCCCTGGTCCTGCCCTTCTTCATCTTCGCATAGAGCGCCATCTTCAGAGCCTCCACATCCCTCGGGTTGGTCTCCAGCATCCTCGCCGCCAGCTCATCCTCCTCTTGCTCCACTTCCTCCTGTGTCCCCACCTCCTCCACCATCGGTGCACCGGAGTTGCTCCTCTGGGCATCAACCGCCGCAAGAGCCGGCCTACACCCAAGCCTCCCGACGAAGAACAGGGACCCAACGAGCAGCGCCGCCAGAGTTCTGACGCAGCTCTTCAAGAGGGGCTGCTGCTCCCGGTCGCCATCGCCGTTCACATGGGTGTGGGGAGGGCGAGAGCAGGATATCCGGGGCAACGGCGAGATGGGTAGCGAAACAAACGGGGAAGGGGGAATTGAGGAGGGAAATGAGAGCGATCTGTGGGAAGTGATGGGATCGAGGGAGATGGTTTTGGTACGAGGGGCGATGCCTCTTCTTCTTGTGGGGATGGTGGAATTCTGAGGCGTCCCGTGGGAGCAGAGGGGAAGCTTGGGGGCTCCGCAGCTCATGCCTGCACGAACCCTAGATACCCCACCAAAAACCCCTCACTAAGAGATCGAGAGAGAGAGAGAGAGAGTGGGGGCTTTCTAACGTGTTTGCAAACTTCCGGGAAGACGTCGGGACAGAAGTTGCACGACGGAAGAAACGACGGAAGAAACACTTTATGCGACACCACCTTCTAACTATGTCAATCTTTTAAAAAAGAAAATTAAGTGAAATTCATGTCAAATTATTTTAACTTTGACACCACGTCACTACATCTGATGTGACGTAATAAAAATAATATAAATTTAAATTTTGTATTATTTATATTTATTTTTTATTTAAGATATACATCACGTTAGATAATAGCATAATGATCACGTCAAAATAATTTGACAAAAAAAAATAAAAAAGCAAAGATAACACTTTATAGGGTGTTTGGTTGTAAATTTTTACCTTTTTTTCTCTTGAAATAAAAATTAAGGAAGAGAAGGGTACTTTTAGAGGTTGAAATCTGGTTTCTATATCACGTACCACCTTCTCTATTTGTTGAGTGGAGAAGTCGTACGGCACCCGTGGAAGTATGCACACACCAGAAGCCAAAAGGGCGTCAAAAGGAGACCCGTGTGTTACCCCAAGGGACAACCCTCCGATGCTTAAGTCAGCAACGGATTGATATAGAGTAGAGAAGAGCTAGAGAGAGATTGAGATAGAGGTCGAGGAAGAAGATCGAGGAGCCTTGAAGATCCTCCAAACCAGTGCTCGCCACTCCCAGTATCCACTCAGAGAGTGCTCGCTGGATGGTAAGGTCGTGTAGGAGGACGTTCCTCTCTAATCGTGATCTCTCTCTTTCTGTAAATAGGCTAGTAGCTCTGTGCTCTTGGGTAGCGATTTGGCAGAATGAACCACCGTGCTCCTCTTCACCGTCGATGTCCCTTTTATAGGGGGCTGTCCTGGAGAATGAGCCCTATCCCTTAGCGGGGAAGGGCATGCATAGTGGAGTAACATTCCCATCGATTTTGGAGGGAGTTTCCCGTTGGAGGGTGATTACCCCGGCGTCGGCTAGTCCATGGGCGAGTCTTACGGCGCCCGTGGGGCGTGCTCACCCATTGTGGGGTCGAGGTCGACGTCGTGGGAGGTAACAGTCGATCATCGAAGGGTTCTCCGGCGGTCATCGCGCCTAGGCCGTAGCTTTCCTGTGCTGTCGAATCCGATGTTGAATCATAATGGGCCGCGCTTAGATGGGCCGCGACTGCTGAGCGCCTCTTGGGCGTGTTGTGGATGCGGGGCCGGTTTGGGCCCCGTCGTTGTTGGGCCGATCATGGGCCGGGCCAATTTTACCCTCCTCGGTACCCAAACACGTTTGGTAAGATCTATCCTATTTTTTAGGGAGAAATCTTATCCCGTGTAAACCTTCCTCGAAATAAAAATAAGTCTTGAGCAATTTTTTTTTGAAAGTACCCACGATAGTTTGAGACTTCTTGTTAGTGTTGGTGTGCTACAGGCCAATTTCGGGTCGGGTAGGCCCAATAGTTGTACGATCTTGTTCATTATTAATAAAGTGGTATTTGAGCGTAAATATACGATTGTGTATTACTTTACGATGTCCCTAGGATATGTGGTTGTAAAGTCAGTTCGAGATGGGATCTCGAATATGAGACTGACTTTACATGGACGCATATCTTAAACTATTCCTGGTTGGAGGGTAATCACTCGGGGACTTTGATTACCTATTAAACCAATACACATGATGTGTCACTGACCAGTCTCATGGTCATTGGTGCAGGACACCAACACATGTGTGTAGGTGTATGTCCTTGGAGGATGTACACTGAACTGATCCGCTATTGGATCTTCAGATGGTTGATTATACCTAATGTCAACTGAAGATCCAACGGTCTCAGTAGCATCGTTGGTCCTTTGATCTGAGATATTGATCGGATCTTATACGAGGACTGGAATGGTTTAATTACTTGACTAAGTGACTTAACCATAAGTCATGAGTTGCCGAGTCATTAACCACTCCAGAATACGTGTGAAGATCATCAATAGTCAAGAGGGGATCGCTCACTGTCGGGTATATATCAGACAGTTAATGGGTCATGACATTGACGCTCCGTTAAATCCCTGGCCAGGGTCGTGTGAGTTCATTTAGAACGAACGTCATACACTATAAGGAGGTCATAGTCAAATGGCACGATCATGGGGTTTGACAGAAACCATACCCTCGATCGTACCAGACTCATAGAAGGAGCGAGGGATTATATCGATGCGGTAACTGTGGACTTACAGGTACCAGACAGGCTGGTTTAAACCCTACGTCCTCTAGGATCACGCGGATTTACTTGACCCAACGTGATCAAAGGTTCGGAATAAATTAAACTATTATTCGGCTCTAGTAGAAGCGAAGAATACGTTTAATTTACTTCTAATTGGGAATTAGAAGTTAATGGGCCTTAAACTAGAGTGACTATGGGCCTAGAGGATCACACACAATGGATTCTTAGGTGACGGATTATTATTATACAAATGTATGTATTATTTCCCTTTTTGTTCCTTTTGGAAAGGAGTGTAAATTGGGCTTAATACATATGTATAATATAAGATATGATATATATACAGTTTCGGTCTTTTGGAGCCCTTTTCAAAAAGGACCAAACTCTATATATATAACACCTACGTGAGCTCATTCGAATCTCTCTTGGCTTAACCAAGATTTGTTAGGGTGCTAGGCCCGGATACAGAGGGGGGTGAATGTATCCCCTTCCGAAATTATGCCCAAATTAAATCTCTAGAGCTGTAGACACGCTATTTTCACATTTTTCGCGAGTAAATCTCATGTTACACCACGATGCCCCAGAATGGCTTACACGATTAACTTAGGTGATTGATTAGCATTTGTTTTAGTTTTATATATAAAATATATATATATATATATATATAAATCTAGAAAATTGAAAAGGGTTATAAAAATTGAGAAAATGTTAAAATACAAACAAATGGGTAAGGGCTTATAAAAATTTGAGAAAAATAATCAAAAAAGGGGGGTCAAAAAAAATTATAATATATAATATATATATTAATCCTATCCTTAATCTAATCTTTATTATTATTAATCTCTAATTAACACTAATCATCTTATCTTTCTATCCCCTTCCCTCTCTCTCACGTAACTCACCCCACCTCACTGTTCTCTCCCCATGACACACGCATGCACACACATCCACTCACATGCACTCCTCACTGTACACTCTCCCCCACCCTCTCTGTCTCTTTCTTTCACATACCCTCCACCCCACGACACACTCTCTCACTTCTCCCCCACTACCACACAACACCACTGACCCTCTGAGACTCCACAGCCTCCCACCGTCGGCTGCTCTCCTCTGCAGCCACCCTCCTCCTCAGGCAGCCACCCCCTCTCCACTTCCCACGTTGCCACCTCCACCTCCCTCTTCCCTTTCTCTTTCTCCCCACAGCAGCCACCCTCCTCCTCAGGCAGCCACCACCTCTCCACTTCCCACGTTGCCACCTCCACCTCCCTCTTCCCTTTCTCTTTCTCCCCACAACAGCCACCCTCCTCCTCAGACAGCCACCCCCATCTTCTCTTTCTCCCTATCGTCCTCCTCCCCCCGCCGGTCTCCTTCTCTGCTCCCCCTCTCCCTCTCGTCTTCCACTCTCCCTCTCCATCTCTCTGTCTTCTCTCTTTTCCCCAACCTCTCTCTCTCTCTCTCTTACTGGCGTTTTAAAACAAAAAAAAAGGGATTTAGTGAGTTCGCAGGGGGGGCCTCGTCGCCCGTGCCCCCCCGATTTGAACGAAAGGCCGCAACGGCCTTTTCCTCCCGCCGCGGCCGGCCGCCTCCGGTCGCCCTACACCACCGTGACGCCCCCCCGCAGCTCGCCGCCTCCGGCGACCCCATCGCCGCCCCTGCCGGCCACGCCTCCACCGCCGCTGCCGTCTCCGTCCAGTCCCCACCGCGCGCCGCAGCTCCCTCCGCCGACGCCGCCATCCTCGCGTCGACGCCCCCGGTGACGTCGTCCCCGCGTCAACGCCCCCCTCCGGCCAGCGCTCCGACACCGCCCCTGCCTCCGGCCACCGTCCCCGTCGCCCGCCGCTCGCCCCCCGCGGTCACCTCCTCGCCGCAGCCGCCGCCTCCGCACCGGCCGCTCCCGCCTCCGCACCGGCCTCCCCACACCGCCGCCGTCCACCTCTCCTTCTCACCACCCCCCCTCTCACTCCCTCTCTCATCCTCTCTCTCTCTCTCTCGATCTCCCCTCCCTCTTTCTTTCTTTACACATTTTTTAAGCTCTCTCTCTCCCTCTCTTCATCTCTCTCTCTCGTACATCTCTCTCTCCCCCTCACTTTCCCTCTCTCTAATACCCCCTACCGTCTCTCTCCCTCTTGATCTCTCGCCCTTTTTTATTCCTTTATTTTTTCGTTTTAACTCCTTCTCTCCCTCTCTCCCCCCCTCTCTCCCCTTTTATTTTCTTTTCTTTTTAACCTCTCCCTCTCTCGGTTATCTCTCTCTCTATTCTCCCTTCTCTCCTGTCTCCCTCTCTCATCTCCTCTCTAGCCCTCTCTCTTTCATTCCTTCTCCCACATATATATATATATTATATATACACTATATGTGTAATAAATAAATATATATATATATATATATATATATATATATATATATATATCATATACATATCACATATATATCTTATCCTCTTTCTTCTAAAACAAAATCTTAACAAAATATATAATCGATAAAAAAAAAGTTTTCTCTCCCCCTTTTCTCTCCTTCTTTCCCAAATTCTTGTTCTTTTATTTCGACATGTTTACGTATATGTTTACATATGTATGTTTATGTAAATACGTGTAAGATGTTTAATATATTTATACGTACGTTTATGTAAATAGGTTTACTACTCGTACACATATGTATGCGTGTGTGTTCTTATGTTCAGCCTAATCAATTCCTGGAGTCTGCTGTGAAGGCCCTCCGCCGTGCTGTGTTCGCGTCTCCGACACGTATTCTCGAGCCTGTCATCAGCCGCCCAATAAGTTTTCTCACCACGTCGTTTTATTTGCTCATGTTCCACTAGTTACATTGCATTGCATGTATCATTATCTGTCGTTCATACTGCATCCCTCTCCCTAAGAAGTCCCTTTGCGTGTTCATTCATCATATTGTCTGTCCACCCTTTAGTCTTAAAAGGGGTTTCAAATACCACCAACCATGTGCGTATTCGTTTATGTTATTTTCAATATTAGTTTCTAAAGAATTGGTACTACACCACCGTTGTCCTTATGTAGCAGTCGTTTCTCTTTGTTTATTTTCCGTGCAGGGTAAACCAGTCCGGGAGCCCGCTTCTTCAGTCGGTCGAAAGAGGAGGAGGAGCAACTCACGTGCCTCCAGTTCGGGGATAAAACGCGACCATCCCTCCCACTTTTGAGGTACCCGACCATCACCTTCACCATTCCATTCTAATTCTTTACTTTATTTTTTTGTTATTTGTTATTACATCTTCATCTCCTTCCTCCTCTACTTTTTTTTGTCTAAAAATAAGTCTATCTCCTTCCCCTTGTTATCGTCATATGTTGTTAAATCTCCATTTCTGTCCTCCCCTATTTTGTCTAAAATAAGTCTCTCACCCTATCTATATTCTCTTAGTGGTCTTTCTCTATATCGTAATACCTTATTCTATCATCTACCCCTCGATTTCTCTCTTTACTTTCTCATCTTCTTCTAAAAAAGGCATAAAAGAATAAAAAAAATAAAAGCAACAAAAGCCAAAAAAAATATAATAACAAAAGATAAAACATAAAAAAAGAATAATAAAATCAGGGTAACCAAAGTAAGGCCCTCTTCGTCGGCCGGCCGACCGAAGAGGAAGAAAGGACCCGCACTACCCCAGCTTCGGCGGCGAACGCGATCAGGACATTCCTGTGGGGTTCTCGGCCCCTGGCGATCACACTTCCCTTCCCCTTCTTTTGTTATTTATTTTCTATTTAAACTCCGTTGACGGAACCAGTTCCTCGCGGTGATCTCATCTAACTAGTGCGGTGGGCTGTCTCCCGCGACCATTTTATTTCATTAATTTAATTTCCGCATTCTAACATCCTAACCGTTAACTGCTTAACTCTAACCCTCCCCTATCATCGCTTCAAAACCCCATGGAGAGTGACATCTCGCGACGATTTACTTGATCCCCTTTTATTTGTTCAAACCCCGTCGACGGAACCAGTTCCTCGCGGTGGTCTCATCTAACTGGTGCGGTGGGCCATCTCCCGCGACCATTTTATTTCAGTAATTTAACTTCTGCATTATAACCCTCTCCTATCATCGCTTCAAAACCCCGCGGAGATTGACATCTCGCGGCGGTTTATTTAATCCCCTTTTTATTTATTCTAACCCCGATCAAGGAATTCGTTCCTCGCGGTGGTTTAACTTCCTATACATTCATTCCAACCCCGATCAAGGAATTCATTCCTCGCGGTGGTTTAATTTTCTGCACTTTCAATTCCAACCCCGATCAAGGAACTCGTTCCTCGCGGTGGTTTAATTTTCTGCACTTTCAATTCCAACCCCGATCAAGGAACTCGTTCCTCGCGATGGTTTAATTTTCTGCATTCTTTTAATCTGACCCCGATCAAGGAACTCGTTCCTCGCGGTGGTCTTATCTAATTGGTGCGGTGGGTCATCTCCCGCGACCATCTTCATTCCAGTAATTTAATTTTTGCATGCTAACCGCCTAACCCCTAACCATTTAATTTTAGCATCCCCCATCATCGCTTTAAAATCCCGCGGAGAGTAACATCTCGCGGCGGTTTATTTGATCCCCTTTTTCTTTTCTCGTTATATACATATAGTTATTATAATAAAAAATCCCGCGGAGGGTAATATCTCGTGGTGGTCTTTTGATATAGTTATACTTATTATTTACATCGCTGCAAAAGCCCCGCAAAGGCCAATGTCTCGCGGTGGTATGTACATATAATATTTATTATTTATGTTGCAGTAAAAATCCCGTAAGGCCAATGTCTTACGGTGGTCCTAATATGTACATATATATTCATTAGTGTTGATATTATTGCATCGCTGTTAGAACCCCACAAAGACCAATGTCTTGTGGTGGTATGTCTTTGTTCGTATTGTCCTTGTAATTGTCTGGAGAACGATATTCCGTTACAATTTCTGAGTCTTCGTGCCTCTCCCTTTCTGTTACTTAGATTCTCGGATTTCCCGGTATATGAAAAACTGTTCGTGGAACGGTAAGTCACGCTTACCGGGAAGGGGTCAGTTTACGCGAGAGGGTCTTCCGACCCCTATCTCCGCCACGTACCGGAGTCCGTTCCGCATCCCTATTTTCTTTCTCTCCTTGAGTTGATCTCGTTATTTCCATCTCCTAAGACAGACGAGGGTAGACGATGACTCCCGCCGCCTATACCTCTCTGGCAATCACCCTTTCATCATTGTCATTGTTTATTATTATTATTTATTGTTTTTCCTTCCCTCGAGGGTGGACGACGCCTTCCTGCCGTCTACACTTTTCTGGCGATCACGGTGGGACATCTTTTGTTTCCTCTGGTTACCCAAATATTTTCGGCACCCACGTGTGCCCCTTCATTCGACACCCACGTGTGCCCCTCCACTCGGCACCCACGTGTGCCCCTCCTGATTACGCCCGTGTGCGCTACATTTGTGTTCCCAGTAGCACTCCATTCGGCACCCACGTGTGCCCCTTCTGATTGCGCCCTCGTGCGCTACATGTGTGCTTCCAGTAGCACCCTCTCCACTCGGCACCCACGTGTGCCCCTCCTGATTGCGCCCTCGTGCGCTACATTCGTGCTCCCAGTAGCACTTTTGCCATTGGCACCCACGTGTGCCCCACCACTCGGCACCCACGTGTGCCCCTCCTGATTGCTCCCGCGTGCGCTATATTCGTGTTCCCGCTATCACTCTTGGCATTCCAATTTCACCCCTCGTGCACTACGTGCATTACTCCAGAATCCCCTTGAAGTCTGAAGAGATTCGTATCATTGCAGAAAAGGAGTGTTGTGATGTTTGTTTAATTTCTTTTATTGTATATATACTTGTTGTCTGTTTATATTTCTTGTTAAAATTCAGCACTGCATTGCATATCATCTCCCTTTTATTTTTATTTCTTTTGTTCCATTTTTTTAGGATCACCTTTTCCTGGTGGAGGAAGGACTCTCCGTCGGAAATTCCTCTCGACAGACTAGGATCTCCTTCACTGGGACCTCCGTAAGTCCCCGACATCGAAGGATTCTCTCTTCGTTCACTGGGCTGGTTGTACCACTGAAGTTTCCTGGAGATAGTTAACCCATTCGTGGTGAGTCGAGTGTCCTTAGATCACACGGCGGAAATCAATATTGCAACTAAGGTCCCTCCTGTGGTGTGAACATTAGATTAGAAAAGAGAAAAAAAGGGGAAAACCAAAAGAAAACGAAAAAAAAGGGCGTTAAACATCAACTTGTTTGTTAATCTTTCTTAATGGTTTGAGTGTGTATGTTATTACATTCTAATTAGAAAAAAAAAGAAAAAAGGGAAAACAAAAGAAAACACAAAAAAGGCGTTAAACATCAACTTGTTTGTTAATCTTTGTTATTGGTCTGAGTGTGTATGATATTGCGTTCTGGTAAAATCTCACGTTCCGAAAAAGATCAAGAAATGTCTGGGAACGGTCAGAATCCGACCCCGAGTCACCAGGGGACACATGTCCCTGCTGAGGACGCAGGTTCCTCCCGTGAGCCCTCATATGAGGTGCGAGCCGCCGTCGGGGAAGCATCCCCGCCACAAGATATTTCCTCCTTGCTAGGTGTTATCGCGAACACACAGCTCAATTCCGATCAGATCCGAGCCTTTCAGGCCGTCTTAAAAGGGAAATCTGTTGATTCTACTCCTCAAAATCCAACACCAGTTGCTCTCTCTATTCAAGAGCCCGCACAGGTAATCCCTTCCTCATTCCCTCTTGTGCAGACAAGTTTGCAGCCTCCCTCTTTCCAATTACCTCCCCAGTCTCAAGTTCCACCAATTCCTCATCCAACATTCCAGTCAATTTCATTTACTGATATGCCACGTCTGCAACCTCCCCCTTTCCAATTACCTCCCTAATCTCAAGTTCCACCAATTCCTCATACGACATTTCAGTCAGTTCCATTTGCTGATATGTCACAACGTCTCTCTCATCCGGAATTCCCTTCTCAGGCTTCTGCAAGGCCTCAGTGGCCACCACAACCTGGTCCTTACAATGAGGTCACTCAATCTCTCCTTCATAGGATGAATAAGATGGATGAACAATTCCGAGATTTCAAAAAGATCGTGGATGTCAAATCCACGCCTGAGATCTCTTTACCAATCCTTCCAGTATTCCATCTCTCTCCTTCTGAAATGCCAACGTATCGACGGTACACCGGCACAGGCAACCCCCTCATTCATCTGAAGGACTTTATGTATGAGTCCTCGTTTTGGCAGAACGATCAAAGATCCTTGGCATACCTCTTCAGGAGATCATTGGATGGTCCTGCCTTAGAATGGTTCTATTCCCTAGAGCCGAGTGAGGCTGAGAACTTCGACGTAGTGCAACGGAAATTCATACAGAAATATCGGGATAGGGTCGGTCCCTCCTTCTCTATTACCGACCTAGTGGCTGAAAAAATGAAGCCGGACGAAGATTTCACCCAATTTGCCGATCGATGGAGATCCTTGGCAGAGAAAGTGAGAGACCCCATTTCAGAATCGGAGCAAGTAAAGATGGTCGTGTCTAATGCCACTCCACAATTTAGACACGTCCTGGCAATGAACAAACTCACCACTATGGAGGAACTATATGAGAGAGCTCGATATATCCCAATATAGTTGAAAGATTCTCCCCTCATGCATATGTTCGAGCCACCAAAGCCAAAAGTGTTTAGGAAGTCGGGCACGGGTGCCCAAGGTGGGGTGACAGAAGGGGTTGTAACAAATGAACAAGTGGGCGCGGTTGGCCATCCCAACCAGCAAGCTAACCCTAGGCCCCCACAAGCTCCACAATTCCCCTTTCATTAGGAGCAACAAGGTCAGCAACCCTATCGTCCTCCCCCACAAAATAATCCCTTCCAGAACAATATGCCTCAACCGCTCCATCTCCAACAACAACAGTAGCGACCTCCTCAATATAATCAGGTTCCACCACCCGGGGATTATGGCCTCCAACAACAGAGAAGGCCGATCGGCCCTAGGAGAGCTCATTACCCACCTTTGCCGGAGTCATTATCAGACATCTTTAATGCTCTCATGGCTTCTAATTTCCTCACCTTGCCTAAAGAAAAAGCCATATGGCCCACGAACGTCGACACTTCCAGATATTGTGTCTTCCATAGACAGCCGGGTCATACAGTGGAAAACTGTTTTCATTTCAGAGATTATATCTATGATGTGAACGATGAACATCAAATAGATTGGGATGAAATGAGGCGACGCGTCACCATGATGAAAGCCAGGAGACCTCCTCTTAGACAACAACAACAGCAACAACAACAACAACAACAACAACAACAATAGCCTCAGCAGGCACCACAACAACAGCCAAATATGGGCATCCTCCAAAATTCGTTACCGGCGCACCAACAACCTAACCACCAAGTCAACCCCATCTCTTCCTTCCCGGAAGTTGGAAGAGGGAAAGATTGACATACGGAAAGCAGCTCTGTCCTTGTCACCAATCACGTTCCTATCCAATCCCCACGCCTTATTCGTCCTGCACCTGTCTATCCTCCACCCGCAGCACAACCCGCAGTGATACCTCACTCATTTCCACTGCTATCACGTCCTCTCATCCGCGTCTCTGCTGATGACCTCCCTTCGAGTCCCCAGCAAACACCCTCCACTTCCACCATAACATCATTACCCTCGAAGCCTCTCATTATTTCTCATGTCTCCACCTCGACATCCACCTTCATTCCAACTCCACTAAACAAACCTCTCATTGTCCAACACCCTTCCGAGGTGCCCTCCACTTCCACCATAACATCATTACCCTCAAAGCCTCTCATCATTTCTCACACTTCCATTTCGTCATCCACCTTTGTTCTGCCTCCACTAAATAAACCCCTTATTGTCCAACACCCTTCCGAGGCACCATCTACCTCCACCACAACCCCTTTACCCTCGAAACCCCTCATTATTCATCACCCATCCGGGGCTCCATCAACCTCTACTATGCCTCCACCTTTTAAACCCCTTATCATTCACCGTCCATCTGAGGCTTCATCCACTCCCACCATGCCTCCGCCTAACAAACCACTCATCAGAGCCCCTACACCTATTATTGCCCCCGCTTCGTCAATTGTTCCTCCACCACTACCCCTCGAACCCCTGCTAAACCCCATATCTAACTCTATAAAGGTGCCGCCAAAACCGCAAGCCATGGTGCTCCGTAGTGGAAGGATGTTCCATCGGGTTTTTCCCCAAAACAGTCAGGTCCCCGAGCAATCTCAGCCAGAGAAGGACACTGAAGAACAGCCAGAGAAGTCTATCCCCGGGACACAATATGACCTGTTGAAATATTTGGATAAAACACCAGCTCGGATCTCCATTCTCGAGCTAATCAAGAGGTCAAAAACCCATCAAGACGCCTTGATAGAGTATCTCCAAAAGGTCATGGTAAACGAGGATCTCCCAGTGGAAAAGATCTCGTCGGTATTAACACCGACTGATACACAACCGACTATTATCTTTCACCACCATGAGCTTGCCCCCAAAGAGGCTCGAAAATATGCTTTGTGTATTGCAGTCAAGATCAATGGGGTGTCTGTAGACCCGTGTTTGGTGGACACTGGTGCGTCTATAAATGTGATCTCTATGATCACCCTCCAATCATGTGGGGTTGACACGGAACAGATAAGGCCTTCATCAATTACGGTTACGGCCTATGATAACAGTAAAAGACCACCAATGAGGATGGTCATCTTGAATGTAGAATTGGGCCCTGCATCAGTCTTCACGGAATTCCATATCCTTGATATGGATCTCACATTCAAGGCCATACTGGGCCGCCCTTACATTGAGGTTATGAATGCGGTGTCTTCCACCAATCATCAGTGCTTGAAGTTTCCATACAAGGCTTGGATTATCAAGGTAAATAGCATGCCCATCTTTTCTACAGTGGATGCTATCAATACCTCTTTGCCTTCTGTTTGGCCGACTCACCGGCCAATTCTTTCACTGCTAGATGTGTTTGACCCTCGCCGAGCCCCTTTAACACAAAAGCCATTTCAGGCATCAAAGTCATGTCACCCTTCCCATGCTAAGGGATGGGACATCATGAGAAACATTGGCTACCAACAGGGCAAAGGTTTAGGGGCACAATCACAAGGGAGACTGAGACTGCCAAACAAGATAAGGTTAACCCTTAGAGCCGGCCTGGGCTTTGAAGGGCCATTTGAAGCATCTGAGAAACCTCTCACATGGACTTTGTATTCCCATTTCAGAAAGGGGCCAGTGATGCAAATGGGAGATTATGTGCCGGAATCATACGGGAAATCGCATATTGCCTACTTGGCTGAAGATTGCTCGAGGGCTACAAAGAAGGGGAAACACGATGATCCGGACTGCGAGTGGAACAAGTGGTTTGGTATACATGATATTTCCATTGCGCTACAGCAGATGTTCTCACCTCTAGAATTAGAGGGTCCACTTTTGATCTCCGAGGTACCAAAAGATGTCGCTGACATTGCCGAAATTCCAAGTTTTCCTAGCCGAGAGGAAGTTTCCACTGACGGATCGCTTTCCGTCATTCTATCTGATCATTCTCCTCAGCCGTTGCTGCTGACTCTTTCTTGGACCCGATGTTTATCTGATGATATTCCCAGGTCCCCTTCTCTACTCACATTGTTGCGTGGATTTCTCAGCCCATGCCAAATTTTCAACCATGATCTGCTCAATGAGCCATGCAACCCCCTAGCTATAGTTCCCTCCTCCCATTCTCTAATTTCTTTCAATTGTTTTGTAATTGAAAATGAAAATGAAAAAAAAAACGTCGATTTTCAAACTCCTCAACAGTGCATCTCCTTTGAGGAGACCTCTTACATCTCTCACGGGTGTGTCCCGACTTACGGGCCACTCATTCAAGGTCCCTTGAGCGACCTTCTTTACCCCTCTATCGAGGGGTCCCTTCCTGTACATTCTTCAACTTCTTCTTCGTCCGTAGAACAAGTCAGTCAGGTTAGAAATAATGAGTCAAGGGTAGTTCTTAGAAGGAAGTCCAAGGGTAGGCAAATCCCTCGTCGATTTCTTCTAGATTTAGCCAATAGGTGTCAAACTTTTCTATCTATTCCTGAGTTGCTAGAAAATCCCATCCATCTGCCGGAGTTATAATGTGAGGAGAATTGCATAATTAATGAAGGGTATGGAGTTTATGAGCTCACAGATGAAGAGTATCCTATTGAAGAAGGGGACGAAGAATATGAGGACGCGGCTGACGCATATGCTAGCGGAATGAGGAGGTTTGACGAACCATCAGCCGCTATAGAAGAACCCACCAAAGAGATCAATCTGGGGACCGAGGAAGACCCTAGGATCGTCCTCATAAGCGATAATTTGCTGACATCTGAAGAAGAGGAATTGATCGAGGTTCTCAAGGAATATAGGGACACGTTCGCATGGAGCTACGAGGATATGCCGGGATTAGATTCCACCCTGGTCGAACATCGCCTAACGTTAAAACCAGGGTCCGTCTCGGTAAAGCAAAGGTTAAGACGTTTCCACCCCCAAATGACTTTAAAAATGAAGGAAGAGGTCGATAAGCTCCATAAAGCCAGGTTTATTAGAGTCGTCCTATATCCTCAATGGGTGGCAAACATTGTCCCGGTCATGAAAAAGGATGGAAATGTGAGAATCTGTATCGATTTTCGGGACCTTAATCACGCGTGTCCAAAAGATGATTTCCCCTTGCCCCACATCGACGTGTTGGTTGATAACACAGCAGGCTATGAAACTCTCTCATTTATGGATGGATTTTCAGGGTATAATCAGATCCGTTTGGCGGAAGAGGATCAGGAGAAAATATCATTCACCACACCTTGGGGAACTTACTGCTATTTGGTCATGCGTTTGGTTTGAAGAATGCTGGAGCTACTTATCAAAGGGCTATGATGGCAACATTCCATGACATGATGCATGTGTATTTAGAGGTGTACGTGGATGATTTACTGGTGAAATTCAGGACTAGGGCAGAACACCCAAGAGTTCTGGCTAAGGTGCTGCAAAGATCAAGAGAGTTCAATTTGAAAATGAATCCAAAAAAGTGCGTATTTGGTGTTTCGTCAGGCAAATTACTTGGTTTCATTGTGAGTAAGAGGGGTATTGAAATAGATCCCAACAAAGCTAAAGCAATCAGGGAGATGCCACCTCCGAGAAATCTGAGAGAAGTTCGAGGGTTAATTGGAAGGTTGCAATTCATTCGTCGATTTGTGTCACAGCACTCACAAAGGTGCAAACCTTTCTACGAGTTAACTAAGTCAGGAGTAGAATTCCTTTGGAATTCTAAATGTCAAAAAGCTTTTGAAGGATTGAAAGAGTATCTGGCCAATTCACCCGTTCTAATTCCACCCACGCCGGGTAGACCTTTAATCCTTTATGTCTCAGTCCTAGACGACTCCGTGGGAGCTATCCTTGCATAAGCCGATGAAGCGGGCAAGGAAAGGGCGGCCTATTACTTGTGCAAACTCCTCAACTCATGTGAGCAAAAGTATACAACTATGGAGAAAACTTGTGCCGCCCTTGTCTGGGTGCAGAAGTTGAAACACTACTTATTAGCTCATGAAGTCCATCTGATTGCCCGAATGAACCCTATCAAGTTCCTTTTAGAAAAATCTGTCCTTACGGATAAATTAGCACGCTGGCAAAGCTTCCTTTCTCAGTTTGACATCGTTTACATCCAGCAAAAGGCGATTAAGGGGTATGCTATAGCTGAGCATCTCGCTCACCATCCTCTTCCCAGATTCGATCCTGTCCAGTCAGAGTTTCCAGATGAGGAACTAATGTCCATCAACCAATCAGATGATCGCATGTGGACGTTACATTTTGATGGAGCTCTGAATTCCCAAGGGAAAGGAATCGGCATTGCCCTCCTGTCGCCTGAAGGCCTTACATTCCCACTGGCATATCAGCTCAAATTCCCCGTTACCAACAATATAGCTGAATATGAAGCTCTTCTAGCTGGCCTAGAACTCGCTCATTCCTTTCGTATCACCGAATTACGAGTCGTAGGTGATAGTCAACTCATTCTTCGCCAGGTGCTCACCAAATATCGCACTCGCGATCCCAAGCTCAAGCCATACCAAGAACTCACTGCTGCCTTTGCCAAATTGTTCACCAAGTTGATCTTTGTCCATGTCCCTCGTCATCAGAACATTCTGGCCGATGCCCTCGCCTCGTTGGCATCATCTTTAAGGTTCCCTCTAGGAAGATGGTTTGATACCATTCACGTCTACAAGCGTCACACCCCTGCAATCGATGACGCTTCATACGTAAATATCAAGGACAGGATAGCGAGAAAGGCCCTACAGGAAGAAATCCTTGAGAAGAGGGAAGTCTTGTTGGCGGAATTAGAAGAAGAATTGGCTGATGAAGAGAAGCCATGGTTTTACGAAATTGCCAAGTATTGCAAAGATCAGTCCTACCCTGAAGAAGCCACATCGGAAGATAGAAAAGCCATAAGGAGGGTGGCACAGAGATACGTGCTGGTCGGAGAAGTGCTATACAAGAGAAGTCTTACTGGTGTTCTTCTAAGATGTCTCGACGAAGAGGAAAGTCTGGAAATGTGTCGAGGAAGCACACTCTGGTGTGTGCGGTGGCCATGTAAATAGCCAAATGCTTGCCAAGAAAATCCTTCGGCAAGGCTTTTACTGGCCCACCATGGAAGAGGATTGTGCCATCTATGTCCGTAGGTGCGTCAAGTGTCAACTTCACGCCGATAAAATTCATTCCCCATCCTCTTCACTTCATCCAGTCTCCTCCCCATGGCCTTTCTCTATGTGGGCTTTCGATGTTATTGGTCCTCTCGATAATCCTTACTCCCTCACTAAGCAAAAATCATTCATCCTTACTGCAACGGAGTACTTTACCAAATGGGCCGAAGCCGAAGCTTACGTGGAGGTTAAAGCATCAACAGTCTTCAAATTCATCATGAAGAACATCATCGCCAGATTCGGCATCCCCGAGAACCATCGTCACCGACAATGGGCCACAATTCATTTCTCAAGACCTTCAGGACCTCTGCAAAAGGTATAAAATTACATTGCATCATTCATCGCCATATTATCCACAAGGCAATGGCCAAGCAGAGGCCACTAATAAAACATTGATTAAAATCATAAAAAAGACATGTGAGTCTAACAAGTTCTCGGATTGGCCAGAAAAGCTCATCGAGGCTCTATGGGTCTATCGCACCTCAATCCGTACCTCCACTTATGGGATGGAGGCGGTCGTTCCGTACGAAATTCTGGTTCCCTCTCTAAGAGTACAATTGGATAAGGACCTCCCCCTTGATGAACGTCGTGATTCACTCCTTGCCCAATTGGAACTCTTAGATGAGAAACGGCTGGCCACTGCCGAGCATGCAAGTGTATATCAGAATAGACTCACACGTTTTTATCAAAAGAATGTCATTGAAAGGAAATTTCAAGTCAGTGAAATGGTAGTGAAAAGAATCTTTGTAAAACCTGGCGGCCCACGTTCTAAACTCCAACCCAATTGGGAAGGACCGTACGTGATTCAGGCTGTGCATCCTGGCAACGCCTATAGGTTAGTCAATGCTGAAGGAGTCGAGTTATCTCACCCTTGGAACGGACTTTATCTTAAGAAGTACTATCCTTAGATAAGTGTACATAGTGTCAAAAAAAATGATGAAATGAAAAACAACAAAAAATTGAAAAATATTGAAAATAACAAAAAAATATATGTATATATCCAACAACAAAAGTAAAAAAAATAGGAAAAATGAAAAGCAAAAAAATAGAAAAGTCAAAATGCCAATGTTTGGAGATCACCATGTAGTTAAGTCATTGAACCTCCATGTTGGGATAGGGCCTATTAAGACTTGGTAGGTTCCGGGTCTTGATTTGCCAGAACCGTGGAGATTCATGTCCGGCTAATTCGGCTTATGCCCCCCTTAAAAGAAGGCAACATGCATGTACACATGTGTTCTATAAAAGATCGGTAGCATCGCTCATGGTGAGGCCTCACCTAGAAGGTCTCCAGAACGCTTAAATCTTCGTTCTCTCTCTCTCTTCGACCGAATGAGACAGCCGGCGCCCTTAAAACGCTGAGCATGGGAAACACGAACACAACTCCTAGGGTGAGAGTATGGTCCAATTCCTCGAGCATGGGTCAGAGTACGAGAAGAGGGCAGTGTCCCCGCAGGCATCCAAGAGGGATTCCATAATGTCAAAATACTATGTCCCTCGTAAAAATATGTCAAGAAAAATCAGGAAAGAAGAACAAAATCAAAGTCAAGTGAAAAGCATGGTCGTAACCGTGCCTGATCCCACAAATGAAACCCCTTTGACTGAAAATCAAATTCTATACAAAAGGGGTCATGAGATGTAAATGCTCGAGATTTGATCTGAAGTTACCCGAAAGGGGAAGTTAAGTGCGTCCCTACTGGCTCGCCGGGTTAACAGTTTTACCGGTCCTCTCAGGAGGTTTGCCCCCTATACTCTTCCTTCTCCCTCTGAAGATGAAGGCTCAATGGAGTTCCTGAAGGGTGAAACTCACCAAAGTCTGCAACCACCTTTCGACACAAACGTATGGTTGTCCATCTTGGAAAGCAGAAGTCATTGTCGTGAAAGAGTCTCTGTGTTTCTGGCCGGTCAAGGCCCTATCTACCACCTTAATCTATTCTTAGTCTAACCTCGGGCTTAGACCAATGCAAGTGAGTTACCTATGGGTGCGACAGCGTCTGATTCCGGGTCAGCGTCGCGCGGTTGGTCATTTGGGTTCCAGGGTGTTCCATTACATATCATCTAGAGTTGTGAGGAAATAGACCCGGGTCGGGCAAATCATTTACCTCAAACACTTTTTGGGTGAATCCCTGTGGTCGGAAGCAACTGGGAGCCTAAGCATGGCATGACGGTATTGTCATCAGGGTAAGTATTAGCCGGCGGGATTATCATTCGAGGAGTCTAGAGGCCCAAATCAACTTAGATGTGCACTTAGGATGCCTGGGAGATTAGCAAGAAACCCTCGTCCTCATGCAGGTTAGAGTTATATCAAGTGGTCATCATGCATTAGCAAAAATAAAAAAATAAACAAACCAAAAACAAACAAAAAAATAACAAATCCAAAAATCCAAAAAAAGCAAAAAAATGTACATGCACAAAAAAAATGGAAATATAAAAGACCAAAAAAAATAAACAAACAACAAAATACAAAAAAATGAATACACCTACAAAAACAAAGAAAATCACATCTTCGCATGATCGCATTTGTATGCACCATTCATTTTAAATTCTCGTTTGCATCCGTGTGCTTGTCTGTCGCATTCATTATCCTTTATTATTGCCTTTGTTAATAAAGGCTTGCCCCTTGACTCGTTATCAAGGACAGCTCAAATCATGTTTATTTATTGAGCAAGGGGCAAGTCAGAGCAGAGATGCTAACTTGTTTGCTTAAGTGTATGCAGGGACTAGAGTGATCAAGAAAAGCAGAGAACCAAGCACGAACTAATTTATTCCACTCTCAACTAAAAACAAATAGAAGTCTACATCAGGTTTCACCTTCTCTCTCCACATTACTTGTCCCGCCACCCTCCGGGCGAGACACTCTTGAGGGTGCTATCCAATCATGGAATGCGGTCCTTCTACCGCTTTGTGGGCCTCTTTCTATCTCTACTCCCCGGCGCCGATCTGCGGGGGCACCAAAGAAGCTGCTGACACGAAAGCCACGCTCTCGTGCTCTTCGGTAGCGTTCCTCACCGTCCTTTAGCCACTGCTCGGCGAGGCCGAGACTGGTCTTCAATTCAAATATTTGGGCCTCCAGGGCCCTCTTCTCCTCTTTCTCGGCCGACCTCTTGGCCTTTTCTCTTTCCTTGGCCTTTTCCCTCTCAGCACGTTCTCTCGCTCTATCTTCCCTCTCCAGCTGAAGGGTGATCCTCAGCTCTATAGCGTCCCTAGAAAAGTCGTCACCTGGATGACGCTGCAGTTCCTCTTCTAGCTCGGCTATTCTAGCTTCCTTCTGGGCGGCATGCGCGAGTGCCTCCTCCGTTTCTTTCTCCTGCCAAACGTTTCATCTCAGGCTTTAACGCTTGAACAAGGATATGAAATGGTGAGGCTCTCACCTGTACAGAAAGCATCCCTTCTGCTTCCGCAGCCCGCTGGGTGGCATGAGCAAGCTGCTCGTGGAGTAGATCTAACTCTGAAGTGGGAATCCATAGACTGGAAGAAAGGCCGTCTGCCCCCATCGCCGATGAAACTACATCGAGCTGGGCACGCTGCGTACACATATGAGAGGTGACAGTTAAAGGGTTAACGCCATTAATTTCAAATCATGCCAGAAGTATGTATATATACACTTACTGATGAACCCAGAGCCGCTCGGGTGTCAGTTAACTCTCGCTCCGTGTCCGTTAAACGAGCTTGTAAGTTCGTTATTATGGTGTCACGGGCATCCTACAGCCATGGTTCTTGAGTTCACAAATAAAAAATAAAAAAAATAGAAATTGTAAAAGACAAAAAAAATGGTGTTTTACTTTACCTCTATAAGCCCTCCAAGCTGGAGCCTCTCCGCATACATTACCCTATAGAGCCGTAGGTAATCTTCACTATCTTGCGCTTGCGATTCCACGAGCGTGCCACCCCGCTGCCAGTCTTCATACTGTTCGGGGAAGCGCACCCTCCAATCAACGCAAGTTACCGGCCCGCGCGTCTTCTTCCCGACGCTGGGTGAGGAGGTTATATCCACCCATTCCTGGGCAAGCCCGAGAGTCCTCATGGCTAATCGTAGCCTTAGTGGCTCAATTTCATTCAAACAATGAAGCCAGAGGTCCCGTCCAAACCGGGCACGGCTTCCAATTACCCATGGCTGGTCGGCATCGACCATGTTCAAGTAAGGCTTCCAGTTCACCTATGTTGGTTGTACATATCTTCTTAATTACTCAAAAATACAAAAAAATGGTAAAAAATGAACAAAATAAAAAAAATAGAAAAGAGTATCCTACCATCGTTGCAGGGAATTCTTGTAGCTCCCGTCTCGATACCATCAGCTGGTAGGATAATGGTGCTGTACTCATGATGGGTTGCCACCGCCTAGCCAACGGGATCGTCACTGGCCGACAGTGTCGAGCTCTCCCCATTGGAATATAATAGTAGCTCCATAGCTACACCATCATGTGTCATTGGCATCAACAAATACAAAAAAAAAGCATAAAACAAAAACCACAAAAAAATAATATTTTACCTGGATGAAGGGCGTAAATCCATTTATTGTCACCTCTCAGCCTGTCCTTTGCGACAGACCTGTGAATAGATGCGCTAGTACGGCAGCTCCCCAGGCGTACTGTCCTACTCTCTCCAAGTCCACGAGCAGCTCCAAGAAGCGGCAGTGTATGTTGTCTCCCTTGGAGCCCAGTAGCAGCCTACCCAGCAGAAAGAGGAGGAACCTCCTCAGGTCCATGTTGGTCCTTTCCCAGTTGCTGGCATCTGCACAGTATACAGCACGGGCACCTCTCTCTGCCCTTTCCATAAATTCCTCCAAGGACTCGTCATCCCGTGGACGGATGTCAGTAAGCCCTAACACCTCCAGGATCGATGTCTTGGCTACTGACCTGTTCTTCCGTCCATCGAGTTCCAGTCCTAACAGTTTCTGGGCACCTTCTCGGTAATCCGCATAAGTGACGCCGGTCACTGCCTCTCCATCCACTTTGAGGCCCGTAATGCGGACCATATCTTCCAGACTGGGCACCATGTGCCCCCAAGGCATCAGGAATGCCCGACTCGCCGGATCCCATCTTTCATGTAATGCTTGGATCAGGGCAAGGTCGAGCTTTATCGGCTCGATTCGAAGGAAGGCACCGAACCCCATCACGTCGAGCCTGGCCTTTTGGAAGTCCGGGAGACCTCGATACGCTGCCACTACCAGCTCCCACGAAATGTGCGAGCGCATCATGCTCTGCACATACACAAAGGTGAAAAAGGGGAGCATTACTAAGCAAGAAAGGAGAATAAAAGGATGAAGGAAGGAAACCAAAGAAGCCACTTACAAGCTGTGATCGGGTCCTCTCACTCAGTTGTCCTTCGACTTCTGAGAGTCTCCTGGAACTGTTACCTGATCTGCTCCTCTTCGAGGAGCGGGAAGACTCACCTTCTACTCTGAAGCTGGATTCACCCTCCATCCTGAAAAAATGAGTAACACTCGTAACCTCCCTTCCTTACAAACTTGCACTCCTCAAGTCTGCTCTCAGGACCTTGGTGCTTCCAGGTCGAGAGAAAGGGGAGGTATTTATAGGATCGGAGAGAAGGTGATCTGGATCTATCACCATCACCCCTAGCAACAGCTCTTACGACAAGTCACCCTCTCTTTACTTTTACGGCCACTCTACCATGTGGAGTGATCGATTCGGAGGCGTGATTTGTTGACTTGTCCTTCTATTCGGTCCAAAGTTTCTCCGTGTTCATTGTCCCGTTGCGACTACTGCTAGCGCAACGAAAGAAAAATGAGGGACATTCATGTGGGAAAACAGGGCCAGGGGCCGATATTATTGAAATTGGTGATAGCTTCCATTGCAAGCCATGACCCAGGTGTCCTCGGATGCCACTTTGCCATGACGGGTGAATGCTTCAGAGCCGTAATACGGTCTGAGGAATCCACGTGTCCTTTGTGACCAGGGCCGACACTATTGAAATTGGTAAAAGCTTCCATTGCAAGCCATGACCGAGGTGCCCTCGGATGCCACTTGGCCATGACGGGCGAATGATTCAGAGCCATGACATGGTCTAAAGATTCCCCGTGTCCCTTGTCCTATTGCGGCTACTTTTAGCACAAAGAAAGAAAATTAGGACATTCACGTGGGAATAGAGTACTAGAGGGCCGTCATTTCAAAGGCGGTGACAGATTCTCTTTAAAAATCATGGCTATGGTGAGTCACCACTCCGTGTTTTAAGCAGAAATCTCGCCGAACATGTCTCGTGGTAGAGGAGAGCTGTAGACCCGAAGGAACGCATTCTAGGGCCAACGAGCTACCCTTAAACCGAGATATTCCACTCACACATCTATATAAGGGTCCACGCCTATTATCAGGAAGGAGTGGGTGTACAAGCCATTCATTAACCCTCGTCACCCTCCTGGTCACTCCTATTCTCTCTTCTCTCTCTCTCTCTCTCGACAAGAAGTCCCTCGGAGACTTTCTATAGTCCCGTGACGCAGCAACCGCTTTGCCGTACCGCAAGTTCCCACCGGCTCTTTGGCGGTGCTCTTCATCATCCTCTTGCTTCTCTCGCGATCCCGATGGTCGCGAGGTTCTCAAAGTCAAGGCCGCTGGCTGAGCTGCCCTCTGCTTCACGAAGGAGACTGCACCAACTTCAGGAGCTCCTCCACTACGAGCTCCGATTCTGCCCTAATCTGTAACGACTCTGAGGAATTGATGCGTCCATTCGCTGCTTCTCCCAAAGCTTCATTGCCCTCCTTGTGCCAACCTGGATGCCGCTCCATCCTTGTCTCCCTCCACTCTTCCCCCTTACATCTCTCCTTGACACCCGGAGAGAAACCTTCAGCTCTAGGACGCCTCAGGGCAACCCCTCGTGCTAGAGTTATTCTGGTCCTTCGGTTCCCGGCCGATGACGGCTAGCCGTCGTCCGGCGTCTGCCACTCCAAGCAGCCGATACCAAAAGTAAAAGGGGAAAAGGAGATTCAAGGAACATACAACAACATTAAGGCTTGGCATTTATTCTAAAATGAGATACATTAGGGTTAGGGCACCTCAGGCCTCAATTTCCCCAGTTCCATTACATAAGTCTTCAACAGCTCACGATCCTCACTCACAGTCACCATCGTCTTCCGTGGAACGCTTGCCTTCCACGCTGCTTTGATAGCTTTCCTATCCTTGGCATCACCTTCCGTGTCTAAATCCCTCGCCTTAATCAAAAGGAGATCGGATGGTGTAGAAAAAGAGTGTCGCGGAAGGCCGATTTGCAGGCAACACCGGTGCGAGCTGTAAAGAACAAACTCAGTTGCACCGATAAGCTGGAGTTCCGCGTCAGGGGAGGATCTCGCAAGAAGCTCACGTCCAAGTAAACATGCTGGCGCGTGAGTAAACGCATCCCGCTCCAAATTGTTGAAGTAAGCACGCCAGTCTCCACGTGACTTCAGCCGAGGCATGCGATTGACCACGCTCCCGCCAAAACCCAACACATCAACCATGTGATAAAGGGGGCTTTGTTGGAAGATTCTGGAAGTAGTTCGCGCCTCCTTGCAGCGATCAAATTTGAAATGGAGATCGATCCAGCAATTGAGGAGAAACATGCACCCATAAGGGGGCTGACCCATGCTGGAAGCCGTAAGACCGCTGTAAAGGTAGGCAAGGACGGCTGGTCCCACTCTTTTGCCCTTCCAGAGTCCGCATATCGCGCCCAATTGATCCTCCTCCAGATGTTGTCGATGCTTGGGAAGAGGAGAGCTCCCGCCAAACAAATCACGAACCCTTTCATGAGTGCTTCCAAACGTTCGTCGCTTGGCGGTCTTTCCAAACCGTTCATAGTCCAATCTGCCAGCTTCTGTAGGTTGATTCCCCTCTGAGTCTGAACTTGTTTAATAACTTCGCAGGGCATGAAGCCTCTCAGAATCTCCTCAGGGGACATTTTCTTCCCCAGGCGCAAAATTTTTATTTTGCCATCATTCCTGAATCTTTTTAAGCCAAGCAAGAGTTCCGCCTCCTCCAGAAGGATCGTTGATTCAAAAGTCTGAAAAATGAAGGTGTGGGTTTCAGGATGCCAAACCTCTATCAGTGCACCCACGGCTGCCCAATCCATGTAAATCTGGTTGTAGTATTTGGCATGGATAACCAGGCCTTGAAGGTGCCACTTTGAAATAAAAACCCTCATGTCGGTAGTGATGTTGGAAGTGAGCTTGGTAAGCCAGGGTAGTCTGGAGAATCTTCGAGGACCCGGAAAGAGAGGATAGGGCTGAGAAGAAAGAAAAGGAAAAGTATAAGAAAAGACTCGTGCACGAAAAAAGAGAAGACTGGCTGAACTCACCATCCGTGTGCAGATCCTTTCGCACAAATGACCTCCGATGTCGGTCAATTTCTTGAAACCTTGATCAAACCTCCCCCTTTTGGTAGGTCGGGAAGGTTCACCCTCCATCTCCACAGACTGAGAACTCTCTCTTCCCATCTCAAAAGCACATGACCTCCGTTGAATACATTTGGTTAAGAACCTAGGGAGATACTTATAGGAAGAAAGGCGGTAAAATGGTAAAAGTAAAAACGTTAATGATAAGTTACCGTCACGAACTTTGACCGAGGGAATATGGTTTGCTTTGCATGGTGTGTTGGTAGTCTCTGTAAATCACTTTGGTGTGTGGATTTCTTTGTACAGTGGAATGCAATTTTATTTCTTATGCGATGATTATGTTCTAACTGCTGATTGCAGGAATCAAAAAGAAACAAAAAATAAAAAAAATAAAATAAAAGTGGGATCACACTGTCCCACCCTCAGTCACTACGGTGATTGGCCCCATTGTGTCATGCATCTTACTATATGATATCTATGCTATTAGATCGTACCAAGGACCTTATGTCTTGGACAAATCTGGAGTTTGAGTTCCCCTTCAACAAAAACAGTGATAACTTCAGAGGAATTCATGACGTACGGATAAGCCGTTAGGGTGTGACAGCTTGGGGACGACGGTTCCGTCCGGTGTGTCGGTACGTGGATAAACGGGCCCCCGGCTCAGTATCAGCTCATCGGATATGTATCCTGACTCAGTCTCCACACCTTAACAATATTATCCTTGGATATCTTCTATTTTCTTTTGCTTTATATTTTTCTTTTAAACCCAGCATGCATTCATGTAGGACTTTGAGTTCATTGTGAAAAATTATTCACTTACTTTGATTGTGTGAGCCACTATGCTTAATTGCTTAGATATGAGATATTCCATTCTGAGTCGAGTACTGAGTTTTCACGAGGTTGCCTTGGGATGTTTCTCTGAAAGAAACCATTGTTTGGATTGGTCTTTAATTCATTTTATTTCAATTTCCCCCGAACCCACCTTGGCTGCAGCACTTCCACAATGGCTGGTAAACGCTCCCCAAGGGTGAAACCTGAGGTTTACGAGCCAGGTACTTCCGCACCGTGAAGTTGATCCTTTTAGTCTACTTATGCCCTAGCGCACGCAATGTCCTTTCTAGTTTGTTCACCATCCAAATAATCGTTGATTTCGGAGGACCTTCTTCAAGGTTACTTCGGTGAAATTTGGGAAAGATGCTCATCAGGAAAATAATGAAGGCGTGTCTCATCACACCTTGGCACCTGCTTTTCACGCCACTCCACTCCACTCCATACATTTCATTCTATTCCATTACGCGTCCTGCCCTTACAAAGCAGATGCCAAGGCGGGGCAGTTGTAGACACGCTATTTTCACATTTTTCGCGAGTAAATCTCATGTTACACCACGATGCCCCAGAATTGCTTACACGGTTAACTTAGGTGATTGATTAGCATTTGTTTGAGTTTTATATATATATAAAAATATATAAAAAAATCTAGAAAATTGAAAAGGGTTATAAAAATTGAGAAAATGTTAAAATACAAACAAATGGGTAAGGGCTTATAAAATTTTGAGAAAAATAATCAAAAAAGGAAGGTCAAAAAAAATAAAATAAAAAATATAATATATATATATTAATCCTATCCTTAATCTAATCTTTATTATTATTAATCTCTAATTAATACTAATCATCTTATCTTTCTATTCCCTTCCCTCTCCCCATGACACACGCATGCACACACATCCACTCACATGCACTCCTCACTGTACACTCTCCCTCACCCTCTCTGTCTCTTTCTTTCACATACCCTCCACCCCACGACACTCTCTCTCACTTCTCCCCCACTACCACACAACACCATTGACCCTCTGAGACTCCACAGCCTCCCACCGTCGGCTGCTCTCCTCTGCAGCCACCCTCCTCCTCAGGCAGCCACCCCCTCTCCACTTCCCACGTTGCCACCTCCAACTCCCTCTTCCCTTTCTCTTTCTCCCCACAGCAGCCACCCTCCTCCTCAGGCAGCCACCCCCTCTCCACTTCCCACGTTGCCACCTCCCTCTTCCCTTTCTCTTTCTCCCCACAACAGCCACCCTCCTCCTCAGACAGCCACCCCCATCTTCTCTTTCTCCCTATCGTCCTCCTCCCCCCGCCGGTCTCCTTCTCTGCTCCCCCTCTCCCTCTCGTCTTCCACTCTCCCTCTCCATCTCTCTGTCTTCTCTCTTTTCCCCAACCTCTCTCTCTCTCTCTTACTGGCGTTTTAAAACAAAAAAAAGGGATTTAGTGAGTTCGCAGGGGGGGCCTCGTCGCCCGTGCCCCCCCGGTTTGAACGAAAGGCCGCAACGGCCTTTTCCTCCCGCCGCGGCCGGTCGCCTCCGGTCACCCTACACCACCGCGACGCCCCCCCGCAGCTCACCGCCTCCGGCGACCCTGACGCCGCCCCTGCCGGCCACGCCTCCACCGCCGCTGCCGTCTCCGTCCAGTCCCCACCGCGCGCCGCAGCTCCCTCCGCCGACGCCGCCATCCTCGCGTCGATGCCCCCGGTGACGTCGTCCCCGCGTCAACGCCCCCCCTCCGGCCAGCGCTCCGACACCGCCCCTGCCTCCGGCCACCGTCCCCGTCGCCCGCCGCTCGCCCCCCTCGGTCACATCCTCGCCGCAGCCGCCGCCTCCGCACCGGCCGCTCCCGCCTCCGCACCGGCCTCCCCACACCGCCGTCGTCCGCCTCTCCTTCTCACCACCCCCCTCTCACTCCCTCTCTCATCCTCTCTCTCTCTCTCGATCTCCCCTCTCTCTTTCTTTCTTTACACATTTTTTTAAGCTCTCTCTCTCTCCCACTCTTCATCTCTCTCTCGTACATCTCTCTCTCCCCCTCACTTTCTCTCTCTCTAATACCCCTACCGTCTCTCTCCCTCTTGATCTCTCGCCCTTTTTTATTTCTTTATTTTTTCGTTTTAACTCCTTCTCTCCCTCTCTACCCCCCTCTCTCCCCTTTTATTTTCTTTTCTTTTTAACCTCTCCCTCTCTCGGTTATCTCTCTCTCTATTCTCCCTTCTCTCCTATCTCCCTCTCTCATCTCCTCTCTAGCCCTCTCTCTTTCATTCCTTCTCCCACATATATATATATTATATATACACTATATATATATATAATAAATATATATATATATCATATACATATCACATATATATATCTTATCCTCTTTCTTCTAAAACAAAATCTTAACAAAATATATAATCGATAAAAAAAAAGTTTTCTCTCCCCCTTTTCTCTCCTTCTTTCCCAAATTCTTGTTCTTTTATTTCGACATGTTTACGTATATGTTTACATATGTATGTTTATGTAAATACGTGTAAGATGTTTAATATATTTATACGTACGTTTATGTAAATAGGTTTACTACTCGTACACATATGTATGCGTGTGTGTTCTTATGTTCAGCCTAATCAATTCCTGGAGTCCGCTGTGAAGGCCCTCCGCCGTGCTGTGTTCGCGTCTCCGACACGTATTCTCGAGCCTGTCATCAGCCGCCCAATAAGTTTTCTCACCACGTCGTTTTATTTGCTCATGTTCCACTAGTTACATTGCATTGCATGTATCATTACCTGTCGTTCATACTGCATCCCTCTCCCTAAGAAGTCCCTTTGCGTGTTCATTCATCATATTGTCTGTCCACCATTTAGTCTTAAAAGGGGTTTCAAATACCACCAACCAGGTGCGTATTCGTTTATGTTATTTTCAATATTAGTTTCTAAAGAATTGGTACTACACCACCGTTGTCCTTATATAGTAGTCGTTTCTCTTTGTTTGTTTTCCGTGCAGGGTTAACCAGTCCGGGAGCCCGCTTCTTCAGTCGGCCGAAAGAGGAGGAGGAGCAACTCACGTGCCTCCAGTTCGGGGATAAAACGCGACCATCCCTCCCACTTTTGAGGTACCCGACCATCACCTTCATCATTCCATTCTAATTCTTTACTTTATTTTTTTGTTATTTGTTATTACATCTTCATCTCCTTCCTCCTCTATTTTTTTTTTGTCTAAAAATAAGTCTATCTCCTTCCCCTTGTTATCGTCATATGTTGTTAAATCTCCATTTCTGTCCTCCCCTATTTTGTCTAAAATAAGTCTCTCACCCTATCTATATTCTCTTAGTGGTCTTTCTCTATATCGTACTACCTTATTCTATCATCTACCCCTCGATTTCTCTCTTTACTTTCTCATCTTCTTCTAAAAAAGGCATAAAAGAATAAAAAATAAATAAAAGTAACAAAAGCCAAAAAAAATATAATAATAAAAGATAAAACATAAAAAAAAGAATAATAAAATTAGGGTAACCAAAGTAAGGCCCTCTTCGTCGGTCGGCCGACCGAAGAGGAAGAAAGGACCTGCACTACTCCCGCTTCAGCGGCGAACGCGATCAGGATATTCCTGTGAGGTTCTCGGCCCCTGGCGATCACACTTCCCTTCCCCTTCTTTTGTTATTTATTTTCTATTTAAACCCCGTTGACGGAACCAGTTCCTCGCGGTGGTCTCATCTAACTGGTGCGGTGGGCTGTCTCCCGCGACCATTTTATTTCATTAATTTAATTTTCGCATTCTAACATCCTAACCGTTAACTGCTTAACTCTAACCCTCCCCTATCATCGCTTTAAAATCCCGCGGAGAGTGACATCTCGCGGCGGTTTACTTGATCCCCTTTTATTTGTTCAAACCCCGTCGACGGAACCAGTTCCTCGCGGTGGTCTCATCTAACTGGTGCGGTGGGCCATCTCCCGCGACCGTTTTATTTCAGTAATTTAACTTCTACATTCTAACCCTCCCCTATCATCGCTTCAAAATCCCGTAGAGATTGACATCTCGCGGCGATTTATTTAATCCCCTTTTTATTTATTCTAACCCCGATCAAGGAATTCGTTCCTCGCGGTGGTTTAACTTCCTGTACATTCATTCCAACCCCGATCAAGGAATTCGTTCCTCGCGGTGGTTTAATTTTCTGCACTTTCAATTCCAACCCCGATCAAGGAACTCGTTCCTCGCGGTGGTTTAATTTTCTGCACTTTCAATTCCAACCCCGATCAAGGAACTCGTTCCTCGCGATGGTTTAATTTTCTGCATTCTTTTAATCTGACCCCGATCAAGGAACTCGTTCCTCGCGGTGGTTTAATTTTCTGCATTCTTTTAATCTGACCCCGATCAAGGAACTCGTTCCTCGCGGTGGTCTTATCTAATTGGTGTGGTGGGTCATCTCCCGCGACCATCTTCATTCCAGTAATTTAATTTTTACACGCTAACCGCCTAACCCCTAACCATTTAATTTTAGCATCCCCCATCATCGCTTTAAAATCCCGCAGAGAGTAACATCTCGCGGCGGTTTATTTGATCCTCTTTTTCTTTTCTCGTTATATATATATAGTTATTATAATAAAAAACCCCGCGGAGGGTAATACCTCGCGGTGATCTTTTGATATAGTTATACTTATTATTTACATCGCTGTAAAAGCCCCGCAAAGGCCAATGTCTCGCGGTGGTATGTACATATAATATTTATTATTTATGTTGCAGTAAAAATCCCGTAAGGCCAATGTCTTACGGTGGTCCTAATATGTACATATATATTCATTAGTGTTGATATTATTGCATCGCTGTTAGAACCCCACAAAGACCAATGTCTTGTGGTGATATGTCTTTGTTCGTATTGTCCTTGTAATTATCTAGAGAACGATATTTCGTTACAATTTCTGAGTCTTCGTGCCTCTCCCTTTCTGTTACTTAGATTCTCGGATTTCCCGGTATATGAAAAACTGTTCGTGGAACGGTAAGTCACGCTTACCGGGAAGGGGTCAGTTTGCGCGAGAGGGTCTTCCGACCCCTATCTCCGCCACGTACCGGAGTCCGTTCCGCATCCCTATTTTCTTTCTCTCCTTGAGTTGATCTCGTCATTTCCATCTCCTAAGACAGACGAGGGTAGACGACGACTCCTGCCGCCTATACCTCTCTGGCGATCACCCTTTCATCATTGTCATTGTTTATTATTATTATTTATTATTTTTCCTTCCCTCGAGGGTGGACGACGCCTTCCTGCCGTCTACACTCAGATATGCGGAATAAAAACTAATGAGCTTTCCAAGATGAGATGACAAGACAACACATGATCAAACAGTTGGACTGCAACAATGCAGCCACCTGATTACACCAGAAACGCAGGCAAAGCTAAGCAAACCAATCACACCTAGCAAAAATATAATGCTCAAGGTTAACTCCCTAGCTCATACAACTAGCCAAGCATGCACAACCTGTGAATGAGAGGTAGAAGGCAAGGAACAAACGCACAAAGCAAAACCACTGCACAGTAGATTTTTAGGTGGTTCGGTCACCAAGACCTACATCCACCCCTCACTCCCAACCGGAGTGAGGCTTCACTAGCCAACGCTAGAAACAAGCAGACTCAGTCTGCGAACACTTGTTGCCACACAGCTTGACCCGGGGAACAGCCTCCCCTCTTCCTCCCAACCGGAGGGACACCCCAAGTGACTCCCAGCCACTTGGAAACCAGAGGTCGAAGACCTCTCTTCCTCCAGACCAGGAGGGACCCCTAGACTTGCGACCCACAAGCCCAGAACCGGAGGACAAGCCTCCCTTCCTCTAACCAGAGGGAACCCATAAGTGACAACCTGTCACTTGCAACCCGGAGATCAGATCTCCCTTCTCCTGAACCAACAGGAGGAACCCGATCCCCAACAGGGCAATCGGAAGAACAAAGCTAACCAGGGAAACAAAATGAAAAATAAGAAAACATAAAAGGAACAACGACAAAGGCTGGAAATGAAACACAATAGTCGTTCTGGATTTGATCCACGAACAGACTGAACAGGTCTTCAATAGAACTTTCTCCTCTCTTCTTTTCTTCCTCTTCTTTCTTCTTCTCAGCTCACGCAATCTTTCTCTCTTTCTTCTGCTGCTCTCACTCTCTATTTTCTTCTCTTTCGCAGGCTCTCCCTATCTCATCTTTTCTCTTCTTCTTCTGCTCTTTTGATCGTTGCTCTCTTTCTTCTGCTTCTCTACTTTCTTCACTGGCTTCTATTCTCTCTGTATATACTTGGCCACTTCGATCGATCTTCTTCTGTGGAAGAAGGCTCGTATATATAGCAGCAGCAGCAGCAGCCAGGGAGCCTATGGTTTCCACATTCCCGCCCTAACAATTCGGACCACGTGGCAGCATCCAGCAGGCTGTCAGCACACGTGTCAGGATCCTGGGCCTTTATCCATTCTTGGATCACGTGCCCTCATTAATCTGAATCCTCTGCAGGCAGAGACAAAGGAAATGTGATTAGTTAGTTCAGTCATACAACCACGAATGTATATACTTTTAGAAACAGTAAGTGAGTAAGTGTGTACACTGAGAGAGTGTATAGACTTGTAAGACTTTATGCGATCTCAGTGTATATACTTGCTGAAGAATGCATTATCATAACAGGAGGGAGTGTGTAGACTTCTGTGAAAAGCATGAAGGAATCGAGTGTATAGACTTGGATATCTTCATGCGAGCTCAGTGTATAGACTTGCAGTTAAATGCATTAGTTAGCCAAGTGTGTAGAGTGTATACACTTGAAAGCCTTCAAGCGTCCTCGGTGTACAGACTTGTAACAAGCCTATCAGATGTATAGACTTCGATGAGAGCAATGCATGAGCACCTAATGTACAGACATCCTGTCCCTGCAGCTGACGACCCCAGTGTATAGACTTGCTGAAGGAGAGACTATACAGACTTGAAGCAAAGCAAGGCAAACGAGTGTGTAGACTTGACTGCTGCGAGCACAGGCTGTACATACTTGGTGTGAAGAATACATGCCAAGTGCAGTGTATGGACTTTATGCAGGAAAACAAGTGTGCATTGTATAGGCTTGAGTGATGAGTGGACTTTCAATGAAGAGGCTGTACAGACATGATGAAATCACGATGTGTAGACTTGCCAATTATAGCTGGTCGATGTACAGACTAGAACAAGGCTAAGTCTGTACAGACTTGAACAAACACAGTGTATAGACTTTGGCAAGGCAATGTTGGTAAAACTACCAATGTGCAGACTTTCAAAGCTGAACGTAGGTAAAGAACCCAATGTGCAGACTTGGAAGTGCAACGTAGGAACAGATGCCAATGTACAAACTTTGGCAAGCAACGATGTACAGACTTGCACAGTTCCAACTGAAGAATGTATAGACTTTATCTATTAAATGTGGCTGTACAGACTTGGAGAGTTGAAGCCAATGTACAGACTTGTTGATATCAAACCGATGTACAGACTTGCAGATGCGAAGCCAATGTACAGACTTTATGATATGAAGCCAATGTACAGACTTGCAGATGCGAAGCCGATGTACAGACTTTAAAGGCTGTGAACAACAAGGCATGTTGTACAGACTTACTCAATCAAATAAATGTATAGACTTTGAAGGATTTGAACGGGAGAATGTCTAGACTTTAAGAATCGAAACTCACGTTGTACAGACTTTATGAGCACAGTCCAGTGTATAGACTTGATGCCTTGAAGGCGATGTACAGACTTGGACTCAAGGAATGGCTGTACAGACTTCGACTTTAATGCATGGGCTTTGAATGCTTGAGTGACGATGCATGAGACGCAAATTAAGACAGTAGGCTGTACAGACTTGAAAATAGAGCTTGCAGAAGGCGATGTATATACTTGGATGCCCAACGCCAATGTACTGACTTTGAAGAGAAGATAAATGTATGGACTTTGACGGAGTGAGACAATGTTCAGACTTGAAGTTACACTGTGGATGTATAGACTTGAATGAGCATGGAGTGTATAGACTTGAAAGTTTGAAGGCGATGTACAAACTTGCCTAAGATGCAGCATGAGACGCTGGCTGAGACGGACGCTGTACAGACTTTGAATGCACTAAGACGCTGAACAAGACGGACCGATGTACAGACTTCTAAATGCTGATGGACTATGTATGGACTTGGCTTGAGATGCTGCATGAGATGGTGCAGGATGTATAGGCTTTATAGTGAATGCATATGCCACTGTATATACTTGCATGAGACAGTCAGTGAGACGCTCAGCAATGTATAGACTTGAAAGAACTCCAAGCGATGTATAGACTTTGAAATGCTTGAAGAGGATGTACATACTTCATGAGACGCTGCATGTCAATGTATAGACTTCATGAAAAACACACGATGCAATGTGTGGACTTGGTGACTCATGCAGACAGACGAGTGTACAGTCTATGCCATGCTCACAGTTAAGCAATGTACCAAGTTCTGAATGAGCAGTTCTGAATGAAGTAAACACATATGACATCAAAGAATCCAGATAAATGCAATTATGAAATACACCAAAGCACACACCACACAGCCATATTTAAATGCATCAATAATTCAGATAAGATTTTCAATGAAACATTCATCTCCACCACAAACAGAATTGTATGCATTCATAAGACTTATAGTGATTGCTATCATCAAAATCACAGGGACACAACAAGACTAAGGGTTAAGAGAGGAGGATTAGCTCCTCCCCCCTTTCCTCCCTCTTGCTCTCTCTCTCCAGAAGGTGAAAGGGTCGGGGAAGGTCCGTGCCGGGAGATACCGTCGCTGCGCAAGGATCCGTGTGGATCATCTCTAGAGGCCGTGCAGCTGTGCGGCTCGGTATTATGCATCGGGCTTAGCGGACAGCATCGTTCCGCGCAAGGTGAAATACGCAACCCGTAGTTAGGGGTTGGGGTGATTAAAACATCGATTAGAGCACAGATCTAGGATTCCATAGCACCTGGATCGGGCAAAATAATTTTTTGTTATCCGCTGCGTTGTCCGATAATGCTGTGCGAAACCTTACAGTGGTATCATAGCCAGGTTGACGCTCTGGTCTGTGCTTTATCGCCGTTTAGAACTGTGTTTTAGGGGCATTAAATCCTTCAATTATTAATTGTAAAAGGGGATACTGGGCATCTCGCTTCTTCCAGGATGCTGGGCATCGCTGGGGCAAATTTTTTAAAAAAAAATTAAAAAAAAATTTTGGGCCCGATTTGGGCGCACTCCGCCCTGGGCGCGTGCGCCGCGAGGGCGGCGCACGCGGCACCCGCGGGTCAGCGCCCACGGGCGCTGACCTGCGGGGGGGCGGGCGGGCGGTGCCCGCAACGCGGGCGAGGGAGGCGGGCCCGCATCGAATTTTTTTTTAAAAAAATTGCTTTTAAGTTTTTAATTTATTGTGTTCAAATATATACATATATATATAATATATATATGAAAATATACAGTAAATTAAATAGAATTTTATCTCGTAGGTTAATTGTGTTATCTCAATAGTAAATGTCAAATGTTAAATTTTATTTAACTCTTTTGAATTTACCGAGGTGAGATAATTACTATTTACCTTGAGATAAAATGGTAATAATTGTACTTACTTCAGTAAATTTTAATTTTTGAATTTTTGATTATTAGATAATTAGAAAATTTAAATTTTAAATTTTATTGAAGTTAAATGTAGAAAATTCAAATATTTGAATTTTAATTATTAGATAATTGTTAAATTTAAAATTTGAATTTTAGAATATTACTAATTGAGGATAATTGAATTATTTTAAATTTACTTTCAAATAAAATTATTGGATAATTAGTTTGAATTTAAATTTAAATTATTGACATGTTAAAATTTTAAATTTAAATTTGATTATTGGATAATTAAATTTAAATAATTTTCTCAATTACATGCTCCTGTAGAAAATGATGGTTCTTTACGTGATTTACTTTATTTACCTTGTATTGGTTTGCTTGCCTGTTTAATTTTAGTTAATCCTGCTTCGATTTTTAAAATTAAACAAAGTTAGCCTGTTTTTTGTTTGCACATCCCATTTTTAAATTCAAAAGTAAGGATTATTTTTAGAAAATAACCCTTGATTGATTTTACTTGAATGGATTGGCAAGTGATCATGGACTTGGATTAATGTAATTAATTGGGGTCTGCGAACCTCCTTTCTCTCTCTGTTAAAATTTCAATGTACTTCTATCTTCCTCCATTGTTGTACTCGCCCTAAGGGCTTCTGGAATTTTATTGATATGTAATTTATATTTTTTCCGGCCTGCGTGCTGTGTAAAAGTTGTAATTACTACGGCGTCAGAGTTTGAAAGCGTGGAGCACACCCAACGAGGACGATCCAGCTGCTTCGGAAGCGGGCTGGATGCCTTAGTTACATTAGGGATAAAGTCCATGATCACTTGCACTTTAATTTTACATTAGATGCATTTATTTTCTGCAAACTACTAGGTACGGTAAATATATTGGATATATTTACATTACCACCTAGGGTGAGATCAAGATAAAATTAAATTCCCTCGCGATTAAATTTTAGATCTGGTAAGCGTGGCTCTAGGAGTCGTCGTGGCCCTCCATCATTATGGAGTGAATGAACGTATTCATTTCATGGATTTGTTGTGCTTTCCACAAGGTCCATGAGTTTGGGGGCGGGATTAAACTCCAAGGCTCGGCCTCAATGGGGTAAGGAATTGAACTCGGCCTTGTTGTGCTTTCCACAAGGGTCGGGTCATGAACTCATTACTATGTTGTAATTATGGTTAGATCTAACCGAGAATATCCTTTGTTGTGCTTTCCACAAGGGGATGATTTCTCGGGGGCCGAATATCAGATATTACATTAGATGCAAGTGCCTGTTGACTGCCCTTGAGATGGTGTATGGCTTGTTGTGCTTTCCACAAGGTCGTACATCAGTTTCGTTGGGATTCCGACCCACTAGGTTGATCTCGCTGATCTCCCGTTCTATATACTGAGGGTTATATAGTTCGATCGGAAAATAGTGGGACTAACTAAGATAGAAAATCACATCTAAGTTAGAATATGAACACATACTAAGTTATCTTTTATTTCTTATCCAGATTACAATGTCGTCGTCCAACCCCCTCCGCGGCATCTTGGATGCAAATAGATTAACTGGACCGAACTACGCGGATTGGCTGCGTAATCTACGCATAGTCCTTACCACCGAAAAGATTGTGTACGTGTTGGACACTGTTCATTCTGAGCCAGCTCCTGATGCCGACAAGGGCGAGTTACTAGCTTATGCCAAATGGTCTGAGGACTCCTCCCTTTCCCAATGTTACATGTTGGCCTCTATGGCTCCCGAGCTGCAGAGGCAATTTGAAAAAACTGATTGTATAAGCATACTTCTCAATCTACGCCAACTCTTCGGGGAGCAGGGTAGGATTGAGAGATATGATATCTCAAAAAGGCTTTGCAGGATACGGATGTCTGAGGGTTCATAAGTACATGCCCATGTACTGAAAATGATGGAGTGGATTGAAAGACTCAATGCATTGGGATTTAAGTTTGATCTTGAACTATGCATTGATCTTATACTCCAGTCATTGCCCGATTCCTTTTCTTCCTTCATCATGAACTTTAACATGAACAGCATTGAAGCAACTCTCCCAGAGCTGCTCAACATGTTAAAGAGTGCTGAAGGAACCATGCAGAAAGATAAACTATCTTCGTTTGTAATGATTGTTGGCCGGGCTAACAAGAAAAGGAAGGCCACCCAAATATCCACCACAAGTAACAAAGGGAAGGGAAAGAAAAAGGCCATGGGTAAGTAACTCACCAAGGTTGACAAAGGGAAGGGCAAGAAGAATGAAAAAGAAGACAAGTGTTTTCGATGTGGGGAAACAGGGCATTGGAAAAGGAATTACAAGGTAATTCTAAATGAAGGTATTTTTGTCATAGACCTTAATTTGTCATATATGAAATCTACATCATGGGTATTAGATACTTGATGTGCATCTCATATCTGCAACTCTGTGTAGATGTTGGCAAATAGAAGGCGACTGGGTAAAAAGGAGATTGAACTGAGGATGGGCAATGGAGTTTTAGTTTCTGCTAAAGCTGTTGGGACTGCACGTCTCAGTTTACCTTCAGGAGTCATTCTGGAGCTGAATGACTGTTATTATGTTCCTAATATTATTAAGAACATTATTTCAATCTCTGGTTTGTATAACGTTGGATATACATTGACTTTTAATAGCACTGGGTGCTCTATAATGAATAATGGTTTGAATATAGCCTATGGTTCATTAGTCAATGGTCATTATGTATTGGATACATATTCTAATGTTATGCAAGTTTCCAATGTTGATGAAGTGAATTCTGCATATCTATGGCATTGCAGACTTGGTCATGTAGGTGAGAAAAGAGTCTCTCACTTACACTCAAATGGGTATTTGAATTCGTTCGAATACAAGTCATTTGATACTTGTGAGTCGTGTCTCATGGGAAAAATGACCAAGGCTCCCTTTAGTGGACATGGTGAGAAGGTTGTCGACCTTCTCGAGCTCATACACTCGGATGTGTGTGGACCCATGTCCATGGAGGCCGAAGGGGGTCATCTCTATTTCATTTCTTTTATTGATGACTTCTCAAGATATGACTATGTGTATTTAATGAGACATAAATCACAAGCCTTTGAGAAGTTTAAGGAATACAAGAATGAAGTAGAGAAACACACTGGTAAGAGTATTAAGGCTCTTCGATCGGATCGAGGAGGTGAATACCTTAGCCATGAATTCATTTCTTATCTTAAAGATAATGAAATTGTTTCTCAGTGGACTCCACCGTATACACAACACAATGGTGTATCCAAAAGGAGAAACATGACCTTGTTAGACATGGTCCGATCCATGATGTCTATGTCAGGACTACCCTTGTCTCTCTGGGGCTATGCATTAGAGACTGCGACTTATTTATTGAATAGGATCTCAAGTAAATCAGTTCCTTCTATACCATATGAGATATGGAAGGGCAGAAAACTAAATTTTAATCACATTAAAATTTGGGGGTGTCCTGCTCATGTAAAGAAGAACGATAGTGACAAGCTTGAGTCGAGAACCGATAAGTATAGGTTTGTGAGATATCCAAAGGAGACGTTTGGATATTATTTCTATCACCCTTCTGAGCAAAGGGTCTTAGTGGCCAAGAGAGCTGTATTTCAGGAAAGAGAATATCTACTCCAGAAAAATAGTGGGAGCCAGATAGAATTAGACGAGGTCCAAGAACCACAACCCATAGACACAAACTCATTAGATGAGAATGTATCGGTTGATCCTATTCAGAGTGAAACACTGACACTACGGAGATCTGGTAGACTGCCGAGAGAACTTGAGAGATATGTTGGACATGTCTCAGAGGGGTCCTTTAAGGTATGTATCGATGAGGATGATGATCCTCAATCGTACCAGGATGTAATCCGTATTACGGACTCCAAGAAATGGCAAGAGGCGATGGATTCAGAGATCCAGTCCATGTACACCAACAAAGTTTGGAACTTAGTTGATGTACCCAAAGGGAAGGTCCCTATCGGCTGCAAATGGATTTTCAAAAGGAAAATCGGTGCAGATAGACAAGTTGACACATACAAGGCTAGACTAGTGGCGAACGGATATCGTCAAAGGTAAGGCATTGACTATGACGAGACTTTTTCACCGGTAGCCATGGTTAAGTCAATCAGAATCCTCCTTGCCATTACGACATACCTGGATTATGAGATCTGGCAAATGGATGTGAAGGTAACTTTTCTTAATGAAAATCTGTCAGAAGAGGTGTACATGGTACAACCTGAAGGATTCACCTCCAAGCTACATCTTAATAAGGTATGCAAACTTCAAAGGTCTATTTATGGATTAAAGCAGGCATCTCGAAGCGGGAACTTCAGATTTGACGAGCCTGTCAAATCTTTCAACTTCATTCGGAATGAAGATGAACCCTGTGTATACAAGAAGGTCAGTGGGAGCTCAGTGACCTTCTTGGTCCTTTATGTTGATGACATCTTGCTCATTGGGAATGATGTAGAGATGTTGACATCAACTAAGTCTTGGTTATCCAAGACCTTCTCCATGAAGGATTTGGGAGAAGCATCCTATGTGCTGGGCATAAGGATCTATCGAGATAGATCTAAAAGAATGCTAGGGTTATCCCAATCCATGTACATAGACACTATCCTCAAAAGGTTTAGGATGGAAAATTTCAAGAGAGGTCTCATTCCCATGAGACATGGAATTTCCCTATCCAAGGGGATAAGTCCTAAAACATCTGAGGAGGTGGCACACATGAATAAGGTACCTTATGTTTCGGCGATAAGGTCAATCATGTATGCAATGCTATGTACACGGCCTGATGTTGCCAATGCTTTGAGCATTGTCAATAGATATCAGGCAAATCCAGGCGAAGAGCACTGGAAGACAGTAAAGGACATCCTTAAGTACTTGCGAAGGGCTAAGGATCTTTTTCTACTTTATGGAGGAGAGGACTTACAGCTTAGAGCTTACACAGACTCTAGTTTCCAGTGAGATCCAGATGACTGCAAATCCATGTCTGGGTTTGTATTCATGTTGAATGGAGGGGCAGTCAGTTGGAGAAGCTCCAAGCAAGATACGACTGCAGATTCGACGAGGGAGGCAGAATATATTGCTGCAGTTGAAGCAGCTAAGGAAGCCGTCTGGATGAAGAAATTCATCTTGGAACTTGGCGTAGTTCCCGAGATATCAGCTCCCATCCTATTATTTTGTGATAATAATGGGACCATCGTCCAGGCGAAGGAACCGAGATCTCACCAAAGGTCGAAACATATTCTGAGGCGCTTCCACCTTATTCGGGAGATTATTGATCATGGAGATGTGGTGGTAGAGCGTGTACCGTCAGAAGACAACATAGCAGATCCACTGATTAAGCCTTTGACACAGACTGTATTTGAGCGCCATCGAGATAAGATAGGCCTCAAAGTTGTGGGCAATTGGCTGTAGTTCAAGTGGGAGATTGTTAGTGTTGGTGTGCTACAGGTCAATTTCGGGTCGGATAGACCCAATAGTTGTACGATCTTGTTCATTATTAATAAAGTGATATTTGAGCGTAAATATGCGATTGTGTATTACTTTACGATGTCCCTAGGATATGTGGTTGTAAAGTCAGTTCGAGATGGGATCTCGAATATGAGACTGACTTTACATGGACGCATACCTTAAACTGTTCCTAGTTGGAGGGTAATCACTCGAGGACTTTGATTACCTATTAAACCAGTACACATGATGTGTCACTGACCAGTCTCATGGTCATTGGTGCGGGGCACCAACACATATGTGTAAGTGTATGTCCTTGGAGGATGTACACTGAACGGATCCGCTATTGGTTCTTCAGATGGTTGATTATACCTAATGTCAACTGAAGATCCAACGGTCTTAGTAGTATCGTTGGTCCTTTGACCTGAGATATTGATCGGATGTTACACGAGGACTGGAATGATTTAATTACTTGGCTAAGTGACTTTAACCATAAGTCATGAGTTGCCGAGTCATTAACCACTCCAGGATACGTGTGAAGATCATCTATGGTCAAGAGGGGATCACTCACTGTCGGGTATATATCAGACAGTTAATGGGTCATGACATTGACGCTCCGTTAAATCCCTGGCCAGGGTCGTGTGAGTTCGTTTAGAACGGACGTCATACACTATAAGGAGGTCATAGTCAAATGGCACGATCATGGGGTTTGACAGAAACCATACTCTCGATCGTACCAGACTCATAGAAGGAGCGAGGGATTATATCGATGCGGTAACTGTAGACTTACAGGTACCACACAGGCTGGTTTAAACCCGGCGTCCTCTAGGATCACGCGGATTTGCTTGACCCAACGTGATCAAAGGTTCGTAATAAATTAAAATATTATTCGGCTCTAGTAGAAGCGAAGAATACGTTTAATTTACTTCTAATTGAGAATTAGAAGTTAATGGGCCTTAAACTAGAGTGACTATGGGCCTAGAGGATCACACACAATGGATTCTTAGGTGACAGATTATTATTATACAAATGTATGTATTATTTCCCTTTTTTGTTCCTTTTGGAAAGGAGTGTAAATGGGGCTTAATACATATGTATAATATAAGATAGGATATATATACAGTTTCGATCTTTTGGTGCCCTTTTCAAAAAGAACCAAACTCTATATATATATCACCTACGTGAGCTCATTCGAATCTCTCTTGGCTTAATCAAGCATTAAGGGTTAAGAGAGGAGTATTAGCTCCTCCCCCCTTTCCTCCCTCTTGCTCTCTCTCTCCAGAAGGTGAAAGGGTCGGGGAAGGTCCGTGCCGGGAGGTACCGTCGCTGCGTAAGGATCCGTGTGGATCATCTCTAGAGGCCGTGCAGCTGTGTGGCTCGATATTCTGCATCGGACTTAGCGGACAACGTCGTTCCGCGCAAGGTGAAATACGCAACCCGTAGTTAGAGGTTGGGGTGATTAAAACATCGATTAGAGCACAGATCTAGGATTCCATAACACCGGGATCGGATAAAATAATTTTTTATTATCCGCTGCGTTGTCCGGTAGTGCTGTGCGAAACCTTACACTTCTCACGCGTCTTCTCCCTGCATCCCCCATTCCCTCTCCCTCCCCCCTTCCCCCTCAGTCCCGACGTTTGCATCCCCCACTCCCTCTGCGTCCCACCCTTCCCCCTGCGTTTCCCCGTCGGCGTCGGCGTCGGCCTCTCCCTCCCCCTTCTTCGCCGGTTGGCCTCTCCCTCCCCCCTTTGGATTGGCCGCGTTTGCTAGCGGCTCGCTGCACTAGTTGACTCACAGTTGCTCGTACCTACTGGTGTTTGACCTGAGCAACAAGGCTTGGAGGAAGATGTCCCAAACACGCTGACACAAAATTAAAAAATATAATATTTTTATCAAACAATAGATATCTGTAGACACGCCAAAATTGACGTTACTGTGAGTGCATCTCTTATTACCTTATAATGTCCCAATTTGACCCTCAAATTAACTTTGTTTGAGTGATTTTTCTCACTTTTCTTGGATTTCTCCTTTTTTCTCTATTTTCTTATTTTTTCCTATTTGTCTGGATTTTTTGAGTATTTTTTTCTATTTTTTTAGATTTTTCAGAATTAACGGCGTGAGAGGGGCGTCATTTATTTTTTTAATAAAATTAAAGAAAATAAAAAGAAAAATTATGACTATCAATAGAGACGTCAATTCCACTCATTTTCCTATTTTTCTGAATTTATCTGAAAATTTTTTGAATTTTTTTTTAGAATTAACGACTTAGTATGGGACGTTGTTTGATTTTTAAATAGAATAAAAAATAAAAAAAATTGAATTCACGACATTTGGCAGGACGTCAATTTTAAATTTGATTATTTTAATATTATATTTGGCTCTCTTTCAGAGGTGATTTGGCGATCTTCCGGATGTCACAAAAATATGAAAAAATAGTAATTGGAATCAGCACAGTTAGATGCACCTCCACCTAAAAAATCAGAAAATAATATTGAGAAATGAAAAATGGCCTTGTTTTGCATATTTTGAAATAACGACCCTAAATCGGACGTGAATTTAATTGACGCACGAATTCCCGGTCGTCCATTCCTTTTGACTTTTTATTATTTTGATTGACGACGCTGTGCAAGTCGTCATTTTCAATTGACACCCCTAGCGAGGTCGTCATTTCCATTGCTATATTTTGAGAGTTTAAATCCGCCCAAAATTCGTATTAAATTCTAAATAACGCCCATCTGAAAGTCGTCAATTCTTAAAATGACGTTTCCTCCGCGGGCGTCATTTTAAGAAGCGACCGTCTCCAGGTCGTCAATTCGTGTTGAATTCTGAATTTTCCCAGAAACATATTCTTTCCTCATTTTGAGCCCCTTTTCACTTTGGAAAGGACCCCAATGATTTTCTATGATTGGGAGGACCACTTCCAATATTTGTCTCATGCTAAAATTAATTTTACTAATCTTTATCGGATTAAAACCCATCTAATCTCCCCTATAAATAGAGCTTCCTGTGGCTTTGTCGAGGGGGCCAATTTTTACACACGAAGGGGAGGTGTTGCCCTTTTCTTGGCTGGAGGAGGGAGCTTCTTTGCATCAAAGGCTTCATTCACCAAGAACTCTCTCCCACACGTCGATCCAAGGCCAAAGGGGAAAAACTTCCCAGGCTCCTCTTACCTCCTTTTTTTGTTTCTCTGTTCTCTATTTTCTTTTTCTTTTATCTGCATTAATTGCATGCATTCATCTTAGTCATTGTTCTGTTATTAAGCTTCTTTCTCAATCACGTTGAGACTCCCACGGTGCAACACTTGCACACTTATTATTCTTAGCATTCATCATATGTTTTTATCCCACCCTTTGCATAGGGGTTTAAGGGCCAACACCCAACAAAGTGTGTTCTTATACATGATTTTTATGTTCATCTTTATTATGAATTTGATGCTACATTCACCTTGGTTCTAATTCCTATTTTCATTGGTTGTTGTCTTTGATCTTTGAAAGGGTAATCAACAAGAAGAACTCTCTTCATCGGCCGGCCGATCGGGATAGAAAGGTGCATTCACAATCTCCCGCGCATCCTTTTGAGGTATTTATATTCGCGATCCCTCCATATTGAGTATTTGATTATATCCTTTGAGGCCCTCACGTCTCTGGCGATCACATTCCCCTTAGCATCCTCGCATGCTCCCCTTTTCTCCCATTTTCCCTTCCTTTTAAAAATAAAGTTAAAAATTATCATAATATAATCTTTTAGATAGAAAAGGTTTTATTTTTAAAGTGCTCCCGATCACCTTATCAAGCAATGCACAGACTTTGTGCACGGCTGTACGTGCACAAAGTGTTTCTCTTTGTTAAATCTCATACACTCTTTATTGATCTATTTTAAAAATAAAAAAATATTTACTTATTTATATATATTTTTTACCGCTTAGAGTATTTACCGATTGTCCTATCCAATAGAGCTACATTAATTATTTTGCACTTTCTTGATCCACATAGTATAAGGGCGTATTTGGTTAGATTTGTTGGAGAATTTTAATCATTAGAAAAATTTTAAACCGAATCAAATACATCATCTTTTCTCAGCTTATGTGTCCCGATAGTTTTTCTAATTAGAAAGAGAAAGACACGTGAAAAATTGAGTTAAAAAATCTCTAAAAATTCTAAGTGAATTTCGTTGCACATATATCGTTTAATGTCATGTTTAATATCTATCTAATATTTAACCATCAATTTAATGTCATATTTATGTTAACTCATCGTTTAAAAATTGAGACGAGAAGAGTTTATGACATGGTAGATAAGGTGGTGGGAGGCGAATGTGCGAAGGTGTTCAAAATGTAATTTTTTATTAATTTTTTTTGACACATCTAGTGCATGTACGGTAAAAAAATTTTAAAAAAATCTCACCATCACCATCCGTTCCAAACGGACCCTACACCCCAACAGAGGGCGTACCCTCCTCCGGATGCAGCAAGTATCAGTGAAAAGAATTTTTTGAAATTGAAAAATATTTGCTATAATTGAGATATTATAAGTGTATCATGTCAATTTAGACTCTTTGTTTATATAAAATTAAATATAATTATATTTAGTAGTCATGGTACACGTGGGACCGGAAGAAAACATAAATTTCACTTCAAAATAATAGATGTAAGAGTGGCATATACACTATAAAGGGAGACCAAAGTAGCAAATGAATAGCTTCAAAATATCATGTCAAATTTCACCTCATAATAATAGATGTAAGAGTGGAATATACAGTATAAAGGGAGACCAAAGTAGCAAATGAATAGCTTCAAAATATCATGTCATCCTTTCAAAATCTAATGAATCGGGATCACCCTTAGGAAACACACTCCGTGGAGATTCCAATCATTGGAATCTCCGACAGAGTTTAAATTTTATTAAAAGAATTTGCAATTCTTAACTTACACGAGGAAAAAAAAATTTAGTGAAAAGAGATGTTAGACACAAAAGAGTTAAAATTTTCAAATCCTCCGAAATAATCTCGTACCTACTTCCCGAGATTTTAAATGATTAGTGCAGGGAAAACCTCACTTCACAGAAGCAAAACAAAATCCTACAAAAGTAAACCCACCATATTTCACACACAAATGCAAACCTAAACATTAACTGCAGGATATGATCTGGTATAGATACGTTGGAAGACTAAATAACAAAGAATCCACAAATGACATGTCGACAGAGAATATTCTGAATCTTCAAACAATTCGTATACATTGGCTATCCATTATTTCATGTTTTGACAATATGACATCACAGAAGAAACGTAACCTCCAACCATGTGAAAAATGGCTTAAGAACCGCAGTTCAAGGGCTGAAGAACTGCAGACTGCGAGGCCGATGTTGACGAGAAAACTGTAGACGATTGAGCATCAAAACAGTGGCTCTCGAACTTGAATGTAAGCATAAAACTTCAACTAGAGAAGGATTACAATTTGTACTTCTCAGGCTTCAGCACACCAATAAAAGGTAAGTTCCTATAGATCTCCGCAAAGTCCATTCCATAGCCGACGACGAAATAGTCTGGACACTTCAGAAACAGAAAGAAAGCAAAACGTTAAGTATCGTGCCAGATGGGATCGATGTTTGGAAAGTGGATCCCTAAATTATGGGTTAAGACCCCAAAGTCACCGGGGTAAACACGTCCTCAGACTTTTGGAACAAAACAAATCCACAAATGGCATTGGCAAGTGACCTCAACAATCCGACAATTTTTTTTTTTTTTTTTTGGTGGGGGGGGGGGGGGGGGGGCAAAACTTAACAAGAGGTCCACCTTTTTGAAAATGCTGAAGATACCCCCGTCTTATGTTTAAGTAAACCGCAACCCAATCTTCACAATTTCAGCAACGAGTTTCCTTGATATAGCATTCAGTTCATGAGGATGATCGTTGCGGCCAAGTATGCAGACACCACAGATCCTCCACTCAAGTGCTACTGTGATACACATTGCATTTTTACAAATTGTTGTCCCTAAAAGCCTTAAAATTGTGGCCAAGAAGTAACGGACCAATCCTAAAACAAATTGTGCCTTGAGAACAATAGATTTGAAGTGTTTTCTCTAAGAATATATATGTGCCTTGAGAACAATAGATTTAGAGTATTTTCTTTAAAGAAAAAAAAATATATATATATAAATGAGAGAAAAGGAAGAAAATAATCTTAAAGAAGATAGAAAGAGGAAAACAAAACTTGAAGCATTATCCCCATAACTCACCACAGCACACAGATATTCTATTAACAAAAAAGGGGGGATGACATCGAGTTGTTCCAACTTTTGAGGCTAGAAACACAAGTAAATGCATAAAAATGCACTCTAAGGATATTATGTTACAATATAATATGATAAACCAGGTAGAAAACCCTTTAGAAAAGCTGAGCCAGTAACTGTTCAGGCAGTCAAACTGTTTGATGGTACATAATATGCTGAGAATAAGTTAAGGAGAACCAGGACAAATAGCCAAGATCAGATTGTTCCAAAATTAAACAGGTGTATCCTCACCGGGATCAAAATCCAAATAATATTCAAAGATTGTTGAGAAAAATTGATTTTCTCACAAATTAATTATTTTAGATTATGACAAAATAAATACAATTTAAATATCTCAATTTTTATATTAACCCAAATGCCTAAGTAAATTTACAGGTTTAACGTAATTCAAGTCTCCCAAATACTTAACCTAAAATCAGTTTATCCTATTTCCGGGAAAAGTAGACGTCGTTGCATCAAGTCCTTAACATAGATGGAACATCGTCTAGATATTCCGCTTAAAACATAAATTAGACAATAGATCGTCCACAAACTAAACCTAAGACGATAAGATGCCATCCACCTAAGTGCAAAGACGATGCACCGTCTACACCTTAAAAGGACAAAACATTCCGTCTAAAGATGATACAGCGTCTACCCCTTCAGATGCTAAAAAGTTCCGTCCAAGTGTCATCGCCTAAACATAAAATATAGATGAAATATCGTCTACCTTAGAAGTTACATGATGCTTCGCCTACTTTGAAAGGTTAACACGTTATGCTTAAGTCCCTCTGTCTAAGAGTAAAAATTAGAGACTAGATCGTCTAAGTCTCAAACGTAGACGGAACACCATCAAAAGTCTCAAATTGTAAACGAAGACTTAGACCTTTCACCCTCTAAGTTGAATAGTTAGATGATGCAATCCCCAAGAGTGAAACCCTACGTCTAATTCCATATAGGCGATACAAGTTAGACGATACATCGTCCAAGTGTCGGATAAATGAAAGATCATCTAAGTTGCAAATAAGTAGACGATAGAACACCTAAACGAAAAACTTAGATGACACATCGTCCAACACCACTAAACGACAAAACCTATCGTCTAATCTTGAAATCTTCCGTCTAAAATCCACAAAGATGACACATCGCCCAAGTCTACATATAGACGATCGTCGCATCATCTAAATAAGAAACTAGATGATGAAACTTCCATCTACCAGACTTGATCAAATAAGCTTACTTTTGACCGTGTTTTGTCCCAGTGCCACAAAACGACGAACTTCACAGGAAACACCTATGAAACACTTAACATTACAATGCCACACAACGTAGACCATAATCTTGTCGATACCTATAAAACTTGGACAATGCATGTCCATACAAAAATGCTGAACACTCAAACGGTCATACGTCTATATACATCATACATTAAATAATGCACAGTAACTGTTATATACTTTTATCCCAGGATGTAAAAGGTATTATAATGTGCACTCAATATGTAATGTTGCTTTTTGAAAGTAGGATATACTTTATTTATGCGCCTAAAATTATTTTATTCATGTTTTCAAATGCTAAGATGCGCATTTCAAATTTTATTATTTTATCTCACGTCATTCTATCCGTTGTATATGGAGAAAATACTTTTAGTATATATGCATGATATACAGACTACGGCAACAGAAGCGCATAGCACGCAAGTGGAAAGATATGCAGACAGGGATATTTGCGATAGAAGCCTGACTCAGCCACCTTGATGAAGACCTGCGTATGCAAGAGTGTTGAGTTCTAAGGAGGAGTCAGAGCCACTGAATGTTGTGAAGAGATCAAATCATTGAAGACTACATGAGCCTAACGGATAGAAGTTTCAAAGGTTCATAAATACCCTGGGCTTCGAAGAACGAAAATACCCTTCTTGCACGCCAAACATTCAACAAGCATTCAAGCTATCCCTGGGCCAGAAACTTCCCGCGCAATCACGCTGATGAAAACTTCACCGCATTCACTCCAATCTTTGAAGTCACTCACTCTGGGAAAGCAATCAAGAGGGGAAAGATTCTGCGCTGCAAGGCATTCTTCATTCCCTCCTCTTCTTGTCTGTCATTGTATTTGAGAACTTCACCGCATTCACTCCAATCTTTGATGTCACTCACTCTAGGGAAGCAATCAAGAGGGAAGATTTTGAGCTGCAATGACATTCTTCATTCCCTCCTTTTCCCGTCTGTCATTGTATTCATTCATTATTTTTCAATTGGTAAACTGTAACTATCTGAGTGACAGAAGTTAAGAGCATTTGTTGCTCTTGGGATTGAATGACTAACTCTTGAAAAGCTAGCTAGTGCGAACTCAATAAAAAAACTAAGTCATTTAGTGTGACTGGGTGGTTTGTTCAAATTTGACCAAAATCAGTTGGGTTACTTATTCCTGAAAAACAAGTAGGGAAGGTTTGTTAAGATCTTGAACATCAGCCGTCGAGCTAAATCCTGAAAAAATTAGCCAGTGTACCCTTGAGATTAGAAGGTTAGTGAAATCATTTGCGAACTGCGAAGGAACTAGACGTAGGTCGGTCTAGGAGAACATACTGAACCAGTATAAAATCTTTGTATCCTTATGTGTTTGTTACCTGTGTGTTTAATTTTCACTACATTTCATAGTTTAATTTTTTAATACAGAATTATTTCCACAAGACACACCTATTCACCTCCCTCCACAGTGTGCCTGACTACTAACAAAGATACAAAAGAAGGAAAGGAAAGAAAAGATAGGGGAGATGACAAATAAGGTCCAGACCAATTCAGTTGGATGCTGATCTTCTATTCCTCCCCCAATTTTAAAAGGGCCCCTCAGGCTGACCGGGCCAGCCATTTTTCACTTAAATCAGCAGGTGTAGATCCTAATCCAAATCAAGATTCAGACTGAGCGCACAATTCACAATTGGTAACCGGGATCTCAATATCAGACTGAAAGGTCTACATTAGTTGATCAAGGGGGGAGAGCTGATCCCAGATTAGACAAATAAGATATTCATGAAAAAATGACAAGGAGAAAACAGGGGAGTGGGAAATTAGAAACAATGAACTCAATTGCTCCCAAATTAGAACCGGTCTAAACTGAGCTAAATCAGTTTGGATAGGGCAAAATGCAACTCGACCCATCTCGGTGACAATCTTGGCCTTCCTTAGCAGAAGAAATGTATTTGCCCCCACCCACGGTTATTTATTGGTGTCTATCTGAATTGGCCAATTTAAACAGGTATTTTCTGAGCCTGAAAAATCAATAATTGGTGGAGACATTCCAGTACAAAACCCTGCGTTTGTACAATGTAGATTGCATCAGTTGCATCCGGTAAAACACTGAAGAACATGTAAAACAACAGTTGGTACATAAGGTGCATTTTGTTAAAAAAAAATTTCGAATATCTGGTCATCTTTCTTCAACTCAAGAGAAGACCTCAAATAAAAATCACCCTACTAATTTCGTCTGACCAAATTCTACTACTAAATATTATATATGCTGAACAGTTTTTTTGGCAACCAAGGTCAGATAAAACTCTATTCTACGAACTTCTTCTGTTGCCAAACGGGGGCATAGATATTTGCATTCTTATATCAGAGCAACCCATTCTCAAATGTAATAGAAACAACTCAATTCAATTATTACCTCAAAACCCCGATAAAACTTCCCATCTCCAACCAGCTCAACATGAACTTTTCTTCTAACTGGCTTATCAAGAAAGGTGCAAACTGACACAGAGCGTGCTCCCTTTGATTTCATGTGAGGAACGAGACATGAAAGAGTGTTTCCTGTGTCAACAACATCCTCAACCTGAAAGAAATAGATGATCATGAGAACAAGCTTTGAGGCTTTCGAGATATTCACGTCAATCAAAGGCAAACCTGACAAGGCATGTAAAGAGGAAGGGGAGAGGCATTAAGCACTTCTTGATGTCAGAATGATCTTATAAGACCAACATAAAAAATAATAGGGTTTTCGCAAATAAACTGATGTTACAGACGAAATTGCAGATATATCATTCTTCAAAACGAATTAGCATATATATCACTGTTATTTAAAAAAAATTCAAATATGCCATTGTAGTTAACTTCCATTGACGGGAGAGCAAATATTCTAAAAAGATGTCAATATTCCCGTTAGTTGGGGGTTAAATGACCAAAATGCCCCCAAGGGAGGGGGGCTCCGGTAGTGCAGGGGGAGGGGGGCGGTGCAGAGGGAGGGGGCTCCGGTAGGGCAAGGGGAGGCGGGATCCGACACTGGGTAGAGGGAGGGGGGCTCAGGTAGGGCAGGGGAGGGGGGTCCGGCACTGTGCAGGGGAGGGTTTAGGGTCTGAACAGGGCAGCGCCCAGAAAGGCACTCTGGGGAGGCGATCTGCAGAGCAAGGACAGAAGCAACTGGGACAGTGCCCAGGTGCACCTGCCAGCACCACCTGTGGCAGCAATTGGCACCCCCTCCCCCCTTTTACAGTTTCCTATAGATTCAAAAAAAGGGGGGCGGCGGGGGTTGGGGGATGGATTGGACAAGCGACCACCGTGCAAGCAAGCCGCCGGCTCCGGACGCTGCAGACAAGCATTCGCTCTTCTTTCTGACTCCTGTTTTCTGGACGCCTGACCACCGTCGCCCCTTTCCTTCTTCCTCTCCCTCCCCACCACTGTGTAGCCACAGATGCAACCCCCCCTGCGCCCTCCACCTCCCCGCCAGACAGAGCCCGGCCGATGGCATTACCTCCACCCATTTAGGGTTTGGAAAACCCATTGAGGAGAGGAGAAAAAGAACATGACTCTCCTTACATTTTAACCCTAAAATCTTGTTATTTATTTATATACCCCTATTATATGTGTTATTTCTACTTTACCATTATATTTAGATTTTTTACAAATAACTCAAACCCTAAGAGAGATAATTGTGGGTATTTTTATCTTTTCCCACATCTGGTTAGACTTAATCATGGTTAAGTTGACGTGTGGTAACGGGGTTACCGTGATAGCATATTTGCAAATTTTTCAAAATAATGGTGGTATATATGTTAATACGTTTCTAGGAATGATATATCTTCAATTTTACCTGTAAAATAATTTATTTGCAAAACACCCAAAATAATAATAGCAATGTTCAACCAGCGAAAATTATAAAGAGGCAACAAGGGACATCAAAGAAAAACTTGCCTACAGATCTATCATTTCCAACTCTAACCTTTTCCCTTTCTTGACAAGCTTATTGAATAAGAAAACCAATCACTGACAAAAAAGAAGTTTCTGACCAGTCAACAAGCTAATACATTCCAGGAAAATTATGTCTCAAGAAAGAGTGTGCCAGGCATTCCTTTTGCATCTGACAATAACCATGCAAACTTGCCAACAGATCTATGATCTATCAATTTCAACTCTATAACCTTGTTCCTTTCGTGACAAGCTTATTGAATAAGAAAGCCAATCAAATGAAAACCTCAAACATTATGGCTGACAAAATACAAGTTTCTGCCCAGTCAAAAAGCTAATATATTTCAGGGAAACTATGGCTCAAGAAAGAGTGTGCCAGGCTTTCCTTTTGCAGTGGATCTGACAGTAACCATCCTCTAGGACTACCCAATCCAAAAATGTGACAACAGTGTACTTGTTTCAATGGGCTTTGCATCCCTGTGGCTTCTTTTTTTTTTTAAACGTGGGCGGTACCACGAAATATATCCCTGTGGCTTCTTTTTCTGCATGTCAATTGGTGTTTTGGTTTTCGCCCATCCTAGTACTCTCGTATATAATCAGAGTGGGAAAAAAAACAGAAGCGCGTCGTATGAATAAACCAAACGCCCACAAGATTTCAACAATCATCTCTGTGTGAATAGTTTGAGTGATATGAGTTCCTCACAAGAGTTCGTGTCCCCCGGCAAAGAACAGGACATTATACTAGCGCTCCCCGCCTCCAGTCCAATATAAAGAAAGAAAAAGATGCACGAGTGAAAATAATTGTGTTCTACCAGGATCACATGCTTCCCCTCGACATCAACCTTGACGTCGCTGGAGATCCTCGGGGCCCCGCTGGACTCCGTGCCGGAGCCGTACGACTCCACCCGAACGAAGTCCACCGTGACCGGGAGCGCGATCCTCCTCACGACGTCCGCGAGGAAGAGGAAGGCGCCGGTGGCGACCCCGACGACGGCGACGGGGACGGTGGAGCCCTTCAGGTCGCGGGAGATCTCCGAGGCGAGCTCCTCGACGCGGGCGGCGATCTCCGCCTCCGTCCACAGGATCCTCTCCATGTCCTCCTCCAGCGGAGGAGGAGGAGCCGTGGCGGGGAAGACCCCAAGGGAATCAGACTGAGGAGGCGCCATGGCGGAGGGAACCCGGAGGGGATCAAATCCTGGAAGGGTCCCCCGAGAAGAAGCGGCGATGGCAGGCGGAGGCTAGGCTTCTGGATTTGGGGGGGTTAACATTGGGGCGGGGAACGGCGGCGTGGCGCCACCGTTGAGGTCGTGGTCCCTCTTCTTGGGCCTTCACCCATTTGTTGGGCCGCCGGGTAAGACGAAGAGAACTTTTCCTTTTCTTTACACATCAACCAACATTGGGATGGTCAACGACGACACTATTACTTGTGTTGGTAGACTACGTTCCCACTTTTTTTTTCGAATTTTTACATATGTACGCTCGTAAAATTTTATTTTATCAAATATATCTCTCATCTGAATATATTATCATGAATATTCTTTATTTAGATAGAAATATTATAATTATATTGATGTGACACGGAGGCCGACGGAGTCGTCGAAGTCTTCAGCCGCTGGAGCTCGGACCAGAAGCCAGGTCGCGGTCATCTTGGAGGCCACGACCAGGAGGTCGCGGACTTGCGATAGACCGCGTTCTGACGATTTCCTGCAACACCCGAGGGCAGCCCAAATCGGTGCTCTATTTTTTGCTCCTCGCTGTGGACGTCCGAGGGAGGGTTTAAGGGTGATTTAGAGGTTATAATGGGTGGGATAAAGGATAAGAGGGGGTGGGGGGGAATGGTTTAAACACGGTTTAGCTAACTAAGGGGGTCAGAGGGAGGAGAAATGGGGCAAACAGAGGTGGAGGGGCGGAGCTCTATTTTTTTTGGATTTTCTGTGCGAAGGCGACCGTGGGAGGTGGCGGGGTGGCCAGAGGAGAAGGGGGAGTGTAGCCGGGGCGTCACACCCGACCCCATCTCAGGGACGATGCGGCCGAACTCCTCGATCCATCTCTGTGGCGGTGGCGGCGGTGTTTGAAGTCGAAGACGGCGGCGGAGGTGAAGATGAACAGCGAAGGAGGACGACTAGGGGCTTTAGATGGGGCCTCTCACCCGCTCTCGTCTCAGGAACGGCACACCCAAAGCTTCCAGACTTCCTCCATGGCGAGACGAACGTGGGCATCTCCCCCGTAGGATTCCAAAAATTGGAGATAACATAGCAAAGCCATGGCTAAAAACTCATTTCTATTCCATATTTTTGATTCAAAATTGGGGGGATACATATAGGGGAGGAGGGGAAGGGGCGTGGATACATTAATTAAACACGGGGAAGGAGTGCTACAATAAAGGCCCTCGAAGTTCCAAATGTCGGAAGCTGGAAGGTCACGTTGATTCGCTGTTGCACTGAGGTCACGATCCCCTAGGGATCGCTATCTCTAGATCGTGATCCTCAGGGGACCGCTATCTGGTTCTCTTTTGCTGTCATATGCCGCTTCACGATCCCATCATATACCCTTTAGTTTATTACCGTCGACGGGAGTAAAATATTCCGTGAAATATGTCATCTACGATCGTTAGATCTAAAATATATTTGACAAAATCGAATTTTATAGGGGTATGTATACAAAAAAAATTACTCTTTAACTCACATTTAACTTGGGTTAAATACACGGGCGGCGAGAGCATAATCATGACATTACTCATATTTCAAGAATATTCATGATAGTATGCTCAGATGAAGAATATATTTGACAAAATTAAATTTTACGAGGGTATATATGCAAACATCCCTTTTGAGGAGGAGATTTTTACATATAAACTATCGCTTGATTAAATATTAAATATTAAATATTAAATATTTTTATTTACATAAATATAATTGAAAACAAAAAATAAATACAAAAAATAAGTTTGATTGGCAAATTAAATTCTCCACCTTCAGTCTTCTCTGAGAATCTTCTCACTCTTTTCTGACTTCTTCCTTCTACCCTTCTCCACAGTCTTCTTCCTCAATCCCTTTGTTCTCTCGGAACCTCTGTTCTTCAAACTTCAAAGTTCTTCCCTGTTCTTTAGTGTTTTACAGATAGCGGTAGCTGGAGCTCGGAATCCACGGGATTTCTGGGTAACGTTGGAGGCTCGAACCTGGTCTACAAGAAATCTCCCCACAAATTAGTGTCCACTAAGCTTGCTCCTGGCACAAGCTCTTCTTCAATCGTAGATATGGCACCCAGCAAGTTGAAATCCATCAAGAACCTGTTGCAGGAGATCCAATTAGCAATCATACAAGAGGTCAGTTCACTTCGTTCTGAATTAGCATAGAGGTTAATAATCTCGAGTTGATTGTTCGTCACAAGGAAAACCCTTCTGAGTAAATCCAGTTTGACCCAAGACCGGCCCAACCATGATGAATCCAGTCCAACCCCGCGTCTACAGCACGCTGCAGATGCACCAAAACAGTCGCGGCCCATAGAGGTCCGGCCCAATCCGACCTGGCATCGGATTCTGCAGCGCGTGAAAACTACAGCCCAGGCGCAGTAATCGCCGGAAGACCATCCGACGATCGACCGTTGCCCCCCACGACGTCGGCCTTAACCTTATAACGAGCAAGCACGCACCACGAGCACCGTAAGACTCGTCCTGGGACCAGTCGAGGCCGGGGTAATCGCCATCCAACGGGAAACTCCCGCCACTATAGCGGACAAGCGTTACTCCACTACTCACGCCTTGCCCTATCAAGGGATAAGGCTTCCCGCTCCAGGACAACGCCTATAAGAAAGGCATCAATAGAGAAGATGAGCACGATGGATGATTATGCCAAACCGCTATACCAGAGAATAGAGCCACCAGCCCTGCTGCACAGAGAGAGAACAGCGACAACCGTTCATTCTCGAAGGAAGGTCTCCTCCGGCGACCTTACCGCCCAGCGAGCACTCACCGAGTGAGCACTGAGAGCGGCGAGCACTCATCCGGAAGATCCACATGGCTCTTCGGCCTCCTACAACGATATCTTTCTCTCTCTCACTTACTCTTCTCTACTTTTCATTAGTCCATTGCTGACTTAAACATTGGAGGGTTGTCCCATGGGGTAACACTCGGGACTCCTTCTGATGCCCCTTGTCTCCTGGTGCTTGCAGGACTCCACGTGTGCGAGACGACTTCCCCGTTCGATAAATAGAGAAGGTAGTACGTGGTATAGAAACCAATTTTCTGTCTCTACACCTTCTGTTCGGGTTGATCAGTTTGATAATTTAAGCTCTTTCCACCCTAAACCCTTTCCCCGGTTTGATGGGTCTTCTAATCCCAGTGAGTGGTTGAACAAGGCCAATAAGCATTTCGCAATTCATCAAACACATGTAGGGAATAAGGTTACAAGTGCTTCTTTTCAGCTTGAAGGGGATGCCCTTTCTTAGTTCTGGCATTTTTCTGGCATACATGAGGCTCTCTCTTGGGCGGATTTGGCAGATGGTCTGGAGACCAGGTTTGGTCCTATTGTCCAACCACAAAATTCATGTGTCACTATGTCCTGTGCGGCCACCAAATCCGGGTGCATTATCGGTTCTTTTGTTCTTGGACATGTTGTTGTTCTTGTTGATGTCCCTATTTATGCGAACCCACCGAAATCATCCAGTGAAATAGATTTGTCTGCTCTAAACCCTTGCATTATGGACCTTCAATGTGAACTTCTGGTCCAAGTTCAGTCTTGCAGTAGTCCATCAATTTGTGTTGATGACTTTTTTTGCTGATCCTGCGGAAGATTGTGTCAATTTCTTGGGTACATCAAATTTGTGTTTAGAGAGAGACACTGAATCGTGTCCACCAAGTTCTGTCAATGCACCCCTGGCGAGTCAAGTGGAGCATGGCAAAACCACTGACACCATTGGCATGTTCTCATATGATGATCTGTCAGAAGATGCAGAAATTCACAATAGTAGCACCAGAGAAATACCAATGACACCTGATTCTTATGAAGGCAATATCAAGGGAGGTGGCGTAAAGGTTGCTGAACCTTCAATATCCGCATCTTTAGCCAAAGGAAGCTTAACATTTATGAATCATCTATGCAAGTGATCGGTGATCAAACCAAAGGTTTTGTGGATGTTGCTGATAATGTATATATAGAAAGATGACAGGCGACTGCACGGGCATCAGTTGCAAGTTCTTCTCAAGAACATTTTCAGAAATTTTATGATGTTGTTATTCCTTATCTCAAGAGTATCTTGATGACATAGACACTGCATATTCACTATGAAGGGTAATGCCCGATTGTCCTTCTGGAGTTTCCATACGCTGCCAAACAGATGTACCTATCCTGCGGGCATGAGTACACTGAAAACAATCTGAGGTTTTCCATGGCTAACTTAATTTGGCTCAAAGGATGTCAAGATGGAGCAACATCAGTTACGTCGACCACCAAAGCCGCCACCCTTCAACATATTTGAGTTACTTCTATTTTTTTGTTACAATTTAAAGTGTCTGCCACATGTTTGTAGAAATGCCCCCGTACGTTCTCAAGGAACAAACAATTGGGAGAATTATACAGAATTCATAAAGGCATATCCACGGTCCGACCTTGGGGACAAGGTCTTTAAAGAAGGAGGGGAGGAGTTTGTTACGTAGTTAAATTAAGAGAGTCGGATTTAACTGGATTAGTAGCTGTATAGTTGGATTTAATTGGATTAGTTAGACGGGTTTGTATCACTACAAAGGCCATTCAAGACCGATTACTGTAGCAATAGTCATTACCGACTGTTTTGAAGAGAGGTTAGCGCAAGGGATTAGAAAATTAGCTAAAGAAATTAGTTAGATAAAAATATATAAAAATGAATTAGTTTCGATTCCTTGATTCTATTACATTGTTACGTAATGACTTGCCAACTCACTTTATGGCATAGCTTCCTCTACATTTGTACATGGCATAAATAGTGATAGAAAGCCTATAGAAAAGGCCATGCTCTATTGGCAAATTAAGTTCTCCTCTTTTCAGACTTCTATGTGAATCTTCTCACTCTTCTCTGGCTTCTTCCTTCTACCCTTCTCCATGGTCTACTTCCTCAATCCCCTTGTTCTAACCTATGTTCTTCAGTGTTTTAGAGGTAGCAACAGCAGCTAGAGCTCGGATTCCACGGGATTTCTCGGTAACGTTGGGAAGATCGAACCGGGTCTACAAGAAATCTCTTCACAAATTAGTGTCGACTGAGCTTGCTCCTGTCACCATCTCTTCTTCAATCGCAGATATGGCACCCAGCAAGTCGGAATCCGTCAAGAATTACTTGCTGCAGGAGATCCAGTTAGGAATCAGACAAGTGGTTAGTTCACTTCATCAAGAATTAGCACAGAGGGTTAATAATCTCGAGTCAATTGTTCATCACAAGGGAAACCCTCCTATTCTTGACGATCAGTTTGATAATTTGAGCTCTTTCCACCCTCAACCCCATGAGTTTCCCCACTTTGATGGGTCTTCTGATCCTAGTGAGTGGTTGAACAAGGCCAATAACTACTTGCTAATAAGGCAGATCCTCACCACAAGAATCACCTTTTAAAGGATAAAACTCCACCTTCACTTAATTAAGGAGATAATACTCCCGGGGGGTGAATTTGATAACGGGTTAGGTTAGGGATCTGTGGCCTATTCGGGGTGGCTCACCTGACCTCTAATCTTAATCGAGATAGATTAACTCATTCCACGTATTTTTTAAGAATGAGTTAATTCACTTTAACTAACAGGTGGAATGAGTTAATATACTTTAACTCTATCTGACCTCAATTAAGAAAAAAAATATCAAACAAGGAATAATTTATCCGACACCAGTTAATATATCTTACCCGAATTTAACCGTTGTCAAACAGCCCCGAGAATACCAAAATTCATCTCACATTATCAAAGTTTCTGTGCGTAGATTAAATATTTTTAAATGTACTGCGAAGACTTCACACCTTGTATATAGGGAAGGTGTCACTTCTAGGAATAATTTTTTCTCAATTATTTCCGGGGTGTCGACACCATTAAGAAGGTGCATGCACGGATACACCACCATTGAAAAGTTGGCCAAAAAGCAAGTCCTTCTGCGAATTTTGTCACGGTGTCAACACCAGTATCGAGGTGAGATCGACACCACCTATGTTGACTGGACGACCACCTCTTGTGGTTAGATGCCTGCCGTGCTTATGAGTGCTGACCCCTCTAACGACTGCAGACACTTTTGGGCTGGTTTAAGATATGGTTTCTACAGTTCGGATTTAATCTTATCTACAGAATTCTGAATCACGAGTTTAGATGAACCACGTCGAGTTTTTAAGAAATATTTAAATAAGAATATAACATTTGAAATAATTTATAAAAATTTTAAATTTAAAAATATAATAAATGATAAAATAGTAATCATGAATCTTACATTCTATTGGAAGAAAAGATTTAAACTCTGTTATTCGTCCGAGTCAATCTGAGTCGACTTCAAGTCGAGTTGACTCATTAAATCAGAGATAATCTGATCCGATATGAATCCTCAATCAAATATACAAATCCAGGCTTAGGAATATCGTCTTGATCTATTTGTTATATTTGGGGAGGAATTTGCTATATCTTTGACAAACAAAGGGCCGTCACGAGTTTTTAGCTCTCTAACAACTCTAAAGGCACGTTTGAGAACTTCAATAGATCATAGATAGTTTAATAATTTTCATCCATCTAAAATTTTATTAAATGTCTAAATATCATGTTAGATTATTTAAAAATCATAATCTAACTTTTTATAGAGAGTTAAAGTGAAAAATCTTCACTTTTCATAATCTCTCAAAAAAAAAAATTTATTAAATTATTCTCAGTCTAAGAGATTATAGAAAAATCATAATTCTATTAAATTTTCAAACGAGACCCAACAATAATCAATTATGACCCCCAAGTTTTAAGAAGTCACCACTTTCATATCTAGAGGGGAAATTCTCTCTCTTCGAAGCCTTATCAGATATCTATGGTTAATTTCAGAAGATTCGGTGCGCCTTCACTTGCCATTTGTTAGTCATTTATGATTTGAATTTTTTTCATATTGTTCTATTTATTTAGTGTGTGTGCGGATTATATCTCTTCGTTGAGCTTTGCGTGTGGGGATGCTTAGATGCCCAAGCACGTGTGTACGGACATGTTTAGATTTTTAGTTTTGGCATGGCGGAATAGTCAAAACAACATTGCAGAGTGGATATGGGTCATGGACATGACCGAACCACTATACAAATATCTGTCTATTGTGTTACCGATGATAGTTGAGACAAAAGGAGAAGGAAAAGAACTCATCCATTTGCTCAATATATATATATATATATATAAAAGACGCGGAGCATAATATCTCCTTTCTCTCTACGATTATTTAATTTGTGGAGCATAACATTTCGAAAACTCAATTCGATCACCCCTCTCTTAAGTCCAAATTTCATATTAATATAGGATATCTAACCTCTCATGAGAGAGAATTGTGAGCCCTACATCCTCATCTAACAGACTCACACACAAAACGTTTATCCCGGGGTCGAGTAACGTATTCTACTACTATCCTCTGAGTTCGAATAGACTAACCTACCGCATTTTCAAGCTTGGCCTAAGAGATCTACGTAACTCGGGCATTCTTTTGATACGAAATCGAAATCAAAACACAATATGTGAAATTGGAAACTTCCAATTCTTCAAGTTCTTTTCACTGATTTTGGTTGAGCCGTAAAAAACTTGGTTCCGATGATCATGGGCTCATGACCTATTCTTTTATATATATGTTATCCTATCCAGATGACAGAGTTAATTCCTTTTTCTATGGCTACATAACGCGCAATCAAATAATTTATAAAACTAGTTGTAACCAACGCTTCTGAAATCCTCTCTGATAGTGATACCGGTGAACTGTTCATCCGTGCGTATGCATCCAAATCAAACGCCGTGGACCACCGTGAACAGTAACCGCCAAGAAGCAGACATTCTACGGAAAAAACTTTTTCTGGGAACAGAAGAAGACATCAGTGGAGAGTGGAGAGGCAGCACGGAAAATGGCCCCGGCTGGTTTTCTTGGTTCCTCGGACTGTTCTGCCCACTGATCCCACAACCAGGTATTCATAACCCTCGAACCATTTGCTCCAGCCAAGTCCAGTCCCATCCAATACGAACGCCGGCTCTCTTCCGTTTCTTCTCAATGCATGCTATTAAATAGAGACGCATTGAGAAGAAACGACCTCCACACTACCGACAAATCCTTCTCTCCCCAGCTCTATATACCTGATGGGGAATGAAACAATACAGCGAGGAGGCAGAGTACCGAGGGCAAACCCAATCATGACCCTGAAAAAATGGGGGAGGATGGGAAAAGAGACGTGACGAAATTTAATGCACGTCCCCTCCCCGCGGACACCTCGAGGCCCATTTAATCCACCCCACACCCCCCACCATTGCCAATGAGCAGCTAGGTCACAGTTCACACTTTGGCTTGGCGCACGAGGACGAAGATGATGGTGGTGGTGTCATGTCTTCCGGCCCCCACCCGTCGGTGTCCCCCCGTGGCCGTGGCGCCATCGGCAGCGGCGGCTGTTCACTACAGACCACGCCGAGCGCACTGGCTGCGCCTGGGCAGGCATGAGCCTATCATGAAGCGAGGCTGCCGCACCCGATGGCGTCGCTACCCCCCCCCCCGGCAAATGCGTAGGCACCTGGGGCACGTCCGTACAGAAGGCCTCGCCATGCGTCCCTGATCCCACGGATCGGACGGTTATTGGGAGGCGGGGGGGGGACCTCGACAGCCTGCACCCATCATCCGACAGCGAGGGCAACCAGCAGGATCGTGGGGATGAGGAGTGGGGATATGGACGGCTGTCCTGTAAAGGGACAGGGCGGGGGAGATGCCCATACGTGTGAAGCGACGTTGGCTTTTACCAGTGTGTATATTAGGATGTGTCGTTGCGGCTAGTACTGTGCGAGTACTGATCAGTAATTCCGGCGTGACGCTATATGGTGATCATGAAGAGCGCACGGCGGTGCGAGCGAGTGAGGGATCGGAGAGCTCGAGAGTGGACAAGACCGGATGTATGTGCACGGCCTCCATGGGATGCCGACGTGGTAACCTCGTCTCTCAGTTCAGGTACGTAGAGCCAGCCGCAGAGGTCGAACTCGAATCCTGCTGATACACACTCGCAGCTAATGTGAAAGATATAACTTTCTGGCAAATCGATTCTGATTTCTGCTGTGGGTAGCGAGCAAGGATTGCATGGATTGATTTGACTCGCGGTGGAGAAGTAGAACATCGCATTTTTATGAATCACTAACGTTAATTGTGATGTTTTTTTTTTGACACCGGATCGAATTGTTCACCATCTGCAAGGAGTTGGTTTATCTCCGAATAGACAGACACAGAACAGGGGTTGGGGGGGGGGCGCGTCGCTTCTCACTGCTGTGTTCATATTCTGTACGTGATGTTTCACAGGAGACGGTGGGTAGCTACACAAGAGAACATTCCCTGCGCGACGAGCGCACGGTCCGTATAGATTTCACGTATAGATTTCACTCCGTGCAACTCTGCAGTGGCCGAACATTATGAACCTAATGTAAAGGGTGTCCCGTCTCTGATAAATGCTAGAACCAAATCTTTCAATAGATGTGGCAGCCCAAGGCCCTACGACCTAAATGGATTGTCTCTACACTCTAGTCGGGATCAGATCTATGGATTTGACCACATTAAAAAGGTCATGAACTTTTTACCGAGGAGCAAGCCAAGAACCAACCACAAGAGGTTTCTCCCACGTGCCATTTATTAATGCATGAAAAAAAAATCGAGACAGGATCTGCCACATTTTCCTTGTGTCCGATCACTTGCCCAGATGAGTTTTCTTATTATAGATTTTGTTTACTGCATCTTTATATAAGTTACAGCTTATGCATATGCTTATTAGTATGAGTTAATGTGAGAGAGCCTGATTCGTCTAGAGTTGAACCATGAACAGAACCTATGCGTATTTCGACTATTCTTATTATTATTATGTTTTTGACTCGGCAAATCTTGACATTGCAAGAGTCTAGCAAAACTTATGATTTCTTGAGATTTTGACAAATAAATCATTGATAGGAGAGAGAGATAGAGAGAGGTGCGGAGGAAGAGATAGTCAGATAGATCGAGAGAGAGAGAGAGAGAGAGAGAGAGAGAGGGAGGCACTGGAGAAGGAGGGGAGGGGTACCGGCGGGAGGAGGGGGCTGTCAACCTTCGAGCCCTAGTATTGGGCTGGATGCACTCTTCCTTGTCGCCCTGCTACTGTGAGATCCGGCTGTGCAGCTGCCCTGCTAGACGGCGGACGTGCCGTTGATCCCGTGGGAGAACGTCTTCCCTTCTGACCAGTCGCGGGCGCCCCAGCCGGACCATGGCCATGTACACCCGCTGCAGTGGCACCACCTGTGAGATCAACTCCGGGAGGCTGCTAGGGTGGGTGGCAGCGCTGATTGATCTCAAGGGCCTAGAATCTTCACCCGTCTATTGCAGGCGGCGGCGGTTCTACAAATGGGGAGAAGAGGGAGGGAGGAGAGAGAGAGAGAGAGGGAACGGGTAACGTCGCTGATTGGCTGCCTTTGACGGGCATGGCCGACTGTGGCACACCCTGCACGGTGTGGTAAATTTTTTTTAAAAAAAAATTGACGTGATTCTCATTTTATTTTAATTTATCGTGTGCATATAATCTTTAATTGTGCTATAAATTAAATTTAAAATTAAACTATGTGAATAATAAAAAAATTACTATTTATGAAGTTTTTTTAATTTCTTAGACCGTGAATACATAAGTTGCACGATAAATAAGGATGACGTGAAACTTATATCGTAAAATTTTTAAAAAATAAATTATTATTATAACTATCAGTACGATACATTAAGTATTACTCTTTTTTAATAAGTCTCTACAATGATACGCCAAATCTGCCATGTCTAGGTATTATACCATTCTTATAATCTTTCAAATCTCAAGCTGTGACAACGGCCTTAAATAATTAGATTAATCTCTTCAAACTTATAATTGAAATTTGAGAGTTTCTGCGGACGACATTCCTCTGCATCCATGACGTGTGCATTGGGAGAAACACGGCCCATGGATGATTACGTTAGAGACAACAGGATTGTGTATGGACCTCTCTCTCTCTCTCTCTCTCTCTCTCTCTCTCTCTGGGGGGGGAAGATTCATGACATAAGGATTTATATATAATTAAACTCTCTCTCTGTCTCTGGGGGGGAGATTCATGACATAAGGATATATATATAAAATTTAATTATTAAAAAATAAATTTGCCAAGAAGCACGAATTCACAAGAAACTTCTCTTGCAGTGCTACCCGTCTCAGCCTCTCCTCTCCCCCCCTTCAGGCCGACGGCATCGCCGGGGGTGGACCGCTCACTCCGGCTTGGCCACACTCTTCTCGTATACAGGCCACCCGATAACAGTGATCGTGGTTAGTGCTTGGATTTTAAATTCCAAGATTTGCACCCTCTAGTTGGCTGCCTTTTCCTGCTCCCCCCGAAACGGATCTCTCGGGACCCAGGAGACCCAGCACCGAGACCAACCCAATCAAAAGTCTCAGGCGGACAAATATTTTGGATCCATCTGCTTTTATTATGTCCAGTCTCCCCACTAAGATTTATCAATTCCGTGATTCGTATCCGATCGAGATCTTTATGATCCGATATAATATGTCTGAGTCACATTAGACTTAGATTCACTCGGTCGTCTCCCGTCTCACTCAGTAGATTTTTTCCCCCATCTTAATGCCCTCCCAACTCGACGGTGGTTTCTTCTCCCACCCCCGCTTCATCTCTGACAGTCCCCCGCCGCCGCTGGCAACATGTCTTTTGGCTGAATTATTGTCGTCACCACCGGATCTCGTCTACCATTGTCGAATCTCATCTACCGCCGTCGGATCTTCACCGTCACCGTTAGATTCTCGCCGGAGTATGTCTAAAAGGTCACAGAGAAAGATAGAGAGAGAGAGGGAAGAGTGACTCGATTCGAGTCGATCGGATCATGTCTCAAATTTTCATGGATCCGAGTAGATCCGTTCGAGTCATCTCACCTGGGACCGAGTCGACAAATCATGTCCGACACAGGTAAGGTGTATTTCTTAGATCGTCTGTTCCGTTTGCTATATATTAATAATACCATAGAGATGTTACATTACTATGCTTCATTTTAAGAGTAATATATTCCGATATTCTCATCTTGAAAAACCTCGTTCATACTCAACTATTGTGACGAAGACATGTATGCCACTCCTAAAGTCATGAAATGGCACGATATTACTTTTCTCGCATAATAACATATATACTCTGCAGTTTGTTCGCTCTATCGTCCTTACAACATGTGTACTCCATCTATCCTAAACACTTGGTTTGTTGTAACACCTGTACTCGACCTTCCCTTCTCAGGTCATGAGAATCAAATTATTACAAAATGAAAAGAAAATACACAGGTGGGACAAATGGGATACGGAAAGGAGCACAAATTGATGTGCGAACATATTTAGGCTTCGTTTGCGAACACAACGGGAGAGCACCGATTTTGAATAATCCACGTATTATACAATATTCTGACACGGTGAAAAATTTTAACGAGAAATCCTTAAAATCAAACTCGTTTCAATTTTGAAGAATTAGAGAGATGAAAATTTTTTATCTTTGAATTTTAAAACAACGCTGAAGTAAGATGCACCTTTTCGTCTCTATTAATGTTTAAATTTTATTAAAAATTTCAATCGTTAGAATCTCCACGGGATAGGTTCTCGAAACGCAGCGTTAGGGTATAAGATCTGAACCCTTACTGGTCCATTTGTCTATTTTTTTTTTATCTCTTAGGATGATCTTAAGGGTCAAATAAATGAAATTGATACAAGTGTCGTAACAATTAATTCGAGAATCTAAAATGAAATCTAATGCGGCATAGAAAAATGTTAAAAAGTACACGCCCCACATCCAATTAAAATTCCACGGATTTAATACCGAATCACCCCTCGAAGTAGACGTTTATACGTTACTGCGCGCGTGTTAACTTGCTTCGGGCTCCAATCACCGATCGAATCCCGATTAGCCCCAAAGAGGAGCCTCCAGATATTCCCCCACCAAAAGGCACCTGCCCTATTGGGGAACCCGGAGCGTGCTTACCTTCCTAACCTACAGAGTGCCACATCTCTCTCTCTCTCTTTCTCTCCCCTTCTTTCGCTCTCTACCCTCCAGGGGTCCTCCCACTATATATATGTACAAGTACAACCACAGCAGCCCCGATTATTCTAAAAGCTTGTCCAGAACCCCAGTTGTGGAAGCCTCTCCCTTTCCAGCCCCCTCGCTCCCACCACACGGCCAACCCTCCCTCAGAGTTGCGGAGGAACGGTGTCTCCGATGGAGGGGATGGAGGTGAAGGTGTCAAAGTTTAGGACAATCTGCGTATTCTGTGGGAGCAGCTCGGGGAAGAAGCGGAGCTACTCCGAGGCCGCCGAGGCGCTCGGCAAGGAGCTGGTAATGCCGCCGGATGGAGGGAACACTGGCCAGGACCCAACGCCCGTTTCGTTTCTCCGTATTTGAGTCTTCGATAATCTGCCTTTTCTCCCGCCTCCTTCCCATTTCTCTTCTCTTCATCTGGGCGCTCGATCGGTTTTAATTGCATCTTGCTCGTGTCTTGATACAGCTGCTAGCGAGACAGTTGCAAGTTTCAACATGAAACAGTTTATGGCTTCGATGGGTTAAGTTTCTCCCTTGTTTTGGCATGATGGTTCTTTCTGGGGAGCTTAAATTTCTTGCATGATCCCTTTTTTCTTCTCTCTCTCTCTCTCTCTCCCCCCCCTATTTATTTTTTCTTAACATCGTAGTAGGAGCCCTACATGGGGAGCAGACGTGCTACGCTGGTATCATGACTCGTCTGCATCGTCTACTCAACCATCTGATTTATCATGACATCTCTCCGCCGGCTTCTCTGCGGTGTTCTGTCTGATGTTCATGGGCTTCTAGGGTTTTCAGAAGAGCAGCAACTTGAGACGCTGTTCTCCGTGTTCCCTGCAGTTTGTCGTCATGGTTACTAACATTCCGGTTTTGTGTTCTGTTTACTGATAATCACTGGTTTGCCTTTTTAAGGTGGAAAGAAGGATCGACCTGGTATATGGAGGGGGGAGCATAGGGTTAATGGGAGATGTTGCGAAAGTGGTCAGTGACGGTGGCTGCCATGTCTTGGGGTTCTCTCTCTCTCTCTTGCTCAACACACACACAGCCCCGCAACCCCCAAGCTACTTCCCCACCATTGCTCATATCTGAAGTTATTAATGGCTATGTTGTCACCTGACCCAATAAAATGGGCATAGGGATTCATTGCTAACACTTGATTTTTTATCTTTTTCCCTCGTTAATTTGCAGGGTCATCCCCAAAACACTAATGGCAAAGGAGGTAAGCCAAGACCCTTAGACAGCATCTTCAATGTTTATGTATGTTTTATTTTTCTTAACGCATTTGTGAGGCCTGTTCTTTAGCGGATGGCAGTACTCAACTATATCTGTTCCAAACAAAAAGAGTATTCATCTATTGTTGATTTTTTCCCGGTTGTCATGCCAGTGGCTTCTTTATTACGGATATTTCTACTGCTAGCTGCTCCGGATAACTGTACAAGGCATGTGTTTTCAAAAAAAATGGCTCATGCATGAGTACTTGCTTGTTTGGTCGATCTTAACCTCTTTTTTTAATTGTTTTCAGATTGGCAACTGTATATATAGTAGGTATGCCGTAGAGAAAAAAAAACATGCTGATGTGACATTAATGTTGATGATTCTCTCTTCTGCACTGTGATTTGCAGCTAACTGGGGCTACTGTCGGCGAAGTCAGAGTGGTTTCAGACATGCACGAAAGAAAAGCTGAGATGGCTCGGCAGGCAGATGCCTTCATTGCACTGCCTGGTAAGGGAGCTAATTTTGATCCCAGTACTTCCAGATTTACGTCTCTTTCTTCTTGTCTGACTGTGTTGTTCCTGGCCGCTTTTTCTCTGACTCGTAATCTACCAGGTGGTTATGGGACACTTGAAGAGTTACTGGAGGTTATCACCTGGGCACAACTTGGGATCCACAGCAAGCCAGTAAGTGTCAATCCCTGCATCTCTTAATCTTTACACACTTTTTACCCAATGAAATGACTTGTGTGTTTACCCACTACCACTGTCATTCTCTCTCCACCATACAACTTTCTGTCACTTTGATTGCATTTTGAAGTCATGAAGCAGGCAGTGCCGGTTGTTGCCAATGCTTTTCTGCAGCCTCCTACTCTTCTGATAGCCTTCACACTCGCACATTTTATATGCCTGTAGTCAAGACATCGACATTAGGCTTCACAAGTACAGAGTCTAGAGTATATATTCTTTTGTCACCTCTCTTCAGAGAGGACTACAGTTGTCGTCCTCAGGCACAACAGACATTATAAAAGGTGAAGCATACATGGCATGCCACCCATTAGTTTATTGAGGTTCCTTGCGTGAATTCATGCTTCGGTTGGTATATTCCATCAAGCAACTGGAATTAATAATGGGTGCGTATGGTGGGGAAACTTTGAGATGACTCGATTCCTTGTTTATAAAGGCAGCTGAGGTGATGCCGAGACCCATGATTGCCTTAAAAGAGAGTAGGGCCATGTCAGGTCAAACCTGTGTTTCACTCAATGCTGCATATATATCTTTTGGTTCTTATAGACCCATGTTGTCTCTTGGAAGGTTGCTGCATGCACAGTACTCTTGCTGATCGATGTGCACATGTCTCTGGTCCATGCGCGTATAAAAACAATCTGTCAATAACAGACGGGCACTTGTTTATGAATGAGGTTACTTACCTTCACGACGGGGATGGCGTTCTTGCAAAACTTTCCGGAACTGTCTTTTGTTCTTTAGGTTTTAGTTGAGTATGAGGTCAGATAACGAGTTTCGGTTGTTAAGTAAAGAGGGCAAATGCCACATCCTCCGCATGAGGCTGTTTTTCCTATTTGGTTTGCTATCCGATGGATGTTTAATCTGAAACTATCCCGAGCCCAATGAATAATTACATGGGCGTAGCACATAGTTGTTAATTAAGCATTGTACCTGGGTGATGTGGTGGTTTTGAAGTTTTGAATCACTTGTGTATGGGTGAGGCAAGGAGCACTGTAGCACCATCGGCCTACTCGTTATTCATCGGGCATGCAATTCATTTAGATAAATGTTTCAAAGACGGGATTGGTTCACGTTGGTGCTCCTGCCTGCACAGTTGAGTGCTCGGTGGACCGGATCACCCACGAGGACCAATCCCATCTTTGACGGGTAGAAAACCTCCGGGCAACTAGCATTTCTATCCATGGGCGACATGGTTCTCTAATCCCCGAATAAATTTATCCACTTGCAGGTAGGTCTTCTTAACGTGGACGGCTATTACAACATCTTGCTGTCATTTATTGACAAAGCTGTTGATGAAGGCTTTATCTCCTTCTCCGCCCGTGACATTATTGTGTCCGCACCGACGGCAAAGGCGTTAATCGAAGAACTGGAGGTAATGGCTGGGGAATATACTTCACTACTACGACGATTCAGAACCGTCAGGAAAAAGGAAAATTTCCAGTGGTGTGTGTAGTCATCGGTCATTATTAATATATAGAAGGCATGCGATTACTAAGGCATTATTATAGCTTCACCTGTGGCCATGATCCTGTTCCTGCCATTATTATTTTAGAACTGCAAGAAAGAAAACTAGTGCACTAGCTTCCAAGCTGTAGCTCTTTTCAAGGAGGGATTATAAACTAGTGGTTGGCTGCATGACATAGGTTGCATGCGTATTATTGTGAACAGTGCAATGGCTGCTGCTTCGATGCTTTTTTTTTTTTTGAGTGGTTATTTAAGCAGCCAATCAGTCTCTTCCTCCGTCGAGCCCTGCATTAGCCAACCCTAGTTTTCTCCAGCTGTTTGTCTCATTAATTATTCTTATTGTTTACCCTTGTTTGTAGGAATATGTTCCCCAACAAGATGAAGTTGTGTCGAAGTTGATATGGGAGGCGGAACCGAGGAGTTACTACACGCCAGAGCCGGAGGCCAGCGTAACTTCTGCTTCGTAACATGGTGCTTATGGCTGATTCTGGCACTGACTTATATTGTAGGCTAATAGTTTTGGAGTCTTGAAGTCTAAGATGATACAGCTTTTACTCGAGCAGCTCGGCCCTTCCAGCTCTTCATGCTTGACCGACGACCACACAGCTCATGACATGAATGTGTTTAGGTCATCTACTGTATGGTTCGTTGAAGGGTTTTTTGGATGTATAGGCATGGATGCTGCTTGTACCTTTTGGCGGGCATGATGTGAATATTGTAGCAACTGCATATGGCTGATATAATATTGTAGCATCTGCTTGTTCCTACCCTCTGCAACAGATCATTGAAGTTTATTCCTTGCATGGGGTCGGATTTTTGTGCTCAGACTACCAAGTTATGGCTGTCACAAATATTGCCGTTTTTATCAAGAGTTGTTGGTTCATTTGAATGGATGTGCCAGACGATTCAAGGAGAATTGAGTGGTGTTCATTTGAGTTGTTGGTTCATTCCCCCGGGAAGTTGACCAGCTCTTTCGGCTGTGTCATTCCCCCTCTATCAATTACTCCATCCGGCCAAAAATCTGTTCTACTCTTTGGCGAGGTCTTTGGTTGCTGGTCGGTCGCTTGCCATTATTTTGTTATGCAGTCGACTGTGCATGCGTAGTGGATTGTAGGGTGTCTTGTGCTGTCATGCTTGCACCGTATCTCTCTATTCAATGGTATGTCGCTTGCCATACTTCACTTCCCGTTCTTACTGTCAAGTTTTCTTTTGCGGTTATGCATTGATGGTTTAAGCATGGTTGTTTTTTTGGCTTTTTAACATGGGAGGGAGAACTCGTGATCGAATTTGAGACCTCTTCCATCACAATGAGTCGTGGGTTCAAAGTATAGTTATGTTAATGAAGTTGATTAATTTCTTCTTATTTACTTGTCATTGTCAGCACTACTTATATTCTTTACCTGAAAAAAGAAGAAAGACACGTTTGTATGTCTCCGACTAAAGATGGATCGAGCTTGTGATTGCGTGGGGCTCCATGGTCTTAAAACCATCTGTACCACATTGCCTAGGATTTGAAGAAGTAGGTATCCTTTTCATATGATCGCTCAATCAAATCTGAACTTGAAGTTTATCCCATTGAGCAGATTAAAATCTCACGATTTCACTGCGCACGCTGATCATGACATGCCTTCATTGGTCGGTCTTGGCTGCGTCGTACTCATCTCTCACAAACACAAAGCCCTAGTTAGATACAATTTAGTCCAAACAAACCTCTGGTGCCGCTGGACTGCATGCGCCACAGCATGGCGCTGGGATCAAAAATTAGGAGGAAACATAGCGATGTTTCATGCCATGGCAAGGACATGACGATGGTTCGAACCATATATTAGATTCTTCTCAGCCGACACAGGCAGTGCCGTCACCCCCCTGGAGTGCAGGCCAAGCCTTACTTGCTGCCATGCAGAAATGGCATGCATGATGCTCACCTTTCCATATCTCCTCCGTGCATGAGAGAGAATTTTGACAAGGCTATTCAACTTGAGTTACATGTCTCTTACTCACTGAAACGTACCATACACACGCACACGCGCGCGCGCGCGCACACACACACACATATATATATATATATATATATATAGAGAGAGAGAGAGAGAGAGAGAGAGAGAGAGAGAGAGAGAGAGAGAGAGAGAGATGCTAGCATCACACGCACTCTCAAAAAATAATTAAAGATTGTATGGCGCCACAATATTCTATACATCTGAATTAGTCGTCCAGATCTTCAAATCAAACAGTCTTACTTTTACCCATCCTTTTAGGAGGCAGAATATATATATATATATATATATATATATATATATATATATATATATAAGATTTATAATAGAAATATCAAACTTGCATGAGGTCAAGTGCCTCTCCTGATCATGTCTTGATCTCAAGATCAAATGGTGATCGGAAAGTGTGATATATCGCGCCCAAGTATAATATGCTGAAACGCATTAAGTATATTATAAACCCATGGAATGCAGAATCGACTAATCTGGATCGGGATCAGTCGATTGGGAATAGGATTGGCAGGGGCCGATCCGATTCTATACCTCCTAACCCAGTTCTAATTTGAAACTTTTTAAAAAAAATAGCGAAAGTAATTGGCGCGTGAATCTGATCAAAATCAGCTGATTCTTTGATGTATGGGCGGATCCTAACCTACCAGAGTTTGAAATAAGGTTCGCCAAATCATGACGGGATGGCCTGAATCGTCCGTCCCATCTCAATCACAGATCTGGATGACCGATATGTAAGATGCAACTAGTACGCAACATATATTTTTTATTTTTTTACAAACCAATTTTGTAAATCGGTTAGTTGTGGACCTCACGTTTAAACGGTTCCGTGTTCAAAATAGGTTGACAACATGTTTACAATCGTTTTTTTGAAAATTGTAGCTGCAGGAAAATGGTCCTTAGGTCACGTACCACCTTCTCTATTTAGTTGTTGGGGAAGTCGTCTCGCGCCCGTGGAGGCCTGCAAACACCAAGAAACCAAAGGGGCGTCACAAGGAGTCCCGGGTGTTACCCCAGGGGACAACCTTTCGATGTTTAAGTCAGCAAGGGATCAATGAGCAATAGAGAAGAGCTAAGTAAGAGAGAGGCAGAGGCCGTAGTAGACGATCCGAGAGGCGCGTAGGTCCTCTGCAAGCGTGCTCGCTGCTCCCAGTGGATACTCGGAGAGTGCTCGTTGGGTGGTAAGGCCGTGCGGGAGGAGGATTCTCTCTGGTCATAGCGGGTAGTCTCTCTGTCGTAGTTGCAGGGCTGGTTGCTCTATTCTCAGTAGGAAATTCTTATGACAAAAGTATCCACCGTGTCTCTTCTCTTACGTAGTAGTATGGGGTATAATAGAAGAATCTATCGTGTCCTCTTCTATTCTGTCGATATCCCTTTTATATGGGTTGTCCTGGAGCGAGGGACCTCATCCCTTGAGAGGGAAGGGTCTGTTTAGTATAGTAACGTTCTCCCGCTATGTTGGCGGGAGTTTCCTGTTAGGGGGCGATAGCCTCGGCGCCTGTGACGACCCGAGGGTCCGAGTACCGGAAAGGAACCGGCGCGTCTCGAATCTCGGACCGCTAACCCACGAGTCCGGAGACTCGGAAGGGTAGAAAGGAGTGGTGAGGGGTACAAGAGAAGCTGCAACGACAACAGAGATAGCACAATAATCCAAAATAAAATGCACAGAATAATATAAATAAATAAACTGCAACAAGGTCCACAGTGTCTCATGTCCAAAAGAAAGTACAGTCAACAGAAAAGAAAGTATAACTACACGGGGCATCCCCCGGCTCTGGCAGACTGGCGACTAACCCTGACTAGAAGAACCACGCTGAAACTCGGCCGCGCCTCTCGAAGACCCCGCCTCACCTGAAAAGCAGGGGTGAGCCTCATTTCATTGGCCCAGTAGGGATCCCGCGAATCCCCACCTCGCACGAGAAACGAGAAAGCAGAAGGTAACCCTACCTAACAAGAGCACGGTAAAGCCAACAAGCTAAAGTAAATAAACGGAAAAGCCGTCTACTCTAACAGCACCGTACTACTGAACCTTGGTCTAATAAAACACGGGTCCACGTCTGCCAGTGAACAGGAGCACTGTCCACAAGAAGAACGACCGGAAGCGTCCCCTGACGTCTTACACCGCGTCACAAGTGTCTAGCTACTACGCCCCGGGCGTGAGACTCAGACACGCAACAAGTACCACAACAAGGACTAGCTGGGGTCACGCTCGTCAGCGCGTGTCCTAAGCCCCCAACTACGTGTGCACACACAGACCATCTGCTCTAGGTCAGGTCCTCTAGCTGGTTTTCCCCTCCACCGGACTCTGGTGGCAAAGGCAAGGGGCCCTACGGGAACCAGCCTAAAAACCGCGTCACACTGCGTCTCGCTCTCCACCACTCCCAGGTGGGTCCACACACGTGTGCGCAGGGAGCTACGACTAGTGGACAGGTCACTGGAAGTAAGGACCAACTCACGGAAACCGTCGGCTACACACTAACACAGATTCTCGATAACCAAACGGTAGTTACGGATGCCGGGGACACGCATGAGGTCAGAGCGTCCCTCAAGTCACGCGACAACCCTACCAAGGCACCTAATCCTCCGGGAAGAACCCCGGGTGCCCCTGTGGCTCTCATTGGGTGCTCATGGCATCCCTCGGCCACACGCCACCACCGGGTCCAAAACTCACCCAACCGGAGGTGAAACTGTCGACATAAAATGCGGCTCGGGAAGGGGGATTAACGTGCTAGGGACCCAGAGCGCGACACTGTCGCGCTATGGTCCCCTAGCGCGATCCCTGAAGAACGCGCTAGCAGAAGCTAGCGCGTTCTCCAAGAAGGCGCTAGTCGAAGCTAGCGCGTTCAACAAGAACGCGCTAGGGAAAGGTAGCGTGTTCTTCAAGAACGCGCTGCCTGCCCCCGGCGCGACACGAACCGCCAACTGTTCGTCTTCCCGGACGAACGCGCTCGGACGATACGGCGCGTTCATCAAGAACGCGCCACTGGACTATAGCGCGACAACGGGCCGAGCCCGGTTCGCGAACTACGGCCGGAAATCGCAAAACCACGCCCATCCACCCCCCTTGGTGAAGGGAAAACAGTGGGGAATCACCCCCAGATGTCATAGCATGCATCTAGAACCCCGAATCAATCAAAAAAAACTCCAAAACGATGGATTCGGCGCTCAAAACCCCAAGCATGGAAATAACTCTCCCGGCATGAATCTAGCCTATCTCGGCCTCTCCACGGCCTAGGAATCACGGGGAATGCTGGAAAGAGGGCAAGGATCCATCCCCCTACCTCAAGGAAGCTCGAAATCCACCGAATCGCCGCCGATCTTCAAATCTAGCTCAACCGCGAACTCCACTCCCATGCACCAATGGGGGCACCGCCACGATCCTCCCGCCACCGTCGTCGTCACCGCGCTGCCACCAAGGTCCACCACCCGTCGCCGGAGGGGAAGGGGGCGCCGCGAAGTCCAACGGGCAAAAAAAGGGGGGGGGGGGGTTGCAACGGTCGGCCGTGGCTCATGGGAGGGGAAAGAAGAAAGAAGAAAAAGAGAAGAAAAAGGAAAAAAAGGAAAAGGGTTATAAATAGAAAATCTGAAAAATACCAAAAATATCAAAAAATGGAAAAAAACACCTCCTCGACCGTCTCGACGCGCTGATCGCAACGGTACCACTCGCGGGCTGGTGAACGACCCGGTTCACCCGCTACAGGGTTCCGAAGGATCCGCCGAAACCCACACACGGAAATCGGAAAACACACACGGGAAAAATCGCGGACACACTCCGGACCTCCGAAACGACTCCGGATCGCGTCGATCCGAACACGAAAGATGTCCGAAACGAAATTTCGGACACAATAGGGTCGGACACTCCGAGAAACCAAATCCGGGACCCATGAAGAAGGATCCGAAAGGTCTGGGACATCACAGCCCTCCCCCTTAAACGAATTTCGTCCTCGAAATTCAAGGACAAGGCACAAGAACGGGGGAAGACTCACACAAACAAAAATGGATACAACTCCCGCATCTCGTCCTCGCGCTGCCAAGATGCCTCGCCGCCAGAATGACGCTGCCAGACCACCTCAACCAGAGGAATAACCTTGTTCCGCAGGCGCTGCTCTCGCCGATCCTCAATGCGAACAGGAAACTCCGGAAGGGACAGATCTGGGGTCACCTCAGGCCAAACGACATCCTCGAGAATATGAGAATCATCGGGCATATACTTCCGAAGCATCGACACGTGGAACATATCATGCACCGTGGAAAACTCCGGAGGTAGCTGCAACCGATAAGTAACTTCCCCAACGCGCTCAACGATGGGAAGGGACCAATATAGCGGGGACTCAACTTCCCACGCTTACCGAAGCGCATCACGCCCTTCATGGGAGACACTCTCAAGAAAACTCGATCTCTGACAGCAAAGCTGAGAGGTCGCCTCCTCCGATCGGCATAACTCTTCTGCCGGCTCTGAGCTGCCAACATCTTCTGCCGAACGAGATGCACCACCTCAACGCACTGCTGCACCAAATCTGGCCCGGTCAAGGCACGCTCGCCCACCTCGAACCAATCGAGCGGAGTCCGACAAGGTCGCCCATACAGCGCCTCATAGGGAGCCATACCAATGCTCGAGTGATAGCTGTTGTTGTAGGCAAACTCCACTAATGGCAGGTGGTGGGTCCAACTCCCCTGCCATTCCAAACAACATGCTCGCAGCATGTCCTCCAAAGTCTGGATGGTCCGCTCAGATTGACCGTCCGACTGGGGATGATAGGCCGAGCTGAATGTTAACTCGGTGCCTAAAGCCTTCTGGAAGCTCCTCCAAAATCCAGAAGTGAAACAGGGATCACGATCCGATATAATGGAGATGGGAACTCCATACAACGGAACAATCCGCTCTACGTACAGTCGAGCCAAACACTGCACGCTCCAACTGACCTTGACCGGCAGCAACCGCGCCGTCTTCGTCAGTCTATCCACTAGCAACCAGATACTATCCTCCCCACTGGACGTCCTCGGCAATCCAACCACGAAATCAATGGTCACGTGGTCCCACTTCCATGCAGGAATGTCCAAGGGCTGAAGCGTACCTCCTGGTCGTTGGTGCTCAGCCTTCACCTACTGACAGGTCAAACACCTGGCCATAAATTCCGCCACATCTCTCTTCATGCCAGGCCACCAAAACTGCCTCTTCAAGTTCTGGTACATCTTAGCTGATCCAGGGTGCACGGCATACCGACTCCCATGGGCCTCACGTAATACAGTACGCCGCACCTGCCCCTCGGCTGGCACATACAACCTACCTCTGAACCTCACAGCTCCATCCTCGTCAAACTCCACATCAGCCATCGACAGGATACGAGGTAGCTCGGGGTCCGCTCGCTGAGCCTCAGCCACCTGTCGACGCACCGCAGGCGTGACAGTCAGACTCGCAAGGATAGTCGAACCCTGGTCCTGCAGAACCTTGAGCCTAAAAGTCATGGCCGGAACCTGCTCCCAGAGCCTCCACTTCCTCAACAACATCTGACTGACCATTACCCTCCTACTCAGAGCATCAGCCACAACATTCGCCTTGCCAGGCTGATAGGACAGAGTGAAATCATAATCCTTCATGTACTCCATCCACCTCCTCTGTCTGAGGTTAAGGTCCTTCTGCGTGAACACGTACCTCAAACTCTGATGGTCAGTGAAAAGCTCAAACCTCTCGCCGTACAAATAATGCCTCCACATCTTCAGAGCGAAGATCACCGCCGCCAACTCAAGATCATGAGTAGGGTAGTTCACCTCATTTGGCTTTAACTGCCGCGACACATATGCCACCACTCTCCCATGCTGCATCAACACAGCACCGAGACCTACCCCGGAAGCATCTGTACACACCACGAAACCACCCGAGCCAGATGGCAACACCAAAACCGGAGCAGTGGTAAGTAATCTCTTCAGTTCCACGAAGCTTCGCTCACACTCCTCAGCCCAGAAAAATGGCACATCCTTCCGCGTAAGCCTGGTCATCGGGGCCGCAATACGAGAGAAATTCTGAATAAACCTCCGATAATAGCCTGCAAGCCCCAAGAAACTCTGAATCTCCATGACAGGACTCGGCCTCGGCCACTGCACCACCGCCTCGACCTTGGCCGGGTCCACGGAAACACCATCACCAGAAACAACATGCCCCAGAAAGTGCACCTCTCGGAGCCAGAACTCGCACTTGCTGAGCTTCGCATACAACTGGTGATCGCGCAGGGTCTGCAACACCGCTCTCAAATGCTGCACATGCTCCTCAGCAGACCGCGAATATACAAGGGAATGCCTATCGCTTAGTGAACGCAGAAGGTGAGGAGTTCGCTCATGTAATATCCCGGACCTTTCGGATCCTTCTTCGTGGGTCCCGAATCTGGTTTTCGGAGCGTCCGGCTCTCTTGTGTCTGAAATTTCGTTTCGGACATCTTTCGTGTTCGGATCGGCGCGATCCGGAGTCATTTCGGAGGCCCGGAGGCGTTCCGCGACTTTTCCGCGTGTGTTTTCCGATTCCCGGTGTGTGTTTCGGCTTTTTCTTTGAAAGCTCGCTGCGGACGAACCGGGCGGTTCACCCGGGCACGAGTGGTACCGTTGCGATCGGTGCGTTCCGAGGATTCTGGAAATGTATTTTTCTATTTTTTGGTATTTTTCTGAAAAATCGGATTTTCTATATATTCCTATTTCTTTTCTTTTCCTCTTTCTCTTTCTTCTTCTTCTTCCTCCTTCCTTCCCCAACCGTGGCCGCCCTCCTCTCTCCCTCTCTCTCCCATTCGGAAGCGGTGAGCCCCTCCCCGGCTGTGGACGGCGGCAGGCGACGGCGCGGACGCGTGGGTGGCGGCGAGGCGAGCTCGTGGGCGTGCGGCAAGCGTGGGAAGCGTGGGGAGGCGAGGTTTCTAAAAGCGTTCTTCGTGGTTTGTGGACGATCCGGTGGAGCATTCGCTCCATTGAGGTAGGGTGACGTTCCTTAGCCTCTTGCCGTTCGTTTCCGTGATTTGTAGGCCGCGGGGAGGCCAAGAGAGGCTTGTTTGAGCGGGTTTGGGGTTTTCCATGATTTGGGGAGGGCTCGCCCGATCTATGGTTTTAGCCCGCTATTTCGTGTTTTGGTGGCTTAGAAGCATGCTAGGGGTCCTTAGGGGTCATTCCCCTTGATTTCCCCCTCTCCGGTGGAGGCATGGGGGCGTGGTTGGAGTTTTTAGGCGTTTCTGCCTTTTTCGGGCGCGGACTGAGAACGCGCTATACTCCAGTAGCGCGTTCTTGATGGTCGCGCTGCCCCGATGGGGCTCGTTCATCGGAGAAGATGAACAGTAGGGCGGTTCTGGTCGCGCTAGGGGTCCCTAGCGAGATCTGCCTTGTCGCGCTAGGGTTCCCTAGCGCGACCTGCCTTGTCGCGCTAGGAGGCCCTAGCGCGATCTTCCCTGTCGCGCTAGGGGGTCCTAGCGCGTTCCTCCTTGTCGCGCTAGGGGTCCCTAGCGCGATCTGTCATGTTGTCGGGTGTTCCTCTTGGGCCGTGTGTGTGTCCTGAACACCCCGTGGAGTTCCGGACCGTGTCTTTGGGTGTCCGGAGGTTCCGTTTGCCTTGGTCATGCGTTTGGCCGTGGGCGGTGCGTCCGTTTCTTCTTCGACCGTGGTCACCGTGCGATGGTGATGGTACGTGGGACGGCCCCCGTACTTCGTCAGGTTCGGACGTTGTTTTCCGTGGTCTTGAGAGTCTACTCCTTCAGTGACCCTCCACTAGTCGTAGCCCACCAGTACGAGGTGCTGGTCTCACCTGGGAGTGGTGGACCGGTTACCGTAGGCCCCTCGTCGGTAGCCAGAGTCCGGCTACGGGGGAAAACCGGTCAGAGGGCCAGACCTAGTGACGCAAGGTCTGTGTGTGCACACGTGGTTGGGGACGGTTGGACCCACGTCGACGGGCGTGACCCCAGCTAGTTACTTGTTTGTGGTTACTTGTACGGTGTCTGCGCCTCGGGTAGGACCTACCACGTCAGGCGGTTCACCTACGACGCGGTGTAAGACGTCAGGGGACGCTACCGGCTGTGCTTCTAGTGGGTGGTACTCCTGTCGAGTACGGAGTGACAGACTATCAGTCGTGTGTTTCCGACCTTCGGGTTTTGCGGTTCGACCGTTGAGTTTCGGTCTCGTACCGTGGCACGTGTGTCGGTTTGCGTGCTGTAGGGCCTGGTTCTGTAGAGTACATGGCTTTCCTTTCCGAGGTACTTTCCTACCGCTAGTGTAGTGGTTTCTCGTTTTACGAGGTAGGGTTCGAGTGATCCCTACTGAGTCTTGTTCCGAGACTTATTCCCTGCATGTTTTCACCGTGTTTCAGGTGAGGCGCCACCTTCGGGGAGCGCGTCAGGAGTGCAGCGTGGTGCGGGTGCCCAGAGGTAGTGCCAGAGGTCAGAGCCGGGGTATGCCCCGTGTAGCTGTACTTTTCTTTCTTGTCACTGTACTAGTCGTGGACTACTGTTGCTGTTGCTGTTGTTGTTATTTGTTAGTGGACCATGTAAAATGTTAATTTATTTCCTGCTTAATATTATAACTGTTTAATTTCTACAATTATTTGTGATACTTGTGTAGTTTCCACACCATCCTTTTAACCCTTCCGAGTCTTCGGGCTCGTGGGTGGCGGTGCGAGTCTCGGGTTATCGGGCCTTCCCGGTAATCGGATTCTCGGGTCGTTACAGCTGGTATCAGAGCGCGGTGGTGGAATTACATGAGAATCATAGGTAATTGTAGTGGTCCACTAGTCCACAGCGATGATGTACAGGTGACGCTGGCATTGGGCACCGCGTGTTTATTTTGACATTGCCGCCTCCGTGTTTTCTGTCTTGTGCTTTAGGAGCGAGGATGGCGCCGAGGAGGAGCTCTCGCTCTCAGCAGGGGCAGTCGGCTGGAGGTCAGGAGATCCAGCAGGGGGTCCAGGGGTACCAGGAGGAGCATAGCAGAGCGCCACTGGGAGCTACGGAGGCCGCGGCTACTGCGAGGGTTCCGGGGGCCGAGGATTTCTTCCGTGGCATGTACCAGCTTATGTCTCAGCAGTTCGGCGGAGAGGCTGGTGAGGGCTCGTCAGCTAGGGGTGGGCCAGGCCGAGCAGTGAGGGACTTTCTGCAGTTCCATCCACCTTATTTCAGCGGCCAGGCAGACCCTGATGCGGCTCGCGATTGGCTTGATGAGATGGAGCGGGTGTTCAGTTCTGCAAGGAGTGCTGCCGAGGACAGAGTTGTGTTGGCCTACAACCAGTTACAGGGTACGGCTCGGAGGTGGTGGTCTTCCGAGTGGAAGATGTCTTTTCAGCTTCGTCCACTTGAGCAGATCGAGTGGGACGACTTCGTTAGTGCTTTCGCGTGTACGTACTGTCCAGATGTTGTTGCCACGCAGCGGATGCGGGACTTTCTGGAGCTGGTGCAAGGTGACATGTCCGTGTTGCAGTACAGGGCCCGATTTGTCGAGCTGGGTCGGTATGCACCTCACATCATGGAGCATGAGAGAGTGAGGACCACACAGTTTGTACAGGGCTTGAGGCTGGAGCTGAGGCACCATCTGATCGGGAATGGGGCCACTGATCTAGAGACAGCGTCTCGTGTTGCAGTTTCTTTGGAGATGGATATGCAGAGGACCCGAGGACCGATCAGCCAGGGACAGTCTTTGTCAGGTCGCAGCCATCAGTCGGTTACCCAGCAGCAGGGTTTCTTTCAGTCTGCGTCGGGTGGTTCAGGAGTACCGGCATCGGCAGCTTCGGTGACAGGATCTGCGTCCTTCGGCTCGAAGGTCAAGAAGTTCTTGAAGAATAGTTTCCGCAAGAAGCACAAGGATCAGGGGCAGGCTTCATCGGGCAGTGTACAGCAGCCGATTCCTTTGCAGTGTCAGGGATCAGTGGGTGGATCACGAGGACCTTGTCCACGGTGTGGTGGGACCCACCCAGGCAGGCAGTGCACGGCTCCGATCATCTGTTTTCGGTGTGACCAGCCAGGGCATATGGCGCGTGACTGTCCTCAGAGACCGCCGCAGCAACAGTTTCCTCAACAGCAGCAGGTTCCCCAGCAGCAGAGGCAGCAGCAGCAGCAGCAGCAAGGACAGTATCCGCCGCTACCCAGGTCAGCCAGCGTGGGAGGCAGACAGAGGGCTCGAGGCCAGATCACGCACATGACCAGGGCAGAGGCAGTGGCGTCGCAGCTCGTGGAAGGTACCGTTCAGATTTTGGGTTGTGCGGCTCGGGTTTTGTTCGACTCTGGTGCATCTCATTCGTTTATTTTGGAGGATTTTACGTCGAGCGTCGAGGAGCCGGTGACCCAGTTGTCCTGTGATTTGGCAGTGGAGTTGCCTTCGGGTGACTTTATGATCACTCCGTATTGCTTCGATCAGGTTCCAGTTTGGATCGATGGACGGAGTATGCCAGGCAGGTTGTATGCGTTGCAGCTTCGGGATGACGATGTGATTCTAGGTATGGATTGGCTCGAGACTCATGGAGCGGTGGTGGATTGTGGGATGAAGAGGGTCTACTTCCAGCATCCGAGCAAGCGGACCTTCTATTTCTAAGGTATCTGTTCCACCTCTTCTCGATTCATTATCTCTGCTATTCGAGCCCGTCGATTGCTTGATTCTGGTTATCAGGGTTTTCTCGCGTCCGTGGTGGTGTCTGAACGGATGGAACCGAGTGTCGAGGACATTCCGGTGGTGTGCGAGTTCCCCGACGTTTTTCCCGAGGAATTGCTTAGATTACCTCCCCAGCGGGAGATCGATTTTGTGATCGAGGTTGTGCCTGGTACGGGACCTTTGGCGAAGGCTCCCTACCGTATGGCCCCCGCTGAGTTGAGGGAGTTGAGGGCGCAGTTGTAGGAACTGTTGGCCAAGGGGTATATTCGTCCTAGCTTTTCCCCTTGGGGTGCGCCCGTGTTGTTTGTGAAGAAGAAGGACGGTAGTCTGCGGCTGTGCATTGACTATCGATAGCTGAATGAAGTGACCATTAAGAACAAGTATCCGTTACCGCGGATTGATGACTTGTTCGACCAGCTTCAGTCCGCGCGAGTGTTCTCGCAGATTGATTTGCGGTCAGGTTACTATCAGCTGAGAATTCGCGAGTCCGATGTGGAGAAGACTGCGTTCAGTACGAGGTACGTGCATTATGAGTTTTTGGTGATGCCGTTCGGGCTCACCAATGCCCCAGCAGCCTTCATGGACTTGATGCAGAGGGTGTTTCATCCGTATTTGGACCAGTTCGTGGTCATCTTCGTGGACGACATCCTTGTCTATTCGCAGTCTGCTGAGGAGCACGCGTACCATTTGGGTGTGGTGCTGCAGACGTTGCGAGGTCACCAGTTGTATGCGAAGCTCAGCAAGTGCGAGTTTTGGCTCAACGAGGTGCACTTTCTGGGGCACGTGATTTCTGGTGATGGCATTTCCGTGGACCCCGCCAAGGTCGAGACAGTAATGCAGTGGCCGAGGCCGAGGTCGGTGACGGAGATCCGGAGTTTCTTGGGGCTTGCGGGTTATTATCGCCGGTTTATCCAGGATTTTTCTCGCATTGCGACCCCGATGACTAGACTCACGCGGAAGGATGTGCCTTTCGTCTGGTCTGAGGAGTGTGAGCAGAGCTTCAGGGAACTGAAGAGATTGCTCACCTCGGCTCCGGTGTTGGTTTTACCTTCTGGATCGGGAGGTTTCGTGGTATGTACAGATGCTTCCGGCATTGGATTGGGTGCTGTTTTGATGCAGTATGGTAGAGTGGTGGCTTATGCATCTCGGCAGCTAAAGCCCCACGAGGAAAACTACCCTACCCATGACCTTGAGTTGGCGGCGGTGATCTTCGCGCTGAAGATCTGGAGGCATTATCTGTACGGTGAGAAGTTCGAGGTGTTCGTTGACCATCAGAGTTTGAGGTATGTGTTCTCGCAAAAGGACCTGAACCTCAGGCAAAGGCATTGGATGGAGTTCATGAAGGACTATGACTTCACCCTATCTTATCAGCCGGGCAGGATGAATGTCGTCGCCGATGCCTTAAGTCGGAAGGTTGCGGTCAGTGCCTTGATGTTGAGGAAGTGGAGGCTCTGGGAACAAGTGCCCGAAATATCTTTCAGGCTCAAGATTCCCCAGGAGCCAGGGTTGGCGGTGCTTGCGAGTCTGACTGTCACTCCTGCTATCCGTCGTCAGGTGACAGAGGCTCAGCATGCGGACCCTGAGTTACCCCGGATTCTTACGATGGCTGACGTGGATCTCGGCGAGGACGGTGCTGCGAGGTTTCGTGGCAGGTTGTACGTCCCAGCGGAGGAGCAGATTCATCGTGCGGTGCTGCGCGAGGCTCATGGGAGCAGGTACACCGTACACCCGGGTGTGACGAAGATGTATCGGAACTTGCGGAGGTAATTCTGGTGGCCTGGCATGAAGAGAGATGTTGCCGAATTTGTGGCCAGGTGCCTGATCTGTCAGCAGGTGAAGGCGGAGCATCATCGACCAGGCGGTACTCTCCAACCCTTGGATGTTCCTGCTTGGAAGTGGGACCATGTGACCACGGATTTTGTGGTGGGGTTGCCGAGGACCCCGACTGGGCAGGACAATATCTGGTTGCTGGTGGATCGGCTGACGAAGGTGACGCGGCTGTTGCCGGTCAGAGTCAGCTGGAGCGTGTCCAAGTTGGCTCGTCTTTATGTGGAGCGGATCGTGCCGTTGCATGGGATTCCTATTTCGATCGTGTCGGATCGGGATCCACGCTTCACTTCTGGATTCTGGAGGAGTTTCCAGCGAGCTCTTGGCACGGAGTTGGCTTTTAGCTCGGCGTATCATCCTCAGTCAGATGGTCAGTCTGAGAGGACCATTCAGACTTTGGAGGACATGCTGAGATCTTGCTGCCTGGAGTGGCAGGGGAGTTGGATTCATCACCTACCGTTGGTGGAGTTTACCTATAACAACAGCTATCATTCGAGCATCGGCATGGCTCCCTATGAGGCTTTGTACGGGCGTCCTTGTCGGACTCCACTCGATTGGTTCGAGGTGGGTGAGCGTGTTTTGGCGGGACCGGAATTGGTGTAGCAGTGTGTGGATGTCGTGCACCTGGTTCGTCAGAACATGTTGGCGGCCCAGAGTCGGCAGAAGAGCTATGCTGACCGTAGGAGGCAGCCCCTCGAGTTCGCCGTGGTCGATCATGTGTTCTTGAGAGTTTCTCCGATGAAGGGGGTGATGCGTTTTGGACGGCGTGGGAAGCTGAGTCCCCGCTACATTGGTCCTTTCGCGATTGTGGAGCGCATCGGTGAGGTTGCTTACCGGTTGCAGTTACCTCCTGAGTTGGCGTCGGTGCATGACGTGTTTCACGTCTCGATGTTGCAGAAGTATATGCCCGATGACTCTCATGTGCTCGAGTTTTTCGTTTGGCCTGAGGTGACTCCAGATCTTTCTCTCCCAGAGTTTCCGATCCGCGTGGAGGATAGGCGAGAGCAGCGCCTGCGGAACAAGGTCATTCCCTTGGTGAAGGTCGTGTGGCAGCGACACTCTGGTGGTGAGGCTTCGTGGGAACGTGAGGACGAGATGCGTCAGCAGTCCCCGTATCTGTTTGAGTGAGTCTTCCTCTTCTTTCCCCTTTGGTTGTTCTCAATTTCGAGTATGAAATTCCTTAAGGGGGGAGGGCTGTAATATCCCGAACCTTTCGGATCATTCTTCGTGGGTCCCGAATCTGGTTTTCCGAGCGTCCGGCTCTCTTGTGTCTGAAATTTCGTTTCGGACATCTTTCGTGTTCGGATCGGCGCGATCCGGAGTCATTTCGGAGGCCCGGAGGCGTTCCGCGACTTTTCCGCGTGTGTTTTTCGATTCCCGGTGTGTGTTTCGGCTTTTTCTTCGGAAGCTCGCTACGGGCGAACCGGGCGGTTCACCCGGGCACAAGTGGTACCGTTGCGATCGGTGCGTTCCGAGGATTCCGAAAATATATTTTTCTATGTTTCGGTATTTTTCCAAAAAATCGGATTTTCTATATATTCCTCTTTCTCTTTCTTCTTCTTCTTCCTCTTTCTCTTTCTTCTTCTTCTTCCTCCTTCCTTCCCCAACCGTGGCCGCCCTCCTCTCTCCCTCTCTCTCCCATTCGGACGCGATGAGCCCCTCCCCGGCTGTGGAAGGCGGCAGGGTGACGGCGCGGACGCGTGGGTGGCGGCGAGGCGAGCTCGTGGGCGTGCGGCAAGCGTGGGAAGCGTGGGGAGGCGAGGTTTCTAAAAGCGTTCTTCGTGGTTTGTGGACGATCCGACGGAGAATTCGCTCCATTGAGGTAGGGTGACGTTCCTTAGCCTCTTGCCGTTCGTTTCCGTGATTTGTAGGCCGCGGGGAGGCCGAGAGAGGCTTGTTTGAGCGGGTTTGGGGTTTTCCATGATTTGGGGAGGGCTCGCCCGATCTATGGTTTTAGCCCGCTATTTCGTGTTTTGGTGGCTTAGAAGCATGCTAGGGGTCCTTAGGGGTCATTCCCCTTGATTTCCCCCTCTCCGGTGGAGGCATGGGGGCGTGGTTGGAGTTTTTAGGCGTTTCCGCCTTTTTCGGGCGCGGACTGAGAACGCGCTATACTCCAGTAGCTCGTTCTTGATGGTCGCGCTGCCCCGATGGGGCGCGTTCATCGGAGAAGATGAACAGTAGGGCGGTTCTGGTCGCGCTAGGGGTCCCTAGCGCGACCTGCCTTGTCGCGCTAGGAGGCCCTAGCGCGATCTTCCCTGTCGCGCTAGGGGGTCCTAGCGCGTTCCTCCTTGTCACGCTAGGGGTCCCTAGCGTGATCTGTCCTGTTGTCGGGTGTTCCTCTTGGGCCGTGTGTGTGTCCTAAACACCCCGTGGAGTTCCGGACCGTGTCTTTGGGTGTCCGGAGGTTCCGTTTGCCTTGGTCATGCGTTTGGCCGTGGGCGGTGCGTCCGTTTCTTCTTCGACCGTGGTCACCGTGCGATGGTGATGGTACGTGGGACGGCCCCCGTACTTCATCAGGTTCGGACGTTATTTTCCGTGGTCTTGAGAGTCTACTCCTTCAGTGACCCTCCACTAGTCGTAGCCCACCAGTACGAGGTGATGGTCTCACCTGGGAGTGGTGTACGGGCATTCACCTTCGAGACGGTTTGTGGACCGGTTACCGTAGGCCCCTCGTCGGTAGCCAGAGTCTGGCTACGGGGGAAAACCGGTCAGAGGACCAGACCTAGTGACGCAAGGTCTGTGTGTGCACACGTGGTTGGGGGCGGTTGGACCCACGTCGACGGGCGTGACCCCAGCTAGTTACTTGTTTGTGGTTACTTGTACGGTGTCTGCGCCTCGGGTAGGACCTACAACGTCAGGCGGTTCACCTACGGCGCGGTGTAAGACGTCAGGGGACGCTACCGGTTGTGCTTCTAGTGGGTGGTACTCCTGTCGAGTACGGAGTGACAGACTGGCAGTCGTGTGTTTCCGACCTTCGGGTTTTGCGGTTCGACCGTTGAGTTTCAGTCTCGTACCGTGGCACGTGTGTCGGTTTGCGTGCTGTAGGGCCTGGTTCTGTAGAGTACAGGGCTTTCCTTTCCGAGGTACTTTCCTACCGCTAGTGTAGTGGTTTCTCGTTTTACGAGGTAGGGTTCGAGTGATCCCTATTGAGTCTTATTCCGAGACTCATTCCCTGCGTGTTTTCACCGTGTTTCAGGTGAGGCGCCACCTTCGGGGAGCGCGTCAGGAGTGCAGCGTGGTGCGGGTGCCCAGAGGTAGTGCCAGAGGTTAGAGCCGGGGTATGCCCCGTGTAGCTGTACTTTTCTTTCTTGTCACTGTACTAGTCGTGGACTACTGTTGCTGTTGTTGTTATTTGTTAGTGGACCATGTAAAATGTTAATTTATTTCCTGCTTAATATTATAACTGTTTAATTTCTGCAATAATTTGTGATGCTTGTGTAGTTTCCACACCATCCTTTTAACCCTTCCGAGTCTTCGGGCTCGTGGGTGGCGGTGCGAGTCTCGGGTTATCGGGCCTTCCCGGTAATCGGATTCTCGGGTCGTTACAGCTCACGCTTGGAATGGGTTGTATCTTAAGCGTTTCTTTCCTTAGAGTCTAACCAGTGCCACCCCGGAAACGAGGCAATCTTTCCCTTTCGCCATAAAAGAGGACCCTGAGCGCGGTAATCACGCACTACACGACATCCCTGGTCGGGTTTCCCACTTTGTAGACACCATTTGTCCTTGGCCATGCTTGGGGGAAAGTCAAAAGTCCATGTCCATTCCTTTCTTCGGCTAAATCCAGGAGCAAGAAGTAAATAAGGAGGTGACGACCGATCTAGGCACCCTGACAAGAGAAGGTCTCAAATAGGGGCAGTCTGTTATGACCTGACGCTACAAGAAAAGAAAAGAGGGAAGAAAATGAGCAGTTTCTTTGACAAAAGCAAAAGTCTATCTCGAAAGTCTATCAATCATAATCTCAAAGCTCCAAGAAAAGAAAGGAAGAAGCTAGGCATGGCAAGAGTGGCAGCACAGTTTCCCCGCGGGACGTATGAGCCCGATCGTATGCGTGCCTAGAGTGGACAAAGGTTCGATGACGGACGCAAAGCCCCGGCACAACAGACCAAGTCTCTGAATGGGTTGTCTGGAGAGGAACTCAAGCCCTAAAAAAAAAACTTCTATATCTGGCCTAAGCTTACCCCTGTATTCTATTTTTTTTTAGGACGAAGACAAGTACCCTGGGTATGGCCTTGGTAGAGACACCGTCATGCGAGTTAGGCCCTGGCCAGGGGTTGTGACCTCTATTGCACGCCGACCTTGGGAACTCTCAATGGAATAAGGAGGGTCCACGTTGGTAAGGGAGGCACTGGTTTTCAAAACCCAAAAAAAAACCCTAAAAAAATCATATATTCCAAAACCTAAAAAAATCATATATTCCAAAATAAAAAAATCATATATTTCAAGATCGAAAAAAAATCATATATTTCAAAATAAAAAAATCATATATTTTTAAAATCCAAAAAAATCATATATTTCAAAACCAAAAAAATCATATATTTCAAATCCAAAAAAAATCACATATTTTAAAATCCAAAAAAATTTCTACTCCAAAATCCAAAAACATCAGATATTTTCAAAATCTCACAAAAATCCAAATATTTTCAAAATTCCAAAAATGCCATCATATGCATCGCATGCATTGCATTTTTTCCATTATGTTCTCGTCTATTTAATAAGGCTCCACCCCTTGACCAAATATTAAGAAAAGATCATTCTCTAACTTGCTTTAGGCAAGGGGTTCAGTCTAAGAACGGATCTAACTTGTTTCTTGTCTAAGTGTGTGTAGAACATAGGTTCAAGCCCAAGACTTACAAATCACAAATTTCCAGGTCCGAAGTCTGTGACGCCCCATCATCAGACCGTCACAGTCTGTGACGGCTCATACTTTGACCGTTACCTTCTCCCGAAGGTTGAAACCCTCTGCCTTTTAGCAAACTTGCTTTGACGCGTCCACAATGGACCCTTACATGACTCTGACGGCCTAACGTTAGACCGTTACATCCTCCCCAGGAATTCAGCTCTCTCAGTTCATCCATTCCGACGGCTCATCATAAGACCGTCAGGCGCTTGTGGCGGCCCTATGTAAGACCGTCACATCCTCCAGAAACTCTGTTTTCAGGCCAAGTCAAGTTAAAAACTCATGATTTTATCAACCAAGGTACTTCTATGTCATTTCATTGAATCTAATAATACACATAAAATTGATTGACAAACTTCAAATTCAGAAATGTCAAAAGAGAAAAGCTCAAGCTACATTCAAATTTCTATCCGCAAGGGGGAGGATCTTGCACAATTCCTTCACATAGCTACGGCGTCCTTCGTCGTCTTCTTCCACCTCTTCTTGTCACGGGCGCACTTTGCTGATCTCCCACATGGTCAGTGCGTTTCGGATCGCTCTCTCATCCTCCTCGGTCCCCATCTTCCTAGATAGAAGGGGAGGGTAGTGTGCAAGTGCTGGAACTACGGTACGGGGTGGCCCAATCTGAAAATGGCACCGGTGTGAGTTATAGATCACCATGGTAGTGTTCCCCACTAGCTGAAGATCAAGGCCTGGTCGCCGGGGTACTTTGAGCAAGGTGTTCCGCAGAACTCTCGATCGCATCACGAACTTCTCTATTGGCAAAGTGTTGAGGAAGAGGCGCCATTCATCCCGCGTTTTCTTGTCCGCCGTCCGGCATTCAACCTGTGAAGGGAATCCAAAGGCACCTCCAATGAAGAACAAAGGGTGGCTCCTGAAGATCCGGCTAGTTGAAGGTATGTCCTCCTTGAGTTGGAACTTGATTCTCACGCCCATCCAACACTCAAGGAGTATCATTGAGCCGAATGGAGGTCCTCCTAAGCAAGCTGAGCTGAGTCCTTCATAAAGGTATGAAAGGACTGCTTGAGATATGGACATTCCCCGTCATAACCTGCTGATGATGCTAAGATTTGGATATCTAAGAGGTGGTCGGTGGTCGTGAAAAGGAAGACTCCGCATAAGCAAACCGACACGGCTTTGTCAATGGCTTCATATCTCTCCCACTTGTTTTTGCAATGAGAGACTATCCATTGAGCCATGGGTATCAAGTGAATATGGCTTAGGCTGATCATGGTCCTCACGTCCTTTAGGTTGTGTATGAAATCGCTTAGGATCAAGGATGGGTCAATAGGTTCAACCGTATGGCACACTAGGTCTTCATCCCCCACCTTAGTCTTAGCAAGGGTTAGGTAGGTCTCTACCTCCTCCAATAGGACTGTAGCTTCAAAGGGAGGGAAGATGAAGGTGTGTGTTTGTGGATGCCATAATTCTATGAGGGCTAAAATGCTTGCCCAATCTAAGGACAATTTCTGGAAGTTTTTGGCCAAAACTAACAAAGGTTGGAGGTGCCATGCCCTAAAGATTGAAAAGACTTCTAATGGGAGTTCTTTGACCATGGGAGCCACCCACTTTAAGTTGGAGTAACACCTTGGACTAGGGAAAGGCTAAAAGTGGAGGAAGGAGAAGAAGGAAGAATCATAAGTAGCATGGAAAGTGCAGAAAGTTATGAACTTTTGGAGTCAATTGGAACTTACCACTCTTTGGGCACTTGAGCTCAGATGTTTGGGGATGGATGTCAATCTTTGCAGCTCCCCATGCTCCTTCCTGGCTGCTTTGGGACCAGTATAGACCCTCTCTTCCATGCCCATCGCTCCGAAGCTTCTCTTCATGGTGTTCCTTGCCCTTTAATGGAAGTTTTTAACCCTTGTAGCAGAGAATCAATAAAAACTGCATTTTTGGGCTTGGTTCTATCTTTTAAAGGCTTGATTTTGGTTCTACAGTGATAAGATTTGGGTTAGAAGGCCTTATCATAACCATAAGAGGGTTCTAGTAGGGATTACGGTCTCCTTGCCTCGAACTTGGGGTCTCACGGCAGAATCCATCTCGGAGTGCAGTTTGTTCTCTGACGGTCTATCGTCAGACCGTCACACTTCTCTGACACTCCATCCCTGGACCGTCACATTTCCTGCTACACGTTGATTAGCTCAATCTCGCTCTGTCCTCTCTAACGGTCTAATCTTGGACCGCCACAGATCCCTGACGCTCCACTAATGGACCGTCACATTTCCTGCTACACGTTTTAGCCCAATTTCACTATCATGTCTGACGGTCTCATCTATGACCGTTACTTATCTCTGACGCTCCATTAGTGGACCGTCATATTTTTGCTACACAGTTTTTCAGTCCACCTTCTGTTGTCCCTGACGGTCTGATCTTGATGCGTTACATGGGTCTGACGCTCCATCCCTGGACCGTCAAATCCTCTGCTACAGGTTTTTGGTCTAACCTATCAGTCTTACACTTTGTCCCATTCATACATTCATTCCATCCGTTCATCTCATCCATTTCATCCATTCATTCATCCATTCTACTCGCGTTCATCCATTGCACATCCATTTCATCCACACATCCATTCATTCATCCACATAAAAAACAAAACACAAAAAGAATTTCCATTCATTTTTATCATTCCATTTCATTCACATAGGTCATGTGCAAGTATGGGTATCAAAGAAATAAGAAAGAACTACAAAGTCACTCGGCCGGCTTGTCTCCCGGACCGCCGCTATCATCACCACCCTCGGGTCTCCTCACTGGTGACACTATGGAGGCCTTCCCTCCTCTCGTTGCTGTCCCCCCTCCGCCCTCTCGTTCCTCCGCTGGCCAGAGGAACTGACAAGGAAATATGCTACTGATCCGCTCGGGGCAATGCTCCTCCGTGCCCCACTCTGGGAGGTACTCCGCTCCGGCCCGCGGCCCATCATCCGCACGGTCCGCTCCATCGTCCGAAGCTCAATCTTCATGTCATAAGCCTGGCGCCGAGCCTCGCGTGCCTCGGTTTGATAGCGCTCTAGATCTACCAATCCTGCGCTCAGTCGGGCAACCTCTGCCCGCAGTTGCTCTGCCTCCACCCGAGCACACTCCGTCTCAGCTACCGCTGCGGTCAGCTCTCTCGCCTGCATTTAGCATAATCAGTCCATTAAGCATTAGGCATGTGCGTAATCATAAGCATTTTGAGTCTAAAGGATTAGTTTCTTACCCGCTCCATGAGGGTGGCCTCTGCCTCCTCGGCTCGAACTACCGCTCGAGCGAACTCCGCATCTCGCTCAGCTCTGCCACTGGCAGGCTGTGATGACGAAGACGGAGCGTCTGGTCCTGCTCTTTGGGCTCCCTCGGCCTGTTGCATTTACAAGTCAAGGTTAGTCACATTAGCATTTAAGCATAAGCATTTAAGTCTAAGGCTTGAGAAACTCACCAAAAGCTCCAAAGCAGTCCGGTACTCATCCCGCTGCTGGATGGTGGCATGGAGGAGTCCCTCGAGCTCGGCTATCATTCCTTGTGGGTCTAGCTGCATTCAGGAATCCAATGTCAGTGCATATAGAATAAAAATTTAGAATAGACAAGGGTTTGAGTTTAGAAGTTCATACCGGTTGTCGGGTGCCCCTGAACACCTGGTCCCCGTACCGATGCGAGTAAGCCTTGAGGTAGGCCTCGTCGCTGTCCGCCCGCTCCTTCACCGTCCGGCCTCTCCTATTCCAATCATGCACGTACTTGGCCTTTCGGGCGTACCAATCCACATCACCGCTGATGCCCTTTGAAGATTTGCCCGGGCACTCGTCATCTCTGCCGGGGAATGTCACCTCTGGCTGATGAAGTCCCCGTGTCCTCAAGATCAGGCGGTAGTGCAGGGGCTCGATCACATTGATGCAGTGTAGCCATACATCTCGCCCGCTGTACGCCAAGGAGGCTTGGACCCATGGCTGTCCCTCGTGGCCCTCGTCTCGGTATGGGGTCCATCTCACCTAAAAGTCATATTAGTTCATTTTAGAAGCATTTGTCGAGCATTTAAAAGCATTTAAAACATTTAGAAGCATCACAAAACATTTAAGTTTAGGAGCTTACCGATGTGTGCGGGAGTGAGTCTAGATCATCCTGGATGGCCCGGGTCAGCCTGTTGATCGATCCCGTGTCCCTCGTCACCACCCATCGCCTCACAATCGAGATCCGCTCAGGGTACATCTGAGTGCCTCGCCCAATCCCCGGGAGGTATACGAAGCTCCAGATCTGCATTTAGAGTCGAGCGTAAGTAAATTGCATTCATAAGTCATTTTGCATAATCATATAGAAGGCATTTAGAGTTCATCGTTTACCTGAAGGAAAGGCGAGAAGCCGCCCAGCATCGTCCGTCGGTCTGTAGTACTGAGTGACTCGAAGAGGAAGGCAAGCACTGCCACTCCCCATGCATACTTCCCCACTCTGCCTAAGTCCTCTAACAATGGCAGTAGCCTACAGCTGATCACATCTGCTCGGGTTGGAAAAAGTAGCTTTCCGAACAGTAGCATCAGAAATCATCTCAGGACCCGGTCTCCCTCCTGTCCTGCCTCTGCCGCCACTCGCGGGCTCACCTGCTCGATCACTCGGTCTATGTGCTGCTCGGGTAGCTCGCCGACCGCTATGGCTGCTCCTCTCAGTCCCAAGCTGTCCTGCAATCTTGACCTTGAGAGCTGGGATGATGTGTGCCCCGGTCTGATCAAGTCCAAGCCCAGCAGCTTCTGGGCTAGCACTCTATAATCTCCGTATGTCCACCCGGTCACGGCAGCTCCGTGGACTCGCAAGCTGGTGATCCTCGCCATGTCTTCCAATGTGGGGATCATGTGACCCCAGGGGAAGATGAAAGCTCGGCTCACGAGGTCCCACCTCTCGTGCAGTGCATACAAGAGCGGGGTATCCGTCCTCGTCACCTCGATGCTCAGCACCTCGACGAATCCCATCTCGGCCAATCTCTCCCGCTGGTACTCGGGCAATGCCTAGTATACTGCCCGGATCTGAAGCCAAGATATCCTCGTTCTTCTTTTCCCCTGCACGATTAGAGCATAAGTCAGTCATTGCATCATAATTCTTTGCATAGCATTAATAGAAATGAAAATAACAAAAAAATTGAATAACTGAAAAATCCCAAAATTTGTTTCTGCCTCTGGTCACTCCGACGGCCCTGTGGTGACGCATCACAGTCCTCTGACGCACCAAGGGTGGTGCGTCAGGTCTGTGATGGTCACTGCAATGACCGTCACATCTTCTGCAGTAGGGTGTTATCCCTTTCGTTCTCCCGGCCCATGGAAATGGCCCAAATGGCCTACAAACATCCCCAATGGGTCCCCAGACCCATTTTCTCCCCTTCAAACGCACATGCATGAACATAAAAATTAAAATTTGGAATTTTGGGGGCGAAGACCTACCTCATGGTCATGCCCTCTTTTCCTTTTCTCTGGGGCTATGGCTTCTTCTTCTCCACCGGTGCCCTCTTCTCCTTCTTCTTCGACCGTAGGAGGGTCCTCCTCCACCGTTTGCTCCACCATCACCGCCGGTTGCTCGGTCGCCGCCGGGGGAACCTCCTCTCGGTCCACTCGAGCCCTAAATCTTTTTATCGCCTTCCTCTTCTTCCCTTTCTCCCTTGCCGTGGGCGGCCGGGGGAGCTCGTCGCCGGTCATATTCGCCGGTGGGGTTTTGCTCGGTGGTGTTTTTGGTTTGGGGCATTTGTGAGCAAATGGTGGGAATGACCGTTCGGTTTTGTTTTTTTTAACGCTCAGGAAATGTGACGGTCTATCGTGAGACCGTCACACTTCTCTGACGCCTCCTTGTTGGACTGTTATGTCATTTGAAATGCTACCTTGAATAATGTGAACCGCCAAGACTCTGACGCATCCTTGTGGACCGTCAGAGACGTCTAACGCACCCGTGATAGACTGTTAAATGCTTTAGAGTGTTTGATGAATGATGATGCTTTATTTATCTGAAATTTCATGCTTAATGATTGTCTTGTTAATGCAAATTCGTGCTTATTGAACGGGTATGCCTGATTCTATGCTTTACTTATGAATTATTGTTGTTGGCTAACCCTTTCTTGTTGCAAAATTTAAATAATCATGCTTCGCCGTTCGCCGCACAGGTAAGTCAGGTACAGTATCTCGATCCTTTATCCCTTAATACATTCCTATATGTTATCTATGATATTATCTCGAGAATCGACTGGTCATTCATGTGTTCTGAGATCTGATGTTCCCCTCTAAAAAAAATGATGATGATCTAAGTACACATGTTTAATCGTTGGATAAGCCATTAGGCTGGAAAAGCTTGGGGACGATGGTTCTGTCTTGCACGCCGTGATTGCAGATGGTGTCATGACCTAGTTTTTCTGGTCTAGCAATATTATTCTTGAGTATCTTGTTATTTCTTTGCATTCGTTTTAATGATTTCTTTTATTTTAGCCCAGCATACATCGTGCGCATCTTTGAGTTTTTATGAACCTTCATCTGTCCAGGTGTTTCAGTGATGGTGAATAGCTGTGTTCATATTCCCGAATAAGGAGAGTCATTCCACTCTGAATTAGAAGGTTTTCTTCGGTCTCCTCGCTTGATTTGGTTAGCTGAAGATTCATGTCTGGAATTTAGTTAATCGTCTCTTTCCTTTTTCCGTTGCTCCGGCCGCTGGCTGTGTTTTCCTTTCCTTAGTTGTTAGTTCCTCCAGACATGTGTCATTTGGTTGGCTATTTCCTTGTGATTGGTCTGAAGTCTTCTGGAAAATTCCTATCGCTCGTTGGTTGAGAACCGGTGTTGTTTGCCTTAACGCCCGCTTTTCAGTCCGCTTCGCTTCATTTTCGCTTCATCTCCATATTCCATTTCACTTTCGCTTCACCTCCGCTCGCTCCCCTGCAAAGAGGACGTTAAGGAGGGGCATATGTTGACACCCGTTTTATGACCAATGAGTTGGGTCATCTCCTTGTTCATTTTTATGATGCTCCGAGTTGTTCACCCTTTGTTGAGCCTTCTTGGTCAATTTGAGGTTTATTTCATGAGTCATGTCTCCTTGGTTGAGTCTGGTTCCTTGTCTCTTTCCGCTGGACGAAGCTTAGCAAGCTTTTGTTTCATTTTGGCACTCCATTGTTGTAATGCCCCGGGTTTTTTGGATCCTCATTCGTGGGTCCCGGATCTGATTTCTCGGAGCGTCCGATTTCGTTGTGTCCGAAATTTTGCTTCGGACATCTTTCGTGTTCGGATCGGCGCGATCCGGAGTCGTTTCGGATGTCCGGAAGCGTTCCGTGGCTTTTTCCGCGTGTGTTTTCGGTTTCCCTGCGTGGGTTTCGGCTTTTTCTTCGGAACCTCGTTGCAGGTGAACCGGGCCGTTCACCTGGGTGCGAGTGATACCGTTGCGATCGGTGCGCTCCGAGGATCCCGAGGGTGTGATTTTCTATTTTTCAGGATTTTTTCGAATTTCTGGATTTTCCTATATATAACTCTTTTCTCTCTCTCCCCTCTCATTTCTCCCTTCTCTCCCTCTCTCTTCTCACGCTCTCTCCTCTCTCCCTCTCTCTCCGGCGGCCGACGGGGCGGAGTACTGGCGAGGCGGGGACGGCGCGGGCGAGGCACAGGCGAGGATGGATGTGGATTGAGGCGGTGGAGGCGCGTTGAAGCTCGGCCGTGAGTTCGTGGAGCGGCGAGGCTTCAACGGCGTTTTCTTCGTGGATCGGCGTCCATGGTGCACTAAATCTTTGGTGGAGGTAGGGTGATGGACCCCCAGCTCGTGCACTTCCTTTCCCGCAAGTTTCGTAGGCTACGGTGAGCCGAGCGGGCCAAACGGGGTGATTTAGGCAAAATCCATGTTTTAGGGCTTGTGGGCCGATCTCCCGTTTCATTGTGTTTCTGGTCGATCCGAGGCCGTAGATGCATGCTAGGGGTTATTTGGGGGCTTCCCCTATGTTTTCCCCCTCATCCGTGGATGTTTGGGGGTGTGGCGTGGATTTTTGGGTGTTTTCCCGCCGTTCTCGATTTTCTGAAATGATCGCGGTCCACCAGTAACCGCGTTCACTGGTCGCGGTCTTGGGAGAACCGCGTTCATCTTTTGTGTTTTGGTCGAGGAGGCCTTCCAGCGTCGCGGTCGTGCGATAGACCGCTTTGGTCTAGTCGCGGTCATGGGATGACCGCTACTATCTGGTCGCGGTCCTCGGGCGACCGCTACCAGCGGGGTTGCGCGTGGCTAGTTGCGGTCGTGAGGTGACCGTGACAGCATGGTTGCGGTCTCCGGTCGACCGCTACCATCTGGTCGCGGTCCCCGGTCGACCACTATCTGGTCGCGGTCCTCGGGCGACCGCTACCAGCGGGGTTGCGCGTGGCTAGTTGCGGTCGTGAGGTGACCGTGACAGCATGGTCGCGGTCTCCGGTCGACCGCTACCATCTGGTCGCGGTCCCCGGTCGACCACTATCTGGTCGCGGTCACCAGGTGACCACTACCACGTTCTGGTTCCTGTTTGCGCTGTTTTGACCTCCGGTCGACCCGGTTGTGACCCAGTGGTTGAGTTTAGGTCTCGTGAGTGTCTCGGACACCCCGTGGAGTTCCGTGACCGTGTCTTTGGGTGTCCAGAGGTTGTCCCACTTACCTCGTTTTGCGTGCCACGAGCTTAAGGGTCCGGGTGACCTTTTAGCGTCCCGATTGTGTTGTTTTGGTCTCCGGTCGACCCGGTTGTGATCCAGTGGTCGACCTCCGGCCTTGTGAGTATCCCGGACACCCCCATGGGTTCTGTGTCTATGTTTTTGGGGTGTCGGGAGGGGCCGTGTTGCCTCGATTAGCGTGCCCGTAGGTGTGGTGGGTCCGGGTGACCCCACGTGTTCCGGGCTTTCGTGTTACGCATGATCGAGTCACCGTGTACCGGTGTGTGTGCGGTGGGGTCTCCCCCGCATGTCGTGGGTTTCCTTTGGAAGGCGATTCCCGTGTGGGCCACGTGTTTGGCCTTGGACTGCGAGTCCAGTTATCCGGCCTGGGGCTGGAGGTTTCCCGCTTGCTACAAGATGGGAAATCGTCGTGGTGGCTTGTGTGCTGCCCTGGGAATCGTGCTTCTGTGTTTTCCGCGTGGCCCGTGTGGGTGGCCTTGGTCCCTTGCGTTCCCTTCCCGAGGGAGTGGTCTTGGCGACTCGTGAGTTGTCTCGGTACTTGTGCTACCGTGGTTTTAGACCTAGAGATTGGACTAGATTGACGGCCTTGTGCTGTTGCGTGCAACGGTCTTGACCCCGAGTCTTGTGACTCAAGGACCGTTGGATGTAGTGCGTCTAGAGGACTGTCCAAAGCCCTGTGGCTTAGCGCCACTTGAGTTTTCTCGACTCTCGCGTAAGGTGCGTGCGTGGCCATGGACTGCGAGTCATGTTTCTTCTCCAACTGTGGTCGCCGTGTGACGGGGCCGGTGCGTGGGGTGGTCCCCGTATGTCGTCGGATGTGGACGTTATTTTCCGTTGAGTTGAGAGTCTACTCCTTCAGTGACCCTCCACTAGTCTTAGCCTACCAGTACGCGTGTGCTGGTCGCACCAGGGAGTGATGTACGGGCACTCACCCTTCGAGACGGTTTTGGACTGGTTTCCGTTGGGCCCCACGTCTTGCAGCCAGAGTCCGGCTGAGGGGAAAACCGGTCAGAGGGCCAGACCAGGGACGCGCGGTCTGTGTGTGTACACGTGGTTGGGGGCGGTTGGACACACGTCGACGGGCGTGACCCCAGCTAGTCACTTGTTTGTGGTTACTTGTACGGTGTTCGTACCTTTGGTAGGAGCTACCACGTCAAGCGGTTCACCTGCGGCGCGGTGTAAGACGTCAGGGGACGCTACCGGCTGTGCTTCTAGTGGGTGGTACTCCTGTCGAGTACGGAGTGACAGACTGTCAGTTTCCATGACTTTGACCTTCGGGTTTCGATCGTGTTGACCGTTGAGTTTCGGTTGGTTCGCCGTGACGCGTGTGTTGGTTTTCGCGTCATGAGATTAGTGCTAGTGGCTTTACTGAGGTTGGGTCTTGTTGTGCGGTACCCGCGATCGGATGGTCGGGGTTGCACCTTGGACAACGTGTCCAGGTCGGCTGTGTCCGGGGGACAGGCCTCTACGGCGTGGTTGCCGTGTGTTCTCACTTCGGTAGGTGGTACTAGCGTGGTTCGGTAGCCTCGACTGCGTGATCGAGGTCTGCCTTCTGGCAGTAGGAGTAGCTGTAGTGCCGAGTTTTTGACCGGCCCCCGGTTTGTTGTTCCTGCTATAGTTGTAGCTCTCCTTTCCGCTACCGCCGTTGTTTCCGGTTGGGGTTCCGCGAGATCCCTGCTGAGTCTCTGTTCTGGAGACTCATTCCCTGCTTTTCAGGTGTGGCGGTTCTTCCTCGAGGTTCGAGGGTGCGGAGCGGAGGTTCTCAGTTGCCAGCTTGCCGGGCCGAGTGTTCACTTGGCATGTGGTACGTTTTACTGCTTTAGACTGTATTTTCTGTTGGACTGGACTCTGTTGTAGCTGTAGTTGTTCTTTCTTTCAGCTTGTTGTTGTTGGTTGTCCTGCTTTATTTCCTATTTCTTTGTGTCTCCACACTCCTTTTAGCCCTTCCGAGCTCTCCCGGCTCGTGGGCGGCGGTGCGAGTCTCGGGTTATCGGGCCTTCCCGGTAATCGGATTCTCGGGTCGTTACAATTGTCTCTAACGGTCCTTTAATGGTGCGTTACAATCCTCTGACGCATGGGCCTTGGTCCGTTACATCACCCTTGTAGAGTCCTTATGTTGAAGGTTTCTTTCAAGCTTATCTTTTTAGCCTATCAGCTGAGTGTGACAGTTTATCGAGCGACCGTTACCTTGTTGTGACGCATCTATCCTCGACCGTTACATTCCTTCAGAGTCCTGAGTTTGTAAACTTCGCCCGTTGATCTTATCTTCTTGTGGATAGGGTTATGTGACGGTCCCTCCCTAGAGCGTTACATCAGTGTGGCGGTCTATCGTGCAGTCGTTACATCCAACAGAGAGTCCTGGCAGGTCTGCTCTTTCTTTGCTACTCCGTGCCCTACTTAAGAGTTTGTTTCTTTGATTTCTCTTCCAAATCTGATTCTTAGAACCTTCTGTTTGTTTCTATGGACTCTTGGGAGTATTATCTTCGAGAGTTTGCTAAGAAACGTCCTACTTTCTAGCTGGATTATCCTCAACTCGAACCTAGACTTTGAGGGTCTATAAATAGAACCCTTGACTTCATGGCTTGAAGAGGAGACATCTGGAGTTGGCGTCAAAGTGCTGCCGCATCCTGGAGCTAGAACCAACCAAGGAGAGTTGCTTCCCACGTTCATCTGCTTCCAAAGTCCAGGGAGTATCGTTTTCAAGGGTTTAGTTCAGTCAAGTTGTGTTCTTAGTGTTTTGTCCCTCTTCAGAGCATCATAGCATTGTCCCTCTTCATCTTCCACGTTCTTTCATCTGTTGCATTCATTTGAAACATCCTCCCATATTTTAAAACGCCCCAGAGGGGTTAAAAAACCAACCTCCCCGGTATTTCCCTTTCCTTTTGCATGTTCTTAAGTTATTTGATTTATTGATACTACTTTATCTAAAGGGCTAATTTGGGTTATTCTTCTTGTGTTCTACACTCTTTTGCAGGTTTACAGAGTCCCTAACACGAGGCCCAAGCTCTCTGGCCGGCTAGAAAGCTTTGAGATCAGAAGATTCCTAATTCTATTCTGCAGACGCTCTGACGGTCTTTCACAGGCGCGTTAGGGTCTTGTAGCGGTCTATCGTGAGACCGTCACACTCTCTGTGGCGCACCAGTCTTCGACCGTTACGTTCTGCAGAGCTGTAGTTTCCCGGTTGCTTTCTATCTCTCATGGGCGGGTGCATCATCCTCTTATTCTAAGGTATTTATCAGGTCTTTGGCTTGTTTTTACCTTAGTGGCGATCACATCTTTATTTAGTTTGGGCAGTAGCTTTCTCTTTCATCATATTTCCTCTTTATCTTTGCTTGTTCCACCTATACGGTGTGTTTTTCTTTATTCCTTAGTTCACGTTCCGGCGTGTGTTTTTCTTTCTTTGCTTAGTTTAGTCTTGATTGAGATAGCATGCCCATGCTAGAGCTTATGCTGGTTGCCTAGGTTCATGGTTCACATGTTCATAGGTTGATTGATTTCATTACTTGGCTCGTATCTTCATCATAGTTGGACATCGTAGCCCATCTTGCAAAAGAAGGGACACATTAAAACCTACAGAGGGATGGTGATAGAGGGTATGGCGAGTGATGGTGGAAGAACTGGCAGAATGGTGGGGAATGTGGCTGTAGACATGCTAAAATTGACATTATTTTGAGTATATTTCATATTACCTTGTAATGCCCCATTTGACCCTCAAATTAGCTTGTTTGAGTGGTTTTTTCCATTTTCTTGAATTTCTCCTATTTTTCCCTCATTTCCTCCTTTTTCCTATTTTTCTGGATTTTCTGAGCATTTATCTCTATTTTCTGAATTCACGCCCTGGAGAGGGGCGTGTTTTTAAAACGCGGCCTGATCCATGGCGTGTCTCTCCATTTTATCTATTTCTCCCCATTTTACCTATTTTATACATTCGTGACCTGGTGAAGGGCGTGTTTTAAAACACGACATGACCTGGGGCGTTTCTTGATGAAAGGACGCCCTGAGCTGAGGGCGTCAATTCCTGGAATTATGTAATTTTTGAAAAAAGAATAAATGTTTGAAAAATATTTAATCACGCCCTACCATGGGGCGTTTTCCAATTCACGCCTCTCCCTGAGGTGTCTTTCACAATTTCCAAATAAAAGAAATATTTATTTTCAAAATTGATCTGGGAGTTGACGCCCTGACCCAGGGCGTGTTTTAAATTAACGCCCCTTGACAGGTCGTCAATTCTTGAATTGACGCCCAGACCAAGGGCGTGTTTCATCTTCTGGTTTCGCAGCCCTTTCCCCAGAGAGTCCTTGCTTCGTTAGACACCTGCTTTGTTTGGGCTCTTGCCCATTCCTATCCTTTCCCCCCTTGGACTCTTGCCCTCTTATTCCTTCCAATCCTATTTAATAGAGCCATTGGCTCTGTTGTTTTTTTTTGGATTTCGGACCCCCTTCTTTCCCCTCCGTTGCTTCTTCTGTCTTCCTCTTCTTCTTCTGTTTTCTTCCCTTTTTCTTCTGTTTCTTCTTCTTCTTTTCTTACGCAGGCTGTTGCTGTGGTTGAAGGAGGAGCTTCCCACGTTAACTTCATCACCCTTTTGGAAGACTTCTCCCCATCGAGGATCAAAGCCAACAGGCCCCTTCTTCTTTATTTTTTTATTTCTTTTATTACATCGTTCATATGCATGCATGCATGTTCATACGTATTCATTTTTTAAAACTCAACCACGTTGAGTATCTCCCCTTTTAAGTGCATCTCTTGCACTCTTTCCTTTATTCTATTTTGCATTCATATCATTCATCTCCCACACCCTTTTTACATAGGGGTTTAAGGGCCAACACCCACAAGGTGTGTTCTTGCACAATTTTCATGCTCATCTTTACATATAGAATTTGATGCTACACACTATATTCTAATCCATATTTTTTTATTGGTGTTTGTCTTTTGCAAGGGTAATAAAAGCAAGAACTCTCTTCATCGGCCGGCCGATTTGAAGAGAAAGGAGCACCTACAATCAACCGCACTCCAAGGTATTTTTCGCGATCTCTCCCATACTTTCATTGTTATATTTTTGAGGCCTCGCGTCTCTGGCGATCACAAATTCCCCTTAGCATCTCGTGCTATTTCATGCTTATTTATTCATATTCTTAATTTTTCTTTAAGTGGATTTTAAATCAAATCTACAAATTGGCGATCACGGTGGGACACTTTGTGTTCTTTGTTTACTACCCTTTCCCCTTAGGCACCCGCGTGTGCCGTCTCCCCTATTGCACCCTCGGTGCGTCTCCCTTTTTGTGCCCCTCGGGCACCCTCCATTGGTTTTACACCCTCCCCTAAGTGATTGGTCAGTTTGTTGATTTTTCTTTAAAATTTCCACTTATTTAAAATTCTTGATGAGCATGCTTATTCTATTGATTGCCATGATTGTGTGATTGAGTGTTAATACTGCTGGCCGTGAAGTTTTCCTGGAGAAAGTGAATTCACGCCTCTGGAAGAGGCATTTTTCTTGATTTAACGCCCTAACACAGGGCGTCTTCGTCATATTTTACGCCCTCTGACAGGGCGTTTTCCAGCATATTTCCGGGTTTTCCTGCTTTATATTGCTGCCTATGAATTCACGCCCTTCCCAAGGGCGTTTATTTGTTGATTAGCGCCCCACATCAGGGCGTCCCTTTATTGATAGCGCCTCACCCTAAGGCGCGTTTTACCCGGCCCTGGGCCCCTCACGTTGATTCACGACAGTCACACTGTCGTGTCTTTGGTTAGTAGCGCCCCCTGCCAGGGCGTGTTTTTACTGTGGGTTTCCACAACCCTTCCCGTGGGTGAGTTTTCATGATATTTCATATTGATTGATCATATTGTGTGGTTGGCCTGATTTCTCCTGTTGCATTCATTCTTTGCATTGGTTTGGGAGCCCCCTCCTCTTCATTAAGATCCACACACCCTCTTGGAATCGGGACGACCCTCCATTGAGCATTCCGTCTCTTTGGACTGGAAATCCCTTTTCCAAGCCTCCGTAAGTCCCCGCACCCGTGGATTCCCTCACGGACGCCGGGCAGGTTGTACCCTTTTGAAGTCCCGAGTTAGTTGCCCATATACGTGGTGAGAGAGGGTTCCTAGTTGGCATTGGAGTTCTAACCATATTGAAACTAGGTTTCCTCCCCTTGTGTGAATCATTCAAAACTTTGATAAAAATTCATTAATTCACCAAGGTTTAAACAAATAAAAATCAAGGTAACCATTCCAACTTGTGTGTTTCTTTGCAAATTGTTTGCACATTACTTTGATTGAATAATGGCTTACCATAAACAAAACAACATGTTTAATTCAATTCATGAGGGTGATCAACCTAGCACATCTTATTCCCCTCAATTTCAACATGTTCATCAAAATTCTCACCATACTTTCAAGGGACCACGTCCTCCTTCTTATGGTGTTACCCGGCCCGCGGGCAGTGTCCATTCTCATGGTCCCCCTACTCAATTTCGAGCTACTACTCCTCCGGGACCGTCTCCTCCCGATGAGAAGGTCTCCCGAATTTTGCATGCATTAGATCATCTCACCCCTCAACAAATCCAAGCCCTTAAGGCCGCCGTTGAGGGTGCATCTTCTTCATCTCATCCTCTTTCTAATCCTATTCGGGTGGCCCATCATCCACTTCCCTCTTCCACTCATGTTCCTAATCGGGTAGTCCATTACCCATCTCCTTCTATTCACACTCCTCCTCGGGTGGTCCGACACCCGCCTCCTTCTATTCCTCCTCCATCACGGCCACGAGGCCCATTTACTCCTTGCAATCCGACCCGTCCGGGTTCTTTTACGGGTCATCCCGTCAACTCCCCTCCACGGCCTTTTTATGCGGCCCCTCCTCCTTCAAGGCCCTGCCAGCCCTCGGTTGTTCAAGTCACACCCCTCCAACAATCTCTGCTTAATAAGATTACTTTGATGGAGGAACAAATAAAGAGGGTCACGGCTCCTCCTACTCCAGCCAATCCTCTCCATGCCGCTTTGGACGATATTACAAAGATGGAGAGAGAATGGAAAGACAGGAGGGATGATTACGGCGACGGCGGCTCAAGTGAGCAAGAGCCGGCATTCGAAGAATCCGAGGCAGTATACGATGATGATGAAGCTCCGCAGACACCCCTTCCGAGTTTCCTTAACTTTCCACTTCCCCCACTTTCATTCGATGAACCCCCTGCTCAGGAGGAAACCACTCCTAATTCAACCCCTATTTATGAGACTAGTTGGTGTTACGACGATGGGTCGATATTCCAATCGCCCGCGCCGGCGCCTATTGAGTCTCTTCCCATTCCCACTCCCACTCCTAACACCGCTCGCCCCGTCCGGCATTTCCTACGCACCAAACCTTTACCCATTAACCCTCCACTAATTAAATCTCCACCTATTAAGCCATCAACCTCCACACCATCGGCCTCCACCGAGCCTACCATTGAACTGTCCCCAATTCAACCTCCCGTTATCCCATTACCACCATCCCTAAAACCCACTTTACCTATTCCACCATTTAACCCTTTACCCTTACCCGTGGCTAATCCTGAGCAGGATCCGCCCCTTTTTGCACCCGAGCCAATCCCAACTGCTTCCGAGCAAAGGGAGAAACTCGACGTGTTTGAACCTCCGCTTACGCTCACCCATTTGCCTACACTTTCCATCATGCCTCCACCATTCATGGAGCCTTCCGCCTCCGCTTCACCTCCCCTTACTACTCGGAATGGGGGGCCTTCTGCAAGCACAGGTGCCGAAGATAATCAAGAGCCGGGCAGCAAGGATTTGGCCGTGCCATTCAAGATTCAAGAATTCATTTGCCGGATGACAATCCGGGTTATTGTGCCAAGCACGGTCGAAGAAGCCAAGTCGCCGCCATGCCGAGCATTGATGCTGTGTAAGGGCCGGGCAGGGCACCCCTTGTTCCAATTTCCGAATTCCGAATTCATTATTCCTTACAAGGGGCGAATGCCCATTTTGCTCAACTTTCCATATATACCACATTCAATGGGCAACACGATGCTTCCCGTTCCAACTCTCCAACTCCCTCACATTGTTGATCTTTACCTTCAAAGGGGGTTGCCACTTATTGAAACTCCTTTTATTGGGCCAATTGGCTGTATTCTTTCACTGCCGTGGAGGGGCAGTTATCTTGGTGCCGAAAGGCCGTCCGCTATTTCATCCACCTTCTTGTCTATCACATCTTTTCCATGGGCCATTCCCAGGGTTAGGAGGAGGACCTCGTCCTCTCGCCCTTCATATTCTCCATATTCTTTGCATCCCTTTGCATTCGCGCATTCATTTCATTCATCGCATCCATCCCATTGCATGCATTTGCACCTCCTGCTTCCCGGGTTTCCAAACCCGTATCTTCCCCGCCTTCCGGTACCGCCGGATATTCCACATTTCCCATCTTATTCATATTCATCTTTTTGTCCACTCTCCTTGGGGCATCGCGTCCCCTTTCCTGCTATTTCCCTGGAACCTCCAAGAGTCTTATTCCTCCTCTTTAGGCATCGCGCCCTTTCTGATTCTATTCCTCCGGAACCTCCGGATTTTCCCTTTGGGCACGACTCCCCTCTCCACCTTCTTTATTTGCTTCCTCCGGAACTTCCGGACTTTTCCCTCGGGCACGACGCCCCTTTCCATCTTCTCCTTCCTGATTTGCTTCCTCCGGAACCTCCGGACCTTTTCCTCGGGCACGACGCCCCTTTCCACCTTCTCCTTCCTGATTTCATTCCTCCGGAACCTCCGGATTTTTCTCTCCTCCCTGGGCATCGCGTCCCTCGGCATTTTCTCCCTCCGGAACCTCCGGACCCTCCATCTTTCTTCCGATTCATCTTTCTAATCTTCCTGAACATCACATCCTTCATTTTTTTCTTCCTTTTCCATCATCTTTTTCCCTATTTCATCTCAGGGCATCGCGTCCCTTCTTTTGTCATCCCTTCGGAGCCTTCGGATTTTTCCTCTCATGATTCTCCTCTGCCTCCGGACCCTCCGGATCCGCCTCTTTCTATCTACCAATTTCTTCTTCTAATTCCTCCTGATTCTGGGTCCGACCCAACTTCTTCCACATCCACTGCCTTGGGCATCTGCCCATTCTCTCACTACTTTAGAGGCTTTAGTCCTCACTCCACCTCCTAATTTTCCGCTCCTTCTGTAGACCTTTCATGTGATCAGGGTCTCCACACCTTAGTGAGGGAGTTCTAGCCCTCGCCTCTCTTCCCTTTTCTCCTTATTCGTCTGAGTCTGGTCTGAGCACCACTCATTCTTGTTAAGCCACTTTCAATCCTTTGCTTCCAATCCTTTTGACTCCCAAAGAGGACAAATCCCATGATGATCAACCTCGCCTCTGACAGCTGCTTCTACAAAGGTTGCAAGGTAACATATTGGCGTAAGTATGCATTTTAATGATATCATTTTCTCATTACTTCACGCATGATTTTCAAAATCAAGTGCTTCTTAACGAGATTAAGAGTGGTGTTTTAAACCTTTATCTTAAGCTTTTGTTTAATTGAAATCATTCTCAAAAGAGTCCTTTAGGCTTATTTTCTGCGGCACCTTGGTTAATAAGAACCCCGTGTTGGGAATTTAACATTCTCTCCCCGCTTGTTAAGAGCAACCCTTAGTTGGGCACCTCACACACTTCACGGCGTCCTTAGTTGGCTCCTTTGATAAAAACACCGTTGCTATCTTGGCCATGCCATGAGAATTCCTGAAAGTCTTTCTCTTCTCTACTCGGCCGCGTGCAGGGGCAAGAGGTTGACGGATGAGATGACCAACCTCGGTAATCCCCAATACGAGAGGAGTCTCAAATAGGGGCAGTCTTGACCTAAACTAAATATGAATTTCATGATATACATCTCGCCAAAAGGGCTATTATGAAAATCAAGTCAAAATTTTGATAAAAACAAGATTGTGAATTATGGCATGTCAAGAGTGGCAAAGTCCCCGCAGGGAAAACCCTGGTCGTATGCATGTCAAGGGTCTAAAAATCAAAGGCACAAAGCCCCGGCACAACAGACTACCTCTTTGAAGGGAACACCTTGGAAGGAATTCAAGTCCCGACATCTCCCATCCTGCATAAAGCTTGTCACAATTGTTCTTCTCTTTTCCCTCTAAGACCGAATGTTTCTCGGGTATGGCCTTGGTAGGGGCACCGTTGATCAAAGACGGTCGGTTATAGGATGCCACTTTCAATGCACGTCCAGCTTTGGGCAGTTTTAGCGAAAAGGGAAGGAACAAGGACCCCTAGCTAGTGGTTCAAAACAACCCTTTGATGCTGCATTAACAATGTCTAAACCAAAATCCAAAAAAAAAAATTAAATATTTCCCGATCAAAATCCCAACAAAAATTCAAAATATTTTCCAAAAATCTCCATAAAAATTCAAATATTTTCAAAACTCATAAAAATTTGCATATTTTCAAAACTCATAAAAATTTGCATATTTTCAAAATCCAAAAATTTGCATTGTATTTTTCTGATGGTGTTTTGCAGGAACAGCTTTGCAGAGACCAAAAGCACGGGATGAGTCCTATCTCCACTCATTGCTATCAATCTATTGATTCTCCCGATATTCTCATGACATGCCACCCAGGGACATCATCTCCTTATATCATTTTGGTTATATCTCCTGATCTTTCAATCAACTCCTGCTAATTTCTCTGGATCAATTCTGCCGATGGGTATTATCAGATCTTGATCATTCAACTCCAAAACTTGATTAGCCAGATTGGCATCCTCATGACAAAATAACAAACAATGATGCTTTGCAATATCATGATTCAACTCATAATGGTTACTATGTTGTGACATGCTATTGATTCATGCTATGCATGCTATGATTAAATGCCATATTCATTGCTTGTTATATCTTGGCTAATGAAATTTTGAGCGCAGGATAAGAAGCTCTTGGTCCCGCCGACTGGGCATCATCACTCAAAGTCCCACGGTGCTTGCAGCTCATTTTTCAGTTCCCATGCTTATTGATATCACCATCTCCCTGTATGCATTTTACTATATGTTACATATGCTACTAGATTATATCAAGGACCTTGTGGCTTTGGTAAATCTGGAATTTGAGTTCCCCTTCATCAAAAATAATGATGATTCCAGAGGCATTTTAGTCACACGGATAGGCCGTTGAGCCGTCCGAGACTGGGGACGATGGTTCCTTTTTATGAGTTGGTGCGTGGATAAACGGACTTCGGCTTAGTATCAGCTCGTGAAATCGGTTTCTTGACCCAGTCTGGACAGTTTAACAATATTATCCTTGATTATATTATATTTTCATTTGTTATTTTCCCTTTAACCCAGCATGCATTCATGTAGGACTTTGAATTAACATTGGAAAATCATTCTGATAAGCTGCTTTGAGGGTTGAATTGATCTTAATCTTTCAATATGAGATATTCCATGCCGAATTGAGTCTTCAGTTCGTTTTGTTGCTGTTTTGGGTGATTTTCTCGAAAGCTCCTTGTTTGGATTTTTATCATCTTATTTTAATCCTTTCCTTTGATCCACCTTGGCTGCAGCACGTCCACTGGCTGGTAACCGCTCCCCAATGGTGAAACTTACAGGTTTGTGACCTGGGGTACTTCCACCGCGCTGGAAGTTGATCATTTATTTTATCTCCTTCGTGCACCGCGTGCACAACTCCCCTTTTTTTCCAAACATCGTTGATTTCGTTGAATTTTCCGAGATTTGCTTCATCTCGTGCTTTTGATTTGATTCTCATCAAGTGATGTTGATTGTGTGTCTCATCACACCTTGGCATCTACTTTTCAGTTTGCTACGCTCCCTTGCAAAGTAGACGCCAAGGCGGGGCAGCTGTAGACACGCTAAAATTGACATTATTTTGAGTATATTTCATATTACCTTGTAATGCCCCATTTGACCCTCAAATTAGCTTGTTTGAGTGGTTTTTCCCATTTTCTTGAATTTCTCCTATTTTTCCCTCATTTCCTCCTTTTTCCTATTTTTCTAGATTTTCTGGGCATTTATCTCTATTTTCTGAATTCACGCCCTGGAGAGGGGTGTGTTTTTAAAACGCGGCCTGATCCAGGGCGTGTCTCCCCATTTTATCTATTTCTCCCCATTTTACCTATTTTATAAATTCGTGACCTGGTGAAGGGCGTGTTTTAAAACACGACCTGACCTGGGGCGTTTCTTGATGAAAGGACGCCCTGAGCTGAGGGCGTCAATTCCTGGAATTATGCAATTTTTGAAAAAAGAATAAATGTTTGAAAAATGTTTAATCACGCCCTACCATGGGGCGTTTTCCAATTCACGCCTCTCCCTGAGGCATCTTTCACAATTTCCAAATAAAAGAAATATTTATTTCCAAAATTGATCTGGGAGCTGACTCCCTGACCCAGGGCGTGTTTTAAATTAACACCCCTTGACAGGTCGTCAATTCTTGAATTGACGCCCTGACCAAGGGCGTGTTTCATCTTCTGGTTTCGCAGCCCTTTCCCCAGAGAGTCCTTGCTTCGTTAGACACCTGCTTTGTTTGGGCTCTTGCCCATTCCTATCCTTTCCCCCCTTGGACTCTTGCCCTCTTATTCCTTCCAATCCTATTTAATAGAGCCATTGGCTCTGTTGTTTTTTTTTGGATTTCGGACCCCCTTCTTTCTCCTCCGCTGCTTCTTCTGTCTTCCTCTTCTTCTTCTGTTTTCTTCCCTTTTTCTTCTGTTTCTTCTTCTTCTTTTCTTACGCAGGCTGTTGCTGTGGCTGAAGGAGGAGCTTCCCACGTTAACTTCATCACCCTTTTGGAAGACTTCTCCCCATCGAGGATCAAAGCCAACAGGCCCCTTCTTCTTTATTTTTTATTTCTTTTATTACATCGTTCATATGCATGCATGCATGCATGCATGTTCATACGTATTCATTTTTTAAAACCCAACCACGTTGAGTATCTCCCCTTTTAAGTGCATCTCTTGCACTCTTTCCTTTATTCTATTTTGCATTCATATCATTCATCTCCCACACCCTTTTTACATAGGGGTTTAAGGGCCAACACCCACAAGGTGTGTTCTTGCACAATTTTCATGCTCATCTTTACATATAGAATTTGATGCTACACACTATATTCTAATCCATATTTTTTTTATTGGTGTTTATCTTTTGCAAGGGTAATAAAAGCAAGAACTCTCTTCATCGGCCGGCCGATTTGAATAGAAAGGAGCACCTACAATCAACCGCACTCCAAGGTATTTTTCGCGATCTCTCCCATGCTTTCATTGTTATATTTTTGAGGCCTCGCGTCTCTGGCGATCACAAATTCCCCTTAGCATCTCGTGCTATTTCATGCTTATTTATTCATATTCTTAATTTTTCCTTAAGTGGATTTTAAATCAAATCTACCGTGGCGGGTGAAACAGGTGGTTGGGAAGGGATAGTGGGCGGAAGGGTAGCGAAGGTGGTGGGTCGGAGGATGGAAGGAACAGAAGGCGCGGGGGAACTGGTATGGTGGAAGGCCAAAAGATGGGCGGGGGTCTCATCATCAAAGGACCACCCAGCGTTAGGGGCTGGATGGTGGACTGCATTCACTTGAGCCAGTGCCGGCGGCTGTTGTTGCTGTTGTTGTTGTGGAGCGGGCGGGTGTTCTGGCATGGGATTCTGATGAATCCCGAGGTCTTGGTGCTGATGTTGTTGCTGTGGGGGTTGTTGTTGTTGTTGTAGAGGTTGCTGGAACTTCTGCTGCTGGCGTGCCGCCTGCTGCGGCCTGGCTTGTCTTCTTCTTTCCTTGATATCTTCAATCAACTTGTGCATTTGGGCCCAATCAATCCTCTGGCCCTCATGTAGATCATAAACCAAATCTCTGAACTGATAACATCTCTCGATCGTGTGCCCGGGCTGCCGATGGTGTAACGACCCGAGAATCCGATTACCGGGAAGGCCCGATAACCCGAGACTCGCACCGCCGCCCACGAGCCGGGAGGGCTCGGAAGGGCTAAAAGGAGTGTGGAGACACAAAGAAATAGGAAATAAAGCAGGACAACCAACAACAACAAGCTGAAAGAAAGAACAACAACAGCTACAATAGAGTCCAGTCCAACAGAAAGTACAGTCTAAAGCAGTAAAACGTACCACATGCCAAGTGAACACTCGGCCCGGCAAGCTGGCAACTGAGAACCTCCGCTCCGCACCCTCGAACCTCGAGGAAGAACCGCCACACCTGAAAAGCAGGGAATGAGTCTCCAGAACAGAGACTCAGCAGGGTTCCCGCGGAACCCCAACCGGAAATAACGGCGGTAGCGGAAAGGAGAGCTACAACTACAGTAGGAACAGCAAACCGGCGGCCGGTCAAAAACTCGGCACTACAGCTACTCCTACTGCCAGAAGGCACACCTCGATCACGAAGTCGAAGCTACCGAACCACGCTAGAACCACCTACCGAAGTAAGAACACACGGCAACCACGCCGTAGAGGCCTGTCCCCCGGACACAGCCGACCTGGACACGCTGTCCAAGGTGCAACCCCGACCATCCGATCGCGGGTACCGCACAACAAGACCCAACCTCGGTAAAGCCACTAGCACTAATCTCATGACACGAAAACCAACACACGCGTCACGGCGAACCAACCGAAACTCAACGGTCAACACGACCGAAACCCGAAGGTCAAAGTCACGGAAACTGACAGTCTGTCACTCCGTACTCTACAGGAGTACCACCCAGTAGAAGCACAGCCGGTAGCGTCCCCTGACGTCTTACACCGCACCGCAGGTGAACCGCCTGACGTGGTAGGTCCTACCCGAGGCGCGAACATCGTACAAGTAACCACAAACAAGTGACTAACTGGGGTCACGCCCGTCGACGTGCGTCCACTGTCCCCAACCACGTGTGCACACACAGACCACGCGTCCTAGGTCTGGCCCTCTGACCAGTTTTCCCCTGGCACTGGACTCTGATTTGACGAGGGGCCCGACGGTAACCAGTCTAAAACCATCCTCAGGGTAAGCCCGTACACCACTCCCTGGTGCGATCAGCACACGCGTACTGATAGGCTACGACTAGTGAAGGGTCACTGAAGGAGTAGACTCTCAAGACAACAGAAAACAACGTCCGAACCTGACGACGTACGGGGACCACCCCACTTACCGGCCCCGTCGCATGGTGACCACAGTCGGAGAAGAAACGGGACTCACAGTCCACGGCCACGCACGCACCGTGCGCTAGAGTCGAGAAAACTCAAGTGGCGCTAAGCCACTGGACTCTGGACAGTCCTCCAGACGCACTACACCCAACGGTCCTTGAGTCACAAGACTCGGGGTCAAGACCGTTGTACGCAACAGCACAAGGCCGTCAATCTAGTCCAATCTCTAGGTCTAAAACCACGGTAGCATAAGTACCGAGACAGCTCACGAGCCGTCAAGACCACTCCCTCGGAAAGGGAATGCAAAGGACCAAGGCCACCCACACGGGCCACATGGAAAACACAGAAGCACGATTCCCAGGGCAGCACACAAGCCACCACGACGATTTCTCATCTTGTAGCAAGCGGGAAACCTCCAGCCCCAGGCCGGGTAACTGGACTCGCAGTCCAAGGCCAGACACGTGGCCCACACGGGAATCACCTTCCAAGGAAACTCACAATATGCGGGGGAGATCCTACCGCACACACACCGATACCCGGTGACTCGATCGAGCGTAACACGAAAGCCCAACACGTGAGAAGTCACCCGGACTCTCAACCCTATGGGCACGCTAAACGAGATAACACGGTCCTCCAGACACCCTCAAAACACAGACACAGAATCCCATGGGTGTCTAGCACTCACGAGACCGCAAGTCGACCACTGGGTCACAACCGGGTCGACCGGAGACCAACACAACACAATCAGAAGGCTAGAAGGTCACCCGGACCCGTCAAGCCCACGGGCACGCTTATCGAGGTAACCCAAACCTCTGGACACCCAAAGACACGGTCACGGAAGTTCACGGGGTGTCCAGGACACACACGGCTCAAGGGGGGCACGATCAGCCGCAGACCGCCCGCCCCGGGCAGCCCGGATGGTCACCATAATAACGCGCTATAGGTCCATAGCGCGTTCAAGCAGAACGCGCTAGGAGCCTATAGCGCGACAAGGCAGGTCGCGCTATGTTTCCATAGCGCGACAGTCCAGAATGCGCCATAGCCCTATAGCGCGACAGGAACCGCCAAACTGTTCATCTTCTCCGATGAACCCGGCCCATCGGGGCAGCGCGACCATCAAGAACGCGCTACTGGAGCATAGCGCGTTCTCAGTCCGCGCCCGAAAACGGTGGAAACCGCGGGAAAAACCATTCCACGCCCCGTTCACTCCCAGGTGAAGGGGAAACAAGAGGGAAAACATTCCCCAAGCCCCTAGGCATGCATCTAAACCCCTGGAACGGCCAAAAATACCGTAAAACGAGAGATCCGGCTCACACCTCAAAAACATGGATTTTCCCCAAATCGCCTCGTTTAGCCGGCTCGGCTCACCACGGCCTACAAAACTCGCGGGAAAGGAAGTGCACGAGCTGGGGGTCCATCTCCCTACCTCCACCGAAGAAACCACGCGCCGTGGACACCGGTCCACGAAGAAAACGCCGTTGAAGCCTCGCCGTTCCACGAACCCACGGCTGAGCTTCACCGCGCCTCCACCACCTCGATCCTCATCCATTCTCGCCCGTGCCTCGCCCGCGCCGTCCCCGCCTCGCCCACACTCCACCCCGTCGGCCGCCGGAGAGAGAGGGAGAGAGGAGAGAGCGTGAGAAGAGAGAGGGAGAGAAGAGAGAAATGAGAGATGGGGAGAGAGAAAAGGAGGTTATATATAGAAAATCCGGAAGTTCTCAAAAATATCAAAAAATAGAAAATCACACCCTCGCGATCCTCGGAACGCACCGAACGCAACGGTACCACACTCGCCTAGGTGAACGGCCCGGTTCACCCGCAACGAGGTTCCGAAGGGAAAGCCGAAACCCACGCCGGGAATCGGAAAACACACGCGGAAAAAGCCGCAGAACGCCTCCGGGTCTCCGAAATGACTCCGGATCGCGCCGATCCGAACACGAAAGATGTCCGAAACGAAATTTCAGACACAACGGAGTCGGACGCTCCGAGAAACCAGATCCGGGACCCACGAGCGAGGATCCGAATAACCCGGGGCATTACAGATGGTATATGCAATACCTTGACTGATCGGCTGTCGGATTCCAATTCTGACGCTCCTGAGGCAATTGAATGTCACCAGTGTACATTAAAGCTGAAAAAATGTCAGGGAGGGTTTCTGGAAGTGGTGGATAGTTGACCCTCTTAGGTCCCGGCCGAGCAGGCCCATAACCAGCAGGAGGAGGGACGTTGTGGTACTGGGGTGGCTGTTGTGGCTGTGGTGGTGGTGGTTATTGTGGGTGCTGAGGAGCTTGGAAAGTGGGTCGAGGAGCTTGTGGAGCGGAGAACTGGGGGTTGCGTGGAGGTTGCTGGAAACGGGGTGGAGCGGACTAGTTAGGGAATTGAACAGCCTGAACCTGCTCATTGATTTGGACTCCCTCGGCAACTGGGCCTTGGGACTTTCGGGTGGTTTTGGATTTCTGGGCCTCAAACAATGAATGGATGGGGGGGTCTTTAAATTGGGTCTGGATGAACCGGGCCCGTCTATACAACTGGTGCATGTTAGATATGTCGTTCATTGCCGATATATTCCGGAATGTCGGGGTAGCATTAGAAATAAGCAATTTAACCTTTTCTTCTTCCGGGATCTGCCCGGGCACACGCGAGGCCATCTGCCTCCATCGATCTGCATATGCGGCAAAGTCTTCGTCCAGCTTCATCTTTTCTGCTACCAAGTCTGTAAAAGAATACTCGGGACCGACCCGATCTTGAAATCTCTGGTTAAACTTCTCCTTCACAGTCATGAAACTCTCTGCGTCCTCTAGAGGCAATGTGTAGAACCATTCAAGGGAGACCCCGTCCAAGGATAGGCGAAACAAATATGCCATCAAGCGGTCGTCGTGTTGGAACTGCGCTGATTCGTAGAGAAACTCCCTGACATGAATAAACGGGTTTCCATTCCCGTCATATTTCTAGTATACGGGGAGCTCAGACTGGGGTGGGAAATGAATGTCCCTGAAGTTAGGAATGGGGACATCAGCTAAAGATTGCGGGCCGACCCGCTTGTGGAGGAGGTCGATCTGCTACTGCATGGCAGCCCATTTGTCCAGAAGTTCCCGTTCCCGGGAAGGAGGAGATACGACAGGAAGGGCCGAACCGGAGTATGGAGCCGAAGGATAGACTGACTGAGGGGGCAGCCCATAAGATGGATAATGGGCCAGGGAAGGGCCCATATCTGCATGAGCCAACTGGGCGGCCCCTGATTGCAGACGGACGGAGTCAGTCGGGGCCACGAGGGCCTGCGGCACTGGAGAGAATGTGGTGTAAGGATCAGCATAAGAAACGGAGGGGACTTGAGCCTTCCTCTTATCAAGAGGCTGATGGGCCGAGGTAGAAGCCTGGCCTGCCTCTATGGTGGAGAATCGAAGAGCCTGAGAACGGATGGGAGTAAGATCGATGGGGGCTGCAGAGGTGGCCCCTAATCCGACAACTGGGGATGTGGAAGTGGCGGCAATGGTCGTGCCAGAAGAAAGTACTGAGGGCGGGGCATCTGCCCCTTGCAAGGCCTGTTTCAGCAGGTGGAGTTGAGTAAGATCCAGCTGGGCCATCATATGGAGGACCTGACTGGCCGAGCCGCGAGTGGATGAATCTGAGAGGGAGGGTTGAGCACCTTCAACGACAATGGTCGGGAGAGGAGGGGCAGTCCCCTCTCCCCCTTGCACATGAGCGACCCTAGGTGGGTCCTCCAGAAGTCCCCGAAGGAGAGAATCCTCATGGGGATGGGAGAAGTTGTAAGAGGACATAATCGGAGGTGAATCGAACAAGGGATTGAAATAAGAATGAGAAGGCGAACCACCCTTAGGAGATGATCCTGAGGTTGTGAGGCAGCTCCACATACACTGAGCACCTGGGAAGAAGAAGCAAACAATCCTAACCAAAATCTAATCAACAATCAAGTAATGCACACAAGAGAGGGAAAGGCTGAGAAGAGAGACAACCAAGTAAACACCCAAATTATGAATGATGCGCGACAGATTTCATGAATCTTTCCTTGTAGGACCTTAGTGGGTTAATTAAGATGTGAGTTCACTTAACCACAAGGTACCTAATCAAGGTGAGAAATGGGGAACTGGCTGACTCTAAAGGGACTCCCTCTCGCGGATGCAAACCCTAGACTGGGGGGTGGTACGGTACAACCTGCCCGACGTCCGTGTGGGAATCCATGGCTCACGGGGACTTACGGAGGCCCTCAGCAAGGTGACCTACTCGGCTCCAAGGAGTATGGAGACAAGAGGAAACCCTACCTCGGTAGGAATGCAACTACTAATGAAGAGTATGTATGCCCCTATGCGCACCGGAGTGCATGCAAAATCTAGCCTAGATCTAGCAGATAATGATCAAGCAAATATGAGAAAATGACATGAACATGACCATGCAACAATATAACAACTACAGGGGGAGATCCAAACAGCACAAAATATATATATGTAATGATATAGATCAATGATCAAGATGTAGCCTCGGGTGCACTGCAACAGTAAAGGACGGTCTGATGAAGACCGCTCAGGGTGTGTAGACGGCCCGTAATGGACCGTTCAGGGAGAGCAAACGGTCTGGAATGGGCCGTGCAGTAGCAGGGAGTAATGCCAAAATAGAGAAAAACCACAAAATGTCGAAATGACCAAGGAATGAGACTCAGAAGTGTACCTGGATGAGCGGTCTTTCGACAGACCGCGCATACTCTGGAACGGACCTGGAACAACCGCGGAATATCAATAGAAATCATGAATGTAAACACAACAACGTACCTGAGCCAGCAACGATGAACGGTCTGTATCAGACCGCGGGAAGAAGTGGACGATTTATACAGAACCGCTGGGTGTAAAGGGCTGGCACGACAGCAGCTCTGTGATGATCACGGGACGGTCAATCTCCAGTAACATTTCCACGTCGCCGCCGCGTCAGCTGATCTCTTATGAGTCCTAGTCATTTTTAATCCTCATGGTGGAACAATGCTACCATTGTCTTTGGAGACATTCAATAATTCCAAATGATAGAGTGAAGATTAGCAGCATTAGCCTGGCCTCCGTGCAAGGTTAACAAATAAATGATACCAATCTTGCATGAAAGTTGATCCATTTTCTACAGTACTATTGCTGCTGTTATCTTTGGCAGAGAATGCACATAATGAGTCACGAGTATCACATGGATATCCTTATATTCATTCTCAATTCCACACCATGCAACGTGGAAGTCATTACACGGTTCTTTTTCATCACATTTTCTTGTAGTCTGGTTGTTTCTCCAAGAAAAAATTCGAGTAACTTTATATGTTCAGAAGGCAGCTCTAACATTCATAGATGGTAAAATACATGTTTGACCAATCAATTTAATTTTTTTTCCTTTCGTAAAGGTAAAAGTAACTTCTCTCCTAATTGCTCTTTGGTCTTTCCTATGCAGCGGTAGCTGCTGCAAGCAGAGAAGATCACAAATATATACTTTGAGAAGAGGCAAAAAGAGCTGGCTTTTCTATTCACCCGGATGAACTAGCATCCATTGTTCATGGGCCTGATTTCAAGAGACTGAGAGCACATGGAGATCTTAATGGCCTATATTATAAACTCCGCTCATCACTAAACAAAGGCATCAACACAAATGATACATCTGTTTGACAAACTATCTTTGGCTTCAACAAATATGTTGAGAAACCTTTTAGAAGTTTCTGGATGTTGTGTGGGATACACTACAGGACTTAACTGTAATCGTTCTTATGGTCTGTTATGTTGTTTCTGTAGTTGTTGGGCTTGCAACTGAGGGCTTGCCAAAGGGTATGTATGATGGGCTGGGCATTGTTCTTAGTATTTTCTTGGTAGTCATAGTTACTGCTGTCAGCGACTATAAGCAATCACTGCAATTTTGGATTTAGACAAAGAAAAGAAGAAAGTTTCTGTAAAGGTGAAAATGTCGTTCATATGTGGATCCGAAACTGATCCATTAGATCCGAAAATTCGGATCCTCTAACTCATTCTCTAATAAAGGTGTATATAATAAGATTTCGGGTTAGATCCGAATCCGAAATTTTAAGTTCAGATTCGGATCAGATCCGAATCCGAAACAGTGTGTAAATTCGGATTCGGGTCATATTCGGATACATTATTATCGGATCCGGATTCGGATCATGAAGGATCCGATCCGGATCCGACCCGTTGACACTCCTAGTTATAGGGCTTGACTGGACGGTAGGTATGGCTGACGGAAGAAGGCGATTGGGTAGTCAAAATCAGTGTCCAGGGCAATGTCGACCCTGCTTATCTTTCTTCACCGCCTCCAGTCTTAACAGATGAAATTCACAGGTCAGTTTCATTCCTGCCATTGGTTAGAAAACTAACTTCCACTTTTGACATAATGAATTTCACGGGACTGTTAATTTCAACCCTGCCATTAGGTAGAGAACTGGATTTACTATGGTTCTATGTTTGGTTTAGTACTACTATGACATGATAAACCACATGCTAGAGGTTGTGCATCTGAAATTTTACAACTACATGCTCACTACATTGTGGATTGGAGGAAAATCGGCAGGGTGGTAATTAAGATGTGCGGGACCAAGGGGACATATACTTAAAATCTGGGACATGGTGTCGTTGCGAGGACACCGGAGGATGCAGCTGCACAGTTTTTCAATGTCGTCAGAGGCTTGAGATATGACACTCTATTCGAAGACAGTGTGGCCAAAAGAGTCTGAGCCTGTGACATGAAATCAGGGTTTTTACGTTTTTTTTTTCCTGTCTGCTTCAGGCATGCAACAGTTTCCTTAGGTGCTAGATTGTATTGATTATTGTCATAATCTTGTGACTGTCAAGTGCCCGATCGAGTACGTGGAACGAAAGCTTCTTCTTTTTTTTTCCAATTGTTTGTTTCTCTGCATGCACTGATGGCATTGGAAAATGGTGCAATGAAAAAGAAAAAATATCTGAATTCTGCCTTCAATTATTTCAGTATGGACATGACTCTTTTGGAAGCTAGCTAGACACCTCTTCTTTGATGGTATTTGGCATGTGACTTTTTGTGGACTTAAATTTGATTAAGTTGTTGTTTTGGCCCTCTGGGTCCGTAAAAGAATGAGATGAATCAATATCTAATACATAGCACAAAATAGATGGCTTTCATAGTATGATTTTTCCGATGTTAATTTTGATTTTTTAAGCTACATTTAAGTTAATAACCGTTAACAGAAGTCTGACAATATAGATTACAACTTAAGAATTTAATTATACGAGAGAGAGAGAGGGAGAGGGAGAGAAGTCGAGGGGTGGGAGAAGAGGCCGCGTTAGATACCAGTATTTCTTTTTTATTTTGTAGTATGTATAATCGGAATCTTTCTAAATACTTTGAATGATTACACGAAAATTTTACATAATGTTATTTGCAAATGAAGATCAAACTTGAGTGATTTTTCTCACATATGAATCAGACAAGGGTCATTTTTGCATATGTTTATCTGTCAAGGGGATATCTACAAAGATACCCCTCGAGACGCTCCTGACCTGGGGCTTCCTCCTCCGCAGAAGGATCCATTTCTCTTCCACTCCTCCCTTCGTCGCAGTAGTCGTCGTACGACTTCTCGGAAGTGGTCTTCAATCCCCAGTCAGTTCTGCTCCTCTCTCTCTCTCTCGCCGTCCAAGGTCACACGCAAGACAAGTTTCTTCATCTCTCGCCATCTTTCCACCCCGCCCCCCTTTCGTGCATTGTTCTGTTTGGCCTTGTCATTCAAGAGCTATGTTACGACAGGGACAATGACTGTCCCTTTGGCAATAGAGATACAAATATTTTATTTTTTTATATCTTCACAGTCTAAACTGAATTATTTTTAATTTAAAATATATTTAATCAACTATGTATTTTTATTTATTTTTAATTGTCAAGATAAAATCGATGTTAAAATATAATTAAATTTGAATATATTTATAATTATGTTTCTATATAACTAATAAAAGTTAATCTTATTTAAAATTAGATAAAATTTTGTAACATGACTGTGTGATGTTTTTTCTGACTAGATGTCTAATTCCCTTCCCTTTTTTCTCCGACGAGATGAGATGAAAAAACCTCACTTTTATTCACCTGGTTAATGTTCATGGATTCTATTTTCTCGTTCCCCCTTTCCCATCATCTCTGCTATTCTAAGTATACATTCCCGTCGTTAGTCTTTCCCACCGTAGCACCTCTCGCACTGGTCCTTCATTTATTTATTTTCCCCTTCCTTTTCTGTCATTAAGCTGTCCTCTTCCCCCGAGCACTGTACGTTCTCCCGGCACTGTTGATCCTCTTCCCCATCCTCGCGTGTCCGCGACGGCCGGTCTGCACACGCGGCCCACGGCCACCGTGGAGACCACCCTGCCCCGGCCGCAGGCCACGGCTCTGCACCGCACCGGTCAGCCGCCGTCGTCGCCGTCCGCGGCTGTGCGCTCGGCCGCGCACGGCTGTGCGGTTCCTCCGCCGCGCCACCCTCTGCCGCCGCCGCTTGCCAGACTGCCCTCCGGCCAGCTCCGCAGTGCGCCAGTCGCTGCCCTTCTGGCCGGCAGCCCGCCACCGTCGTCGTCGTTTCTCCCGCCCGCACCGCCGCGGGGTCCTGCTGCCCTCCTGTCCGCTGCCGCCACCGCGGGCCCCTGCTACAACCGGGGCCGCAACACCATCACGCTAGCCCGCTAGCTGTGGCCTCATCACCGCCGGCCTGGCTGCTTCCACCTGTGCTCGTCGTGCGCCCACGGCTGGCCACCTGCGGTGGCCCCCACTACTACCCCAACTAGTATTTCACCTAGTTCGGTTTGCAATTGCTCTTCTCCTTATTGAGCAAGATCTGGCATATAATTCTGTCTGTTGTGAGTTAGAAAGCAGAGATTTGTAGCATACTATATGCTTGATCAAATGCCCATGAGAGCTCAAATTATTTTGATGGGGTCAACCGTTTTTGTCCTGCATCAAAATCTCCTCAGTAACTTATTTTTGATTTTGTTAAATTGATTACTTGTCTTATAAGAAAATGTGGAATGATGCAATTAGCCATTTTGATTTAATAATTCTCCTCTCGTTTAGGTACTGGGGAGAGAGGGAAAGGGGACGATATGAATCCCCTTACACAGGTGAAGCGAATTCAGAAGCTTAATTCTGTAGAGGCGTCGCTGGGCATCTCCGAGGACGCTTCCTGGCACAGCAAGCACAAGGATTCGGCTTACGTCTTCGTCGGAGGGATCCCCTTCGACCTCACCGAGGGAGACCTCCTGGCCGTCTTTGCCCAGTAAGCAAAACATTGAACTCCGTTGCCTCCCCTTAGTCTCAGGCTTCTTGTTTCATCTGGTTACAAGGCAACCTTCTTGCTTATTTCCCTTTATCAGATTGTGTAAAGCCCTGCAATGAGCATGGGGTTGATTTAGCATCTGACTGCTGTGTACACTGTGAACTTTAGTTTCGTTGGCCCTTGGTTATGAGGCTTGGGGTAAATGACTATTCTCACTTTCTAGATTTACCAGTTCGTTAAAGGGGGTTGTCCTTTTGATACTTGAGTGAGGATGTCTGTTGATTCTGGGACATAGCCTTATAAGCATGTTGACAGTTGTTGAGCATGATGAAGCAGATCATGTTTTCACAATGAGGTCGTGGACTCGACCTTAGTTTTCCATCTGTGCATTTTGTTCTCTGACACAACTTTGGAACATCCCATCAGTGCAAATACAGGAGAGGTTAATTATATGGACATCTAAAGAACAACATAAATGACGAATTATATCAATAGGCTTATCAACTTAATGCCCTATTACTTAGATTATGAGACTATTCTATGCGTACAAAGGGAAAAGTAAAGATGAATATGAGGTAACATTAAGAAGACCAACAAGAAGCAGATTATTATTGAAGTGGAGGCAATGAAGAACTAATGTGGAGTGTCAAACTTTGTCTTCATTGCAACAAAGGCTGTTGGTGCTAGTTAATCAGGTCAGTGAAGGGTAGAGATATCAGTTGAGGGGCACCGAGTAGTAGCAGATATTTTGGAACCATGTTGGTTGAGGGGTAATAGTAGTAGATATTACTAGGCTAACTAAGGGGCAAAAAAATCAGCACAGAATGGTGTGAGCTACATTGTTTAAAGGTGGAGATGGTCTTCTAACTTTTTGCATGAGGGAATACGTATAATATTTTTTGGAAAGAAATGGTAAACTATCTTTAAAAGGCTTTTTTGTAATGTAAAACTGAAATTTGCTTATTGCGCATGTTGAAATCTGAACATTTTGACATCATACATTAAAAAGGACTTTCTGACATCATGTCGATGTATTATACTTTTATCAGAGGGGGAAGATCATGCTTTTATAAGAACAACCATCATAACAACAAAAAGAGAGAAAATTATATTTTTATTGAGGTGGAAGACCTCTTAACCTCTGGTTCTCCTCGATTGCCATGGGGGGAGACAATTGCAATGTGACAGAGGAGAGGAGGAGGAGAAGAAGAACAAGACTTTTTTTGGGGGGGGAGGGGGAGGGGGGAGTACATGTACCTGAGGAGCCACTATTCCACTTCCACTATCAGGCGAACTGGGACCAGCTGGATAGACTGTCAAAGCATTATAACAGTCCGCATGAACAAGGAGAAAGAAAGAAGATGATGTGCAGGTGACAGCAGTAAGGAGACTAAAAAAATTCTAACACTTGACACATGATGCACCTGATGAGCAAGAGTTGCTGTGTGCCTCTGCCCCACTTTTCGTGGGGGAGGGGGTGTGTGGAAAGGTCGCTGTGCCACTGTCTAGAGCATCTTCATGGCCCTGCCAGTTGAAGATATTCTGGAGTACGGAACTCCGGCAAGGATCTTGGCATCCCATTGTGGATCTTTTTTTTGAGGGGATCTGCTGCAGTGGCAGAGCCTGTTCAATATAAACAATAAACCTTCACCAATAAATAATAAACCCTCACCACCCAGGTTCGAACCTGGGTGGCGCCCCCCAAATGCCCTACCCCACATCATCTGAGCCAGAGCCCAGCGGCCCCCATTGTGGATCTTGGTGGACCTTTTTTTCAGTCACTACTGGTTGTAGATTCTAGTGAGCCTCTTAGTCTTCACAATCACAGTATGTTGTTGCAGTGAGGAGACAACATGACAAAGAGTCTGTGGAGGAGACATGGAGGATCCCCCATCATGGGTAAACTTGAGAGACATTTATTTTTCAAGGCCACATGTGACTAATTCACTGAAATATAATATGACCATTCAAGAAGACAGTTTTTTGCCAATGAAAAACTTCTGAAACATAGAGGCACGGGGTAACTGAAATATAATGACCATTCAAGATGACAGTTTTTTGTCAATGAAAAACTTCTGAAACATAGAGGCACAGGGTTGGGAAAGCACCTAGGTGTGAGAGGGCCACAGTCGTCTCGGCTGGACGCTAGTTGTCTTGGTGGGCGATTTATAAGGGATTGGATGGAAGTTACTTATTCTGATACATTGTCATCATGAAAGGCTCTTTCTTTGTGGTGAAAATGGTGTCAGTATAAAATGGTCATTCTCATTGTTTTGCCTGAGACAAAATGGTTTCTGTCAATTTTGCATCTTTTCTTTTCTAACGGCCTGTCAGTAATGCTGATTATGGGTGAAGCTGTCCATCTTAGACAAAAAAGTGGTTAAGAACCCCATTGATTAGCTTCAGTATGAAATTACATTCACTATTCTTTGTATCCAACAATCACTTGTAATGTGTCAAAATGCCTTTCTTTTGATTTCTCTATCTTGTTTCAAAATTCATGATTTCATGTGACCTTGTTGATGATTTCATAGTTTAGTCCTCACAATCATGTTTATGCAAAAGTTAAATTTATGTGTGGATGTGTCCATGAAGAAAGCTCAAGAGGAAGTATGGCAGTTGCTAGAGATCGAGTTTTGTCTAACATCGTGTGATGATATCTGGTTAGGAATTAGTTCAATATTTACTTGCGTAATTATATATCATGGGATTAATCACGTTCAAAAAAATATATTATGGGCTTAATATATGCAGTAGTTTCTTGATCATATATTATAGGCTTATCATATGCAATAGTTCAAATAAAAGCAATTGATAGCAGCCTTTTATTGAATGGATCCTTAGATAAAATCTGGTTTCACTATTTTACCTTGTCATTGTATTTCTGTTTCCTTATTGGACGACAGGAGTGCCCAGAGCATGTCATCAATCTACTTATGGTGCATATCCCCATTACTTTCGATTGCCATCTTATCTTTTGTTGGTTATATGTTTGTAGTGATCGGTTGATTCATTCTTTATACCACCAGTATCATGTCATAAGTATTCTTTTCACTCAGGTATGGAGAGGTTGTGGACCTTAATCTTGTCAGAGAAAAAGGTACCGGGAAATCAAAAGGTTTTACCTTCCTTGCCTATGAAGACCAGAGAAGCACAATTCTTACCGTAGGTTTGTTGACCAGTGGCTGTACATGTTTGTTTAGGTGTATCATCTTTCCTATTGATTCAGAGGAAAATATATCACGGCTCAAATTTTATGTAATCTTGTCCTGCAGATAATTTGAATGGTGCCAAGCTGCTGGGACGAATTATCCGGGTTGATCATGTAAGTAATTACAAAAAGAAAGAGGAGGAAGATGAAGAGGAAACAAAAAAGAAGAGAGAGGCACAGGGTGTTTGTCGTGCATTCCAGAGGGGGGAATGTAATCGGGGAGATTCATGCAAGTTTTCACATGATGAACAAGTAAGAGACAAAATTCTGGTGATTCATTTATCATAATTACACTGTTATTTGATGAGAAATGCTCACAAACATTGTGTGTATCTTCCTTTTGTGTTTAACCTGCATAAAATATGTTTCCTTTTGGTCATGTTGATTGCCTTTTAACATTATAAATTTAGCATGGTATTAGTTACCAGGAATATAGAATTATTAGTGTTTACCTTTGAAGATCTTTGTGGAAGGGTGGAGTTAGAAATTAGAAGGTGGTGAAAATATTTTCAATTTTAGTGTTCTTGTTAACCTTTTCCTATACGATGTCCAAGTTCTTCATTCCTGTGATTGACACAGCATTCTTGATGGTCACAAGCAACAATTTCTTTGTGTTTGAAATGTGATAAAATTTCATTTGTTGTATTAGTACCTGACAAATATGAAAGATTAAGCACTACATTCAGACATTTACTTTAGCTGTTGATATCTTGTGGTACTAGACTTATCCAAAATTACATTTTCCGCTTTAAGTGTGGGGTGCTGTTCCTTACTGCATGTTATTTTTCTGTTTCATATGTAATAAAATTGTAAGAGCTGTCCTTGCAGCTTGCATTGTTGTAGGTTTTGTGTTTCCATGTTCGTGAGAGTTGGTACCTCTACAATTTTGCCATATCTTCATGATGTCATCTCATGTAATATTGTATATACTGAAACAAAGAGCTTCGATTTCCCAAATTTTGACTCGAGTATGGTTTCGACACTATGGTTGTTATGTTTGGACTTCAATTTCAATTTTTTTCCCTTGGTTATATTTTGTTCCTTGTGGAGAACTTTCAAAACTGTTAATCTCAAAGGAAAACTGACCTTGATAGAAATCTGAGTCTCCTAAGTATTCCTTATATTTTTTTATTCATTTTAGTATGCTCAACTTTTTTCACTTCCTCTTTTTTGGGTTCTTAACTTCAGCTTCTTTTTTTATATTGTTCCGTTTCTCTCTCTCTTATTTATGTTCATTGTCTCTGTGTACCTTAACATGATGTCGTACTTCTTTATCTCCCAATAACTATATCTATCATTCTTGCGTAACATAAAAGTGCTGGTCCACCCTTGCCTCACCAACCCGTATATCCAACCTTGTGATATATTACACTGGGGATTGGATGGTGGGCTGGCCCTTCTGGAAATTTGCTCAAGCCTATATGTATCCCGTCTGCCGTATCAGTATATGATGGGGACAAAGGTTGATGGATGATGATTTTTTCCTTTTTCTTTCCTCTTAATTTGTCGACTTTAACCTTGTGAAGAGAGGTTTCAAAACTTTTACCACTCCCTCTCTCTCTTCAATTAACCCGTCAGAAGTTCGTGCTCGCTCTCCTGTTCCCATTAATGTTTTTGTCACTGGGGATGGCCTCCAAATGATGGGTGCATTCTGAGTTGTTATCACCATCTTATTTGTCTGTCCTATCACATGTTTCTTGTTTGTGCTTGGTGACTGGTTGCATTTTTTGTATTTTGAAACCTCTGATTTCATGGGAGGTAAAAGTTGCTCAAAACATAGAGTTCTTGCCTTACTGATCTATTTTCTGGTCTGTTGAAATCCAGAGAAGTGCAGACACTGGTTGGGGTGCCCAGGACAGTAATGCAAGGTGGAGTCACGACATGCTTGAGGAACGATCGAAGAAGGGTCACAGGAGGGACGCAAGTCTCCGTCTAGAGCATAAAGACTCGAGATCTTTACCAGCTGAGAAACGGGATCATCCCAGGACGGAGGGCGATGACAGCCGCAGGAAAAGCAGTTCTTCCAGGCTAGAGCCTGACGACCACAGAACATCCAGAAGAGAGTCAGAGAGGCACTCGATGAGCCGGAAAGCCGAAGTGGATCGAGAGGAGTACGAAGAGAGGCGAGGAAGCCAAAAAAAGTAGTAGGCGTAGTAATTCGTAAGGGGAGCTTCTCACGGAACCTTCTTTTTGGTGGGAACGGACGTTGTATGTTGTACTCTGAAATCTGAATACCTTCCTCTACGCTTGTTTATTGGATTGGAAAAGAATACGTTGTTTTTAGTTGTCAAGTATGATCCCCTCACGTGGAACCTGGCCATCAAAATCATTGAAAGTATGGAGCTCTCCCAGATACTCCGGAATTCGTCTGGACAACTTGTTGCGCAAAAGGCCAGAGTTACCGAATACCTTTCAATTTGCTCAGAGAGGAAGGAATGGATCCTAAGAACAGGTTAATTGGCCCCCATGTCCAGGTACTCCAAGCTTTGGAAGTCACCCAGAGATGCAGGCATCTCAGCCGACAGTCTGTTGTGGGAGAGGTCCAGCTGCCACAGATTCTTCAAGCTGCCGACCTCTGATATATGGCAGGGAACCGACCAGAGAGTTGTGGGATAACCAGAGTCCCCTCTAGAGAGAAGCGAGCCCCAAGCTGTTGGCTTGGTATGGTTCCGTTAAGCTTATTCTGATAGGCATCCATGCATGCATTCCAAGACTCGGGGGAATGCCTCCCTCCAGGCCATAATTATTCTGTAAGGCCCTCTTTGACGTTCGAACACAGTTACCGTGTTCGACCCCAAAGGGTCGAACACGGTAATTGACCCGGGTAAAGGCGATTGTGTGAGAGGAAGGTGGGCCCTTCTCTCATTTCGGTTAACGCATGCCCCGACCAAGCCCCGACAATTCGATTGTCAAAGCGGGCCTAATAAGTGGAGTGCACTTAACCGGGTGAGGTTGCCGATGGGAAAACGGATCTGTCCGGAGAGTCTGTTGCCGGACAAGCTCATCAGAATCTGCAAGCTCTGCAGCCTCCCAAAAGAAGCAGGAATGCTTCCCGTACGTCAAGAAATTCCTCTAGTACAGGCGCAGCATGCTGAGGCTTGTGAGGTTCTTGATCCCCACAGGGATGCTCCCTCGAATGCGATTGCCTCCCATGCCCCTCCACGGACGTCGTGTAAGGAGAAAGAGAGAGAAGGTGGGCTGGCTTGCATCCCCCTCACCCCGCTCGCTTAAGGAGATCTTCTCTCAACCCTGTCGGTTATGCAGGCTGAACACCCCGGCCTCCACGGACGTCGTGTAAGGAGAAAGAGAGAGAAGGTGGGCTGGCTTGCATCCCCCTCACCCCGCTCCGTTAAGGAGATCTTCTCTCAACCCTGTCGGTTATGCAGGCGAGAAAGAGAGAGAAGGTGGGCTGGCTTGCATCCCCCTCACCCTGCTCCGTTAAGGAGATCTTCTCTCAACCCTGTCGGTTATGCAGGCGAGAAAGAGAGAGAAGGTGGGCTGGCTTGCATCCCCCTCACCCCGCTCTGTTGAGGAGATCCCCCTCACCCCGGTCGGTCAAGGAGAGAGATGGAAGGTGGGCTGGCTTCCCCCCCTCACCTGGTCGGTTGAGGAGAAAGAGAGAAGGTGGGTTGGCTTTCCCCCTCACCCCCGTTGGTTAAGGAGAGTCGACGGAGAAGGTGCGCATGCAGATTGGCGTGTTGCCAGCAAGGCATTCTCAATGGCTTTCCCCTTTCCCTCCTCTCTCTTCTTTCCCCTTTCCCACTCTTGCTGCCCCATCACGGTGTCACCTATAAAGGCTTCCTCAATGGGCTGTGAGCGGAATTCACATTGCCTATAGAAGCCCAATCCAAGGGTTATATATATGCAGAGCCCGTATTAAACTTACACCCTTCCCCTTTTATCAACGAGAGAAGAAAAAAGTGCAATTTCTTTCCCTCAGACTCAGGCAAGTAAGGGCCAGGAACTCAAAAGATTGAGAGGCATTGAAGCGAGGTGGCACCATCCTTGACATCTAAGTAAGGGCGAGTCTCTCTCTCTCTCTCTCTCTCTCTCTCTAATATGTATAATTCTCCTCTGGGATGCTACTTTTTGTGGCTACATGAATTCCAAAGTGTAATGCAAGGTATATATTTTATGAAACATATGTTGCTTGCATTTTCTATGAGAAGAAGTTGCGCCTCGAGGAGAATTATACATATTAGATTGTTTTATTCATCATTTAATATTTTTCAAAGGATTACATGCGTGTGTTTTCTTAAAAGTCATTATACAATTGCATTTATATGTCATAAGATTTATCATATTTTTATTGCACATAATTTATAATATTGATTTGAACGGTTGATTGAATGCACATCCTTAAAGTCACTTAGTTACGTAGGGATAAAAAGTACTAATGGATAAAAATTGGCACTATATTAGGTGGATGTAAAATGGATGACTTACACTATGGGGTAATTGAGATATGGGGTAATTACGACATCTTGACCATTGTCTCTTTAACTCCCACTTGATTTGGTTAAGGAGATGCTTTCATTAGAAAATGAGAAAATAGTTAATCAAAGTAAGAACAATATTCTGTTTAATATATTTTTATAGCATCATTTTTAAAACTTGAGTTCTTATCTTATTTTGCACACTATTTACGACACACTCGACAACACCTGCTTAAGAGGGGAAAATGAAAAAAAGAGGTTACATCAATATTTGGCACCGTCGGCCTTTTCAACAAATCTTGTGATTGTCTTGAGACACTCATACGTCATAGACTCTTCCATAATCAACTGACATCATTCGTGCAATGCAGGTCTCTAAACTTGTGTTCAGAAGTGAGGACAAGATTCACTTTCTGTTGTTCGTGACAGGTTGGCCCTTTCTAACTAAGGGACACACTTCATTAGAAGAAATTGGCTAAACTATACAGTGGTGAAAGATCTATAAATTAGACGATAGCCATGACAGAGGGTTTGGATCATGAGAAGGGAATGGAGGATTACACGAAGGATGGTTCTGTGGACCTCAAGGGAAACCCGGTCTGTAGATCCAAGAGCGGGGGATGGACTGCCTGCTCTTTCATCGTAGGTATGCTACTACTTAACTGACTACTTAAACCACAGAAACTTATACTTCCCTCCCTTGGTTAATTTTATGAGCATGCGATTTTTTTGTCGGCAACTTCTTTCACTAGCTAGAGAATCTTATGATCCAAACCCCCCTCCTCTAGTTTTTATGAGCAATTGAGTTTCTTCTATGTGAGTAAAGGTTTGCCACAATGCCTTTTGGGGATTGTTGGGAGACCAAATCCACCAAGGATAAACCTCTCTCCTTTCAACCACTAATAGAGAGGTTGGGAAATAGGGATAATGTTTTGAATCTAACTTCTTTCTTTTAATTTTTCTTATTGTTTTCAAGAGGCTTCTACTAGTTCATATTTTGCGTATCTTGTTTCTAGAATTATGAAATGAAGACGATAAGATATGTTGAGTGCAGAGGTTGAGGTTATTTCTCATTTTGGTTTTCATTTTAGAATTAAAAATCTCTTTTAAATAAGTAACTGAATCAACAAACTCTTTCAACATTAATTTTTTGAATTATATGTTTCCAATTTAGCCTTGTTGGTAGGAATTTTACCTTGTTCAATTGTCCACAGTAGCTGTATATGACTATCATCCATTTTTTTCTTCTTTTCTTCAAACTATTATATATGCATACCAATATACCCTTTTAGCGAGCTTGTTATCAGCATCAAGTGATCGCTTTCGACTATCCCTTTTTTTCAGAGATCAAATATACCTACAAAATAATATATAACAATTACAAAGTAGAGCTCCTGTTATCTGTGGAGAGATTGATATGAAATTTGTCACACACAAGTGTTCCATTAACATCGCAACATATCTCTCTCTTGAGCAGCCAAGAGCTTCTCGTCTATTCTATGAGTTCATGAACTCCTATATATAATTTGCTAGCTAGCTGCCTCAGTTTGCCATTAATTCCACTAAATTAAACGGTGACCTTCCCCATTTCTCACATTAACCATATGACCAAAACGTTCCCTTTACAAGCTTGATTAGTTTATATTTACCCGAATCCATGAGTTTATGAATGACCTCGTAAGTTTTGCCTTCTATGTCGTGCAGTGTATGAGGTGTTTGAGAGGATGGCCTACTTCGGCATATCAGTTAACTTAGTCTTCTATTTGACCAACAAGATCCACATGGGGACCGTCACCTCCTCCAACAATGTCACCAACTGGGTCGGCACCGTGTGGATGACTCCAATCCTCGGCGCATACGTCGCCGACACCCACCTTGGCCGGTACTGGACCTTCATCATCGGCTCTATCATCTACCTCTTGGTAACCCATTCTCTCATCTCCTCATGATCGATCTGATCTGTGCAGTGTACATTACTATTCATTTGCTGGATACGTATATGTGGATATATCTTATGGAGGTAGCTCAAAAGAAAAAACAGAAGTTTGATGTTTAGTTTATGGAGCCCTTTGGGACCCATATTTATCTTGCTTTGGTTCAACTAGTAGTATAGGAGGTCGTGGAAAAAGACTCCTCTAGCTCGGGTTCATATGATCCTATGACTTGAGATATAAGACTTTTAAAATTGATATTGCCTGTTTCCTGATCCATATGAGCTTCTTTAAGAAGATTACATGGAACCAATAAAGCTCTTGGTCCTCGAGTAGCTAATTCGATTCCACTTGTTCGCCAATAAGTGTGGTTGCCTACTCTCGAACCTTATCAAATGCCATTAGGTCCATCCCTACTACAATCCATATTTCAAGTGAAAACAAGTGAATGATAAACCCTCTTGTGTGTGCACCTTTATATTGTTAATTAGATGGATTTCCATGTCTGATTGAAAGGCGTCAAGATAATCATGTGCATGCCATATATGTGTCCCTGAGGTGGGGGTGGGAGAGAGAGAGAGAGAGAGAGAGATTCTCCAAGTCAACAATTCCAGCAGAGCCAAACATTGACTAGTTTAAGTGCACACAAACAAGTATATTGGGGTGCCCACGGTTGTTGTTTGTGTGCTTAAAACAACAACCACATTTTATGTTTGTGGTCAATCATTGATGTTTTAACCTGGCAAAGTGATGTTTGACCAAATCTAATGTTGGTTTGCTACTACAGGGAATGTGTCTTCTAACCCTAGCAGTCTCCCTCCCCTCTCTGAAGCCACCTGCCTGCAAGGACCCCGGCCTCCTCGCCAGCTGCGAGAAGGCCTCCCCCTTACAGCTCGGCATTTTCTTCTTCGCACTCTACGTCCTAGCCTTGGGCACCGGTGGGACCAAACCCAACATCTCCACCATTGGCGCCGACCAGTTTGACGAGTTCGACCCCAAGGAGAAGTCCCACAAGCTCTCCTTCTTCAATTGGTGGATGTTCAGCATCGTCATTGGTAGCCTCTTCGCCAAGATCGTCCTTGTCTATATACAGGACAATGTGGGCTGGACGCTGGGGTACATGCTACCGACGATGGGGCTCGCGGTCTCCATTGCCATCTTCATCGCCGGCACCCCTTTCTACCGGCACAAGCTTCCTATGGGGAGCCCCTTTACGAGGATGGCGAGGGTCCTTGTTGCTGCAGTAAGGAAGTGGAGGGTACCTCTCCCTAGTGACCCCAAGGAGCTCCATGAGTTGGATGTGGAGGTGTATGGGAAGAAGGGAAAATTTCGTATCAACTCCACGCCGTCATTGAGGTCAGTAACATCTAACTGAGCAGCTAGCTTGTTGTCATATGTACATGATCATGACGGGTTTTGACTTTACACCACCACTGTAGGCTACTCAACAAGGCTGCGGTGAGGACTGGCTCGACGTGGCCATGGATGTTGTGCACAGTGACCCAAGTGGAGGAGACAAAGCAGATGTTGCGGATGATCCCCATCTTGTTCGCCACCTTCGTGCCCAGCACCATGCTAGCCCAGGTCAACACACTCTTCGTGAAGCAGGCCGCCACCTTGGACGGGCAGATAGGGACCCACTTCAAGCTTCCTCCCGCCAGCCTCGCCGCCTTCACCACCCTCACCTTGCTCATCTCCATTGTCCTCTATGATCGCGTCTTTATCAGGACCGTGAGGCACTGGACAAAGAACCCCAGGGGCATTACCATCCTCCAAAGGATGGGCATCGGCTGCGTCCTCCACATCCTGATCATGGTGACGGCCTCCCTCACCGAGCGTAGGAGGCTACACGTTGCAAGAGACACTGGGGTGGTGCAGACCGGGGGCCAAGTGCCTCTCACCATCTTTGTGCTGCTGCCCCAGTTCTTGCTTGTGGGCATTGCCGATGCCTTCTTGGAGGTGGGGAAGATCGAGTTCTTCTACGACCAGGCCCCGGAGAGTATGAAGAGCTTGGGCAGCTCCTTTTCCTCGACGTCCAATGGGGTGGGGAACTTCCTCAGTAGTATTATTCTGTCCAGTGCGGTTCGCATCACCGGGAGGAACGACCACAAGGGCTGGATATTGAACAATCTCAATGCTTCTCATCTGGACTACTACTTCACCTTCTTTGCCATCTTGAATGTTCTGAATTTTGTCTTTTTTGTCATCGTCTCTAAGTTCTACGAGTACCGAGCTGAGACGACGGAATCTGCAGATGCACTTGGAGATGATTAAGCCATGGTGACCTTGGACGGCCATAAGTACGAAGAACTGGCCACCCGATCGACATGAGCACAGCTTCTACTCGGAAGGCCAGTGGAAGAAGCCATCATTTCCTTAATGAACCAAATAGCAATAAGTCGTTAATGGGCCATGGTTGGACTTTTTTTGGGATGCTACCCATTGCTTACGAGCTTGATTGGTAGAAGTTACCATGCGTTGATGCTACTTTGGGTAGAGGGGGAATGTTAGACACGACCTTTGGCGAACATATGGAATAAATGTAAGAATTTGTCACATGAAGTTTGCTAGTTGATGACGACTATCAATTACCCCAGGTTTTAACATTGCAAAGTTGGACATGTATGCAAGTCCTTGAAATCCCTAGATCAAGCTGACATCCAATATTTGAAGTAATTACTATGTTTGAGAATCACACATATATGTGCTAAAATCGGTTATTATTTGTGTGCGCCGAAAAAACATAATTGATATATGAGTATAAGATCGACCGATTATCTCATGCATAATTAAGCTCTTTGACTAAAATTTAGTGTTTTTGCATATAGCTACCTAAATTATTGTGGGGATAGTTACATGTATACCCTTAGAATTATCATATTCTACTCTATACCTCTATATTCTACATATTAGTGTATATACCCCTATATTAATTATTTTTCATCATATATTCACCAACCATTTCCTACAATTTGTTTAATTTAATTTTAGGTAGATTAAAACTAAAGAAAAAGACTATTCTGTAACGACCCGAGAATCTGATTACCGGGAAGGCCTGATAACCCGAGACTCGAACCGCCGCCTACGAGCCGGGAGGGTTCAGAAGGGCTAAAAGGAGTGTGGAGGCACAAAGAAATAGGAAATAAAGCAGGACGATTCAACAATTAACAAAAATAAATAAACAACTACAGTTACAACAGAGTCCAGTCTAACAGAAAGTACAGTCTAAAGTAGTAAAAATGTACCACATGCCAAGTGAACACTCGGCCCGACGAGCTGGCAACTGAGAACCTCTGAACAGCATCCTCGAACCACGAGGAAGAACCGCCGCACCTGAAAAGCAGGGGTGAGCCTCTAAAACAGAGACTCAGCAGGGATCCCACGGAACCCCAACTGAGAACAACGGCGGCACAGAAAGCTGTAACTACGAGAGCAACAGTAACAGCAGGAACAGTAGGCCCGGTGGCCGGTCAAAACTCGACACTACAACTACTCCTACTGTATCGGTCGAGCAAAAAGAGAAGTCCCGATCTCGCAGTCGGGAACCGGACCATACTAGCATCACTTACCGAAGTAAAACCTACGGCAACCCCTCCGTAGAGGCCTGTCTCTCGGGACACGGCTGTGGACACCAAAAAATTACACACCCAGATATCCTACTCGGCCTAGCACCGACAACGGCACCAAGTGAAGAAGCCCCGGTGAGACCGGTCATCCACACTCCCCAAATATGCACACTGCCGCGAAGCCGTCCCCGGAGTCACGACAGCCAAGAGAAACCAACCCCCGGAAAGCTCACAATCCGTGGCCCCCGAAGAAAACCAAACGAGCCATAACTCGTGCTCAAGACGGGCCCAAGTCAGCCCCAGCGGCACACCCAAGCTGTAATGCCCCGGATTTTTTGGATCCTCGTTCGTGGGTCCCGGATCTGGTTTCTCGGAGTGTCCAGCTCCGTTGTGTCCAAAATTTTGTTTCGGACATCTTTCGTGTTCGGATCGGCGCGATCCGGAGTCGTTTCGGAGGCCCGGAGACGTTCCGCGACTTTTTCCGCGTGTGTTTTCCGATTCCCGGCGTGGGTTTCGGCTTTCCCTTCGGAACCTCGTTGCGGGTGAACCGGGCCGTTCACCAGGGCGCGAGTGGTACCGTTGCGATCGGTGCGCTCCGAGGATCACGAGGGTGTGATTTTCTATTTTTCTAGATTTTTCCGATTTTCTGGATTTTCCTATAAATAGCTTTTTCTCTTTCTCCCCCTCTCATTTCTCATTTCTCTCCCTCTCTCTTCTCACGCTCTCTCCTCTCTCCCTCTCTCTCCGGCGGCCGACGGGGCGGAGCATGGGCGAGGCGGGGACGGCGCGGGCGAGGCACGGGCGAGGATGGATGAGGATCGAGGCGGTGGAGGCGCGTAGAAGCTCGGCCGTGAGTTCGTGGAACGGCGAGGCTTCAACGGCGTTTTCTTCGTGGATCGGCGTCCACGGTGCGCGTAATCTTCGGTGGAGGTAGGGTGATGGACCCTCAGCCCGTGTACTTCCTTTCCCGCGAGTTTCGTAGGCCGTGGTGAGCCGAGCGGGCTAAACGGGGCGTTTTGGGCAAAATGCATGTTTTTGGGGTGTGAACCGGATCTCCCGTTTTATGGTGTTTTTGGGCGATCCAGGGGTTTAGATGCATGCCTAGGAGCTTGGGGGAGGTTTCCCCTTTTGTTTCCCCTTCACCTGGGGGTGAACGGGGCGTGGCATGGCTTTTCCCGCGGTTTCCACCGTTTCCGGGCACGGACTGAGAACGCGCTATACTCCAGTAGCGCGTTCCTGAAGGTCGCGCTGCCCCGACCGAGCGCGTTCATCGGAGAAGATGAACAGTAAGGCGGTTCTTGTCGCGCTATGGGGTCCTAGCGCGTTCTGCCCTGTCGCGCTAGGGGTCCCTAGCGCGTTCTTCCTTGTCGCGCTAGGTGATCCTAGCGCGATCTGTGCAGTCGCGCTATAGGGATATAGCGCTATCTGTCGTGTCGCGCTATAGGTACATAGCGCGTTCTGCTTGAACGCGCTATGGACCTACAACGCGTTCTTGGAGGTGACCAGCCGGGCTGCCCGGGGCGGGCGATCTGCGGCTGATCGTGCTCCTCGTGGGCCGTGTGTGCCTTGGACACCCAGTGGAGTTCCGTGACCGTGTTTTGGGGTGTCTGGAGGTTCCGTTTACCTCGTTTTACGTGCCCATCGGTTTAAGGGTCCGTGAGACCTTCTGGTGTTCCGATTGTGTTATGTTGGTCCCCGGTCGACCCGGTTGTGACCCAGTGGTCGACCTTTGGCCTTGTGAGTGTCCCGGGTACCCCGTGGGTTCTGTGTCCGCGTTTCTGGGGTGTCGGGAGGGACCGTGTTTCCTCGATTAGCGTGCCCGTAGGTGTGGTGGGTCCGGGTGACCCCACGTGTTCCGGGCTCTTGTGTTACGCTTGATCGAGTCACCGTGTGTCGGTGTGTGTGCGGTGGGGTCTGCCCCGCATATCGTGGGTTCCTTTGGAAGGCGATTCCCGTGTGGGCCATGTGTTTGGCCTTGGACTGTGAGTCCAGTTGTCCGGCCTGGGGCTGGAGGTTTCCCGCTTGCTTCAAGATGGGAAATCGTCGTGGCGGCTTGTGTGTTGCCTTGGGAATCGTGCTTCTGTGTTTTCCGTGTGGCCCGTGTGAGTGGCCTTTGTCCCTTGCGTTCCCTTCCCAAGGGAATGGTCTTGGCAACTCGTGTGTTGTCTCGGTATTCGCGATATCGTGATTTTGGACCTAGAGATTGGGCTAGATCGACGGCCTTGTGCTGTTGCGTGCAACGGTCTTGACCCCGAGTCTTGTGACTCAAGGACCGTTGGCTGTAGTGTGTCTAGAGGACTGTCCAGAGTCCAGTGGCTTAGCGTCACTTGGGTTTTCTCGACTCTCGCGCAGGCTGTGTGCGTGACCGTGGACTGTATGTCATGTTTCTTCTCCGACTGTGGTCACCGTGTGACGGGGCCGGTACGTGGGTTGGTCCCCGTACGTCGTCGGATTCGGACGTTGTTTTCCGTTGAGTTGAGAGTCTACTCCTTCAGTGACCCTCCACTAGTCGTAGCCTACCAGTACGCGTGTGCTGGTCGCACCAGGGAGTGGTGTACGGGCTTACCCTGAGGACGGTTAGACTGGTTTCCGTCGGGCCCCTCGTCTTAGCCAGAGTCCGGCTGCGGGGGAAAACCAGTCAGAGGGCCAGACCTAGGACGCATGGTCTGTGTGTGCACACGTGGTTGGGGACTGTGGACGCACGTCGACGGGCGTGACCCCAGCTAGTCACTTGTTTGTGTTTACTTGTACGGTGTTCGCGCCTCGGGTAGGACCTACCACGTCAGGCGGGTCACCTGCGGTGCGGTGTAAGACGTCAGGGGACGCTACCGGCTGTGCTTCTAGTGGGTGGTACTCCTGTCGAGTACGGAGTGATAGACTGTCAGTCTCTGTGTCTTTGACCTTCGGGTTTTTGGTCGTGTTGACCGGTGAGTTCTGTTGTTTCATCTTGGCGCGTGTGTCGGTTCTTGCGCCGTGAGATTAGTGCTAGTGGCTTTACCGAGGTTGGGTCTTGTTGTGCGGTACCCGCGATCGGATGGTCAGGGTTGCACCTTGGACAACGTGTCCAGGTCGGCTGTGTCCGGGGGACAGGCCTCTACGGCGTGGTTGCCGTGTGTTCTTACTTCGGTAGGTGGTACTAGCGTGGTTCGGTAGCTTCGACTGCGTGGTCGAGGTCTGCCTTCTGGCAGTAGGAGTAGCTGTAGTGCCGAGTTTTGACCGGCCACCGGTTCGCTGTTCCTGCTGTAGTCGTAGCTCTCCTTTCCGCTACCGCCGTTGTTTCCGGTTGGGGTTCCGCGGGATCCCTACTGAGTCTCTGTTTTGGAGACTCATTCCCTGCTTTTCAGGTGTGGCGGTTCTTCCTCGCGGTTCGAGGGTGCAGAGCGGAGGTTCTCAGTTGCCAGCTTGCCGGGCCGAGTGTTCACTTGGCATGTGGTACGTTTTACTGCTTTAGACTGTACTTTCTGTTGGACTGGACTCTGTTGTAGCTGTAGTTGTTCTTTCTTTCAGCTTGTTGTTGTTGGTTGTCCTGCTTTATTTCCTATTTCTTTGTGCCTCCACACTCCTTTTAGCCCTTCCGAGCCCTCCCGGCTCGTGGGCGGCGGTGCGAGTCTCGGGTTATCGGGTCTTCCCGGTAATCGGATTCTCGGGTCGTTACAGCTGGTATCAGAGCGGTGGTTGTGGACGTACATAGGAATTCAAAATGTTGCAGTGATCAGAGTCCATAAGGTCCAGTACAGTCGGCAGCTGGCTTAGGGTTTTGTGCTTGTTTTCCGCCTTGTTTCTCGCTTGAGAGCTTGAGTGCGCTGTGCGGCGCTGTGAAGGTGGTTGCTGTCCGCGGCTTTCGTGCCAGCATGGGGTATAAGGATCGAGGTCGAGAGCCTTCTCCCTCATCGGTGGTGGCCCTGGTTGTGCTGCGTTGGGCAGAGGTTGCTGGCAGGCGTGAGTTCGCGGTGCTGCGTTCGAGGAACCTGCGGCGTGGTCAGGTGTCTGGTGCGGACTGTTCGTGGTTAAGTGGCCGTGAGAGTGCTTCGAGGGAGCTGCTGTCGATTTTGGCCACTCCAGCTTGAGGTTTGTCCAGCTCCTGAGGCGTTCTGATCGAGAAGTGTGCTTCGGTGAGCGGAATGTCTTCTCGGTGGGCTGCTGTTTCGTCGAGCCTGATGTTCTTGTCGCGCTCTGTGGCGTCAGAAATGACGTGTCGGTCCTGATCGTTCTGTTGATTTCGAGGCAGGATTTGGCAGAGATGTCCCGTTAAGTCTTTGCTCCTGCGCTTATGTCAGTGGATGGGTTGTGTTCACCCTGGAGTTGGCTTGAGATGTGAAGGCTCCGCGGCGAGTTCGGGACTCGAGGATGAGCGTTGGCAGTTGCCAGTTATGGCTCGTGTTGCGGCTCTTGGCATGCCGTGTTGCAGTTCGAGGAATTGCAGCGGTGATGCATCGAGAGATGCTGTGATTGTGGTCCGACGTGACACTCGCCGAGTGTGTCGAAGGCGCTGACCTGATGGAAGTGATGGTTTTCCTTGGTGCTGGATGGTGTTGTTTCGAGCATGCGCGAGGTTCGAGGTCAGGTCGAGTGTGGAGTTCTTCCGTTGGTCGAAGTGCGCTGGTTTCTCCTTTGGTTGGAGAGATTGCGTTCGGCTAAGGATCGTCGTCTTGCATTGTGTGTTCGGATTGGTTGGCCTTGTGTGCCATGAAGTCCGTGCGAGACGTGCTCCTTGTCTTGGCATGGTGGTTGCCTGTGAGAAGTCGTGCCCATTCCCTTGTTGTGTGAGGGTGTGCTGACGCTGTTCCGGAAGGACGAGTGCTGGTTGGGCGGTGTTTGCTTTCTCGGCTGTGCGCGCGGATCAGAGTGCGCAGCGGAAGCGTGGTGGGCTTGTGACCCACTGGTTCAGGATCGTAGCGTTGGTTGCTACGGGCGGATTCCTGAGTTTGCGTTGAGCATCGGAGGATGGGTTCCTCGGTGTGAAACGTGTTCTTGCCGTGCCGTTGCTCGAGGTTTTGTGGTTGTTGGCACTGGCAGGATGGAGTGTTGGGAAAAGTGCTGGCTAGTGCGCCACATGAGTACCTTGTTCCTGTGTTGGAAGCCGTGTCAGGCGTCGGTGTTGGACCTGGATGGGGTTGTTGAGAATGTCGCCTGACGGTGGTCGAGGACGTGTTGGTCAGAGTCGGTGGCTTGGTGTCCGACTTGTGTTCCTAGTCGTGTCCTCGGATGAGATCATCTTTTGAGGAAGCGATCTCTGGCAGGCTGTGGGTTCCTGTTGGTAGCTGCGAGTGACTGGTAAGGCTAGTCTCGTAGCCGACCACGGTGAGATGTTCGTTGCTTAGGGACCCGTGAGCACTGTTCAGGTGGTGTCCCGTGGCTCTGTGGTAAGGGCGGAATCGGGATTGGCGGGTGTCCACTTGGATTGATCGAAGGATTTGATGAGACCAGATGGAAGAGTGACGCTTTAGGGCGGAGGCCTCCTGTGAGGTTGGCGTCGGCTTGGTGGTCCCTGATAGGACATTGGTGTCGCAAGGTTATCCCTGGTTTGGTGACTAGCATGGGGTGGTTCCCTATAAGCCTGAGTCCCGTGAGGTGATGACTGAAGACGCCATGTTCTGTCATTTGGTTTCGTCGTGCTCCCCGAGAGGGTCGAGTTGGCGAGCAGTTGGTGACCAGTGGATGGTCTTTTCATAGACAGAAGATGCTGGTTGTTGGGGCTCGAGCGTGGCGAGAGCTGTGTGCCAGCGAGACCTGTGGTGGTCGTTTCTGTGTTATGTCCGGCTTTCGGCTTGCCATGTGTGGGGTGTTTCGTGGTGTTGAGCCGATGTGCTAGTTGCGGTCTGCTGAGATGGCTGCTTGAGCTGGTGGAGGCTCTGTTTTGGTTGCTCCCTTGAGGAGGGTATGCGATCTGTCAGCTGGTTGCGAAGCTGTTGTGCGTTTTGTCTGCTGATCATTGGGTGGATCAGTAGCTGTTGCTCGTGTCGAGGGTTGTGTTTCCTCGGTGAGCGAGATTGTGGCTGCGGCGCCTTGGTGGATTCTCGCGTTGTCTGAGGTGATGCCGGACTGTGTCCTTTGCTGTATGCCTGCTCTGTTGGCATGTGTGCTCGGCGCGAGGAGTGAGGTGTTGTGTGTGATTGTAAGTCTGGCTGTGTCCCTCAGGATCGGTTTTTTTCGTGAGAATCGAGGTTTTCTGTGCTGGGGCTCTGACAGCGTGTCAGTTGATTCAGTGTTCTTCCCCTGGGACTTCGTGCTTGGTCCTGAATTTCGAGGATGAAATTCCTTTAAGGGGGGAGGGCTGTAATGCCCCGGATTTTTCGGATCCTCGTTCGTGGGTCCCGGATCTGGTTTCTCGGAGTGTCCAGCTCCGTTGTGTCCAAAATTTCGTTTCGGACATCTTTCGTGTTCGGATCGGCGCGATCCGGAGTCGTTTCGGAGGCCCGGAGACGTTCCGCGGCTTTTTCCGCGTGTGTTTTCCGATTCCCGGCGTGGGTTTCGGCTTTCCCTTCGGAACCTCGTTGCGGGTGAACCGGGCCGTTCACCAGGGCGCGAGTGGTACCGTTGCGATCGGTGCGCTCCGAGGATCGCGAGGGTGTGATTTTCTATTTTTCTGGATTTTTCCGATTTTCCGGATTTTCCTATAAATAGCTTTTTCTCTTTCTCCCCCTCTCATTTCTCATTTCTCTCCCTCTCTCTTCTCACGCTCTCTCCTCTCTCCCTCTCTCTCCGGCGGCCGACGGGGCGGAGCATGGGCGAGGCGGGGACGGCGCGGGCGAGGCACGGGCGAGGATGGATGAGGATCGAGGCGGTGGAGGCGCGTAGAAGCTCGGCCGTGAGTTCGTGGAACGGCGAGGCTTCAACGGCGTTTTCTTCGTGGATCGGCGTCCACGGTGCGCGTAATCTTCGGTGGAGGTAGGGTGATGGACCCTCAGCCCGTGTACTTCCTTTCCCGCGAGTTTCGTAGGCCGTGGTGAGCCGAGCGGGCTAAACGTGGCGTTTTGGGTAAAATGCATGTTTTTGGGGTGTGAACCGGATCTCCCGTTTTATGGTGTTTTTGGGCGATCCAGGGGTTTAGATGCATGCCTAGGAGCTTGGGGGAGGTTTCCCCTTTTATTTCCCCTTCACCTGGGGGTGAACGGGGCGTGGCATGGCTTTTCCCGCGGTTTCCACCGTTTTCGGGCACGGACTGAGAACGCGCTATACTCCAGTAGCGCGTTCCTGAAGGTCGCGCTGCCCCGACCGAGCGCGTTCATCGGAGAAGATGAACAGTAAGGCGGTTCTTGTCGCGCTATGGGGTCCTAGCGCGTTCTGCCCTGTCGCGCTAGGGGTCCCTAGCGCGTTCTTCCTTGTCGCGCTAGGATCACCTAGCGCGATCTGTGCAGTCGCGCTATAGGGATATAGCGCGATCTGTCGTGTCGCGCTATAGGTACATAGCGCGTTCTGCTTGAACGCGCTATGGACCTACAGCGCGTTCTTGGAGGTGACCAGCCGGGCTGCCCGGGGCGGGCGATCTGCGGCTGATCGTGCTCCTCGTGGGCCGTGTGTGCCTTGGACACCCAGTGGAGTTCCGTGACCGTGTTTTGGGGTGTCTGGAGGTTCCGTTTACCTCGTTTTACGTGCCCATCAGTTTAAGGGTCCGTGAGACCTTCTGGTGTTCCGATTGTGTTGTGTTGGTCCCCGGTCGACCCGGTTGTGACCCAGTGGTCGACCTTTGGCCTTGTGAGTGTCCCGGATACCCCGTGGGTTCTGTGTCCGCGTTTCTGGGGTGTCGGGAGGGACCGTGTTTCCTCGATTAGCGTGCCCATAGGTGTAATGCCCCGGATTCTTCGGATCCTTTTCGTGGGCTCCGGATCTGGTTTCTCGGATTGTCCAACTCTGTTTTGTCTGAAATTTCGTTTCGGACATCTTTCGTGTTCGGATCGGTGCGATCCGGAGTCGTTTCGGAGGCCCGGAGGCGTTCCGCGGCTTTTTCCGCGTGTGTTTTTCCGATTCCCGGCGTGGGTTTCGGCTTTCCCTTCGGAACCTCGTTGCGGGTGAACCGGGCCGTTCACCAGGGCGCGAGTGGTACCGTTGCGATCGGTGCGTTCCGAGGATCGCGAGGGTGTGATTTTCTATTTTTCTGGATTTTTCCGATTTTTCCGGATTTCCCTATAAATAGCTTTTCTCTCTCTCTCCCCTCTCATTTCTCTTTCTCTCCCTCTCTCTTCTCACGCTCTCTCCTCTCTCCCTCTCTCTCCGGCGGCCGACGGGGCGGAGTACGGGCGAGGCGGGGACGGCGCGGGCGAGGCGCGGGCGAGGATGGATGAGGATCGAGGCGGAGGCGGGCGCGATCCCTCGGTGGATTCCGAGATGGCGTCGTTCGCGTTCCGGGCGGTTTTCGGCGTGGATTAGTCGCTTCGGCGCACGGTTTCTTCGGTGGAGGTAGGGTGACGGAACACCACTGCGTTCTGCTCGTTTCCCCTGCCATTGCACGTCGTTCGGCGCGGAAACAGCTGTGTTTGGGTCCGTTCTAGCGAAACTGTGGTTTTGTGGGTTTCGTAGGGTCGGTCGGGAAACGGCGACGGTTTCCAGATCGGTTACTGTCAACGGATTCCTTGGGGCGAGAGCGTTCTTTTCCCCCTGATTTCGTCTCGATTGGTGGTCCCGTTGGACCGGTAGAGCTCCGAGAAGCTCAGTAACCCTTTTTGGGTAACTTCGGTAGAATCGCTCGTTTCTCGCGATTCGTGCGTCGTTTTGACTCCGGTCGGAGTCCATGTGATTGCCAGGGTGGTTGTGGTTGTATCCCCTTCGTTTCGGCACGAACGGGGCGTGGAAAGGCTACGATCGGGAGACCCCCTGGGTTTACCCGCCGTGATGGTTGGGCGGTCGAACCGGGCCCGTCCATCGCGAGGGCGGTTGCCTTTGGCCCGTTCATTTTCTCTTGGTTTTGGGGTTGTGCGGTCGCACGATAGACCGCACATTTGTTGTGCGGCCAGGTGAGAACCGCATGTCTCCCCCATGGACGGTTGGTACCCAGCCGTCTGTCCTTCCGTGGGCTTGTGCGGCCAGGAGCTGACCGCATATCCCAGTTGACCCTTGGTCAACAGTTTAGTGTCGGTTGGGTTGTGCGGTTTGGTCAAAACCGTTTTGACCGGCACTGGAGTAGGTCGGTTAGGTTGTGCGGACGATCCTTGGCCGCACATCCCCTTGGGCGGTCCAGCCCTAACCGTCCATCCTCCATTTGGGGTTAGTCCGATTAGAGCCTTGTGCGGCTCCTGCCTGACCGCATGTCTTTTGAGCGGCTGTACCCTAGCCGCACATCCCTTGAGCGGCCCAGGGTGAACCGCACATGTGCCAGTCTAACCCGGTGTTTCCGTTTTGACTGATTCGAGTCCCGGGTGTGTGGTTCTCGAACCACGTGCCGACCTGTGGCCTGACGGATGTTGTGCACGTCGTCGGGGCCAGGTGTCGTGGTACGTTGGAGTCCCGGATGTAGAGTTCTCGACTCGTGTCACCGTGCGTTGACGTGTGTCATCGGTTTCTCCGAAAAGCGATCCCCGAGTGGGTCCTGTGTGAGGCCCTGGGCTGCGAGCCCAGTTGTCCAGTCTGGAGCTGGAGGCTTCCCTCTTTTCCTTGAGTTGGGCCACAGCTTGGTGGTGTGCAAGTTGCCTTGGGAATCGTGCTTCTGTGCTTTCCGCGTGGGCCGTGTGTGTGGCCTTAGTCCTGTGAGTTCCCTTCCCAAGGGAATGGTTTCGGCGGCTCGTGAGCTGCCTCGGTATTCGTGCTACAGTGGTTTTAGACCTAGAGCTTGGACTAGATTGACGGCCTTGTGCTGTTGCGTGCAACGGTCTTGACCCCGAGTCTTGTGACTCAAGGACCGTTGGGTGTAGTGTGTCTAGAGGACTGTCCAGAGCCCAGTGACTTAGCGTCACTTGGGTTTTCTCGACTCTCGCGCAGGGTGTGTGCGCGGCTGTGGACTGTGAGTCCCGTTTCTTCTCCGACTGTGGTCATCGTGCGACGGTGCTAGTACGTGGGATGGTCCCCGTACTTTGTCGGATGCGGACGTTGTTTTCCGTTGACTTGAGAGTCTACTCCTTCAGTGACCCTCCACTAGTCGTAGCCTACTAGTACGCGTGTGCTAGTCGCACCAGGGAGTGGTGTACGGGCTTACCCTTAGAGGCGGTTTGTGGACCGGTTGCCGTCGGGCCCCACGTCTTGCAGCCAGAGTCCGGCTGAGGGGAAAACCGGTCAGAGGACCAGACCAGGGACGCGTGGTCTGTGTGTGCACACGTGGTTGGGGGCGGTTGGACCCACGTCGACGGGCGTGACCCCAGCTAGTCACTTGTTTGTGGTTACTTGTACGGTGTTCGTGCCTTTGGTAGGAGCTACCATGCCAGGCAGTTCACCTGCGGTGCGGTGTAAGACGTCAGGGGACGCTACCGGCTGTGCTTCTAGTGGGTGGTACTCCTGTCGAGTACGGAGTGACAGACTATCAGTTTCCGTGATTTTGACCTTCGGGTTTTCGGTCGTGTTGACCGTTGAGTTCGGTTGTTTCGCTGTGGCGCGTGTGTTGGTTTTCGCGCCAAGGGTCTAATGCTAGTGGCTTTACCGAGGTTGGGTCTTGTTGTGCGGTACCCGCGATCGGATGGTCGGGGTTGCACCTTGGACAGCGTGTCCAGGTCGGCTGTGTCCGAGGGACAGGCCTCTACGGCGTGGTTGCCGTGTGTTCTTGCTTCGGTAGGTGGTACTAGTGTGGTTCGGTAGCTTCGACTGCGTGATCGAGGTGTGCCTTCTGGTACAGTAGGAGTAGCTGTAGTGCCGAGTTTTTGACCGGCCACCGGTTTGCTGTTCCTGCTGTAGTTGTAGCTTCCTTTCCGCTACCGCCGTTGTTTCCGGTTGGGGTTCCGCGGGATCCCTGCTGAGTCTCTGTTTTGGAGACTCATTCCCTGCTTTTCAGGTGTAGCGGTTCTTCCTCGTGGTTCGAGGGTGCGGAGCGGAGGTTCTCAGTTTCCAGCTTGCCGGGCCGAGTGTTCACTTGGCATGTGGTACGCTTTACTGCTTTAGACTGTACTTTCTGTTGGACTGGACTCTGTTGTAGTTGTTTATTTATTTCTGTTAATTGTTGAGTTGTCCTGCTTTATTTCCTATTTCTTTGTGCCTCCACACTCCTTCTAGCCCTTCCGAGCCCTCCCGGCTCGTGGGCGGCGGTGCGAGTCTCGGGTTATCGGGCCTTCCCGGTAATCGGATTCTCGGGTCGTTACAGCTGGTATCAGAGCGGTGGTTGTGGACGTACATAGAAATTCAAGATATTGCAGTGATCAGAGTCCGTAAGGTCCAGTACAGTCGGCAGCTGGCTTAGGGTTTTGTGTTCGCTTCCCGCCTTGTTTCTCGCTTGGGTGCGCTGTGCGGCGCTGTGAGGTGGTTGCTGCCCGCGGCTTTCGTGCCAACATGGGGTCTAAGGATCGAGGTCGAGAGCCTTCTCCCTCATCGGTGGTGGCCCTGGTTGTGCTGCGTTGGGCAGAGGTTGCTGGCAGGCGTGAGTTCGCGGTGCTGCGTTCGAGGAACCTGCAGCGTGGTCAGGTGGCTGGTGCGGACTGTTCTTGGTTAAGTGGCCGTGAGCGTGCTCTGAGGGAGCTGCTGTCGGTTTTTGGTCACTCCAGCTTGAGGTTTGTCCAGCTCCTGAGGTGTTTTGATCGAGAAGTGTGCTCGGGTGAGCGGAGGATCTTCTCGGTGGGCTGCTGTTTCGTCGAGCCTGATGTTCTTGTCGCGCTCTGTGGCGTCAGAAATGACGTGTCGGTCCCAATTGTTCTGCTGATTTCGAGGCAGAATTTGGCAGAGATGTCCCGTTAAGTCTTTGCTCCTGTGCTTCTGTCAGTGGATGGGTTGTGTTCGCCCTGGAGTTGGCTTGAGATGTGAAGGCTCCGCGGTGAGTTTCGGGACTCGAGGGTGAGCATCGGCGGTTGTCGGTTATGGCTCGTGTGGCGGCTCTTGGCATGCCGTGTTGCAGTTCGAGGAATTACAGCGGTGGTGCATCGAGAGATGCTGTGATGGTGGTCCGACGTGACACTCGTCGAGTGTGTCGGAGGCGCTGACCTGATGGAAGCGATGGTTTTCCTTGGTGCTGGATGGTGCTGTTTCCAGCGTGCGCGAGGTTCGAGGTCAGGTCGAGCGTGGAGTTCTTCCGTTGGTCGAAGTGCGCTGGTTTCTCCTTTGGTTGGAGAGATTGTGTTGGGTTAAGGATTGCCGTCTTGCATTGTGTGCCCGGATTGGTTGGCCTTGTGTGCCATGAAGTCCGTGCGAGACGTGCTCCTTGTCTTGGCAAGGTGGTTGTCTGTGAGAAGTTGTGCCCATCCCCTTGTCGTGTGAGGGTGTGCTGGCGCTGTTCCGGAAGGACGAGTGCTGGTTGGGCGGTGTTTGCTTTCTCGACTGTGCGCGCGGATTTGAGTGCGCAGCGGAAGCGTGGTGGGCTCGTAACCCATTGGTTCAGGATCGTAGCATTGGTTGCTACGGGCGGATTCCTGAGTTCGCGTTCAACATCGGAGGATGGGTTCCTCGGTGTGAAACGTGATTTTGCCGTGCCGTTGCTCGAGGTATTATGGTTCTTGGCACTGGCAGGATGGAGTGTTGGGGAATGTGCTGGCTAGTGCGCCGCATGAGTACCCTGTTCCTGTGTTGGAAGCCGTGTCAGGCGTCGGTATTGGACCTGGATGGGGTTGTTGAGGATGTCGCCTGACGATGGTCGAGGACGTGTTGGTCAGAGTCGGTGGCTTGGTGTCCGACTTGTGTTCCCAGTCGTGTCCTCGGTTGAGATCGTGTTTTGAGGCAGTGGTCTCTGGCAGGCTGTGGGCTTCCGTTGGTTCTACGGTCTTGTCGGATTGTGACGGTGAGATGTTTATTGCTTAGGGACCCACGAGCGCTGTCCAGGTGGTGTCCCGTGGCTCTGTGGTAAGGGCGGAATCGGGATTGGCAGGTGTCCACTTGGTTTGATCGAAGGATGTGATGAGACCAGATGGAAGAGTGACGCTTGTGGGCGGAGGCCTTCTGTGAGATTAGCGTCGGTTGGTGGTCCTTGATAGGACGTTGGTGTCGCAAGGTTATCCCTGGTTTGGTGATTAGCATGGGGTGGTTCCCTATAAATCTGAGTCCCGTGAGGTGATGACTGAAGACGCCATGTTCTGTCATTTGGTTTCGTCGTGCTCCCCGAGAGGGTCGAGTTGGCGCGATGATCGAGCTCGGATGCGGAGTCCGAGAGGAGTGTAGCTCGAGATGTGGCATCGGTCTATGTGTGAGTCAGCGGATGGCCTGCTGTGAATTGGATCGTGCCTGTTGGGCCGGTGGAGGTTTCCCGTTGACGTGTATTTGGCGACCAGTGGATGGTCTTTTCAGAGACAGAAGATGCTGGTTGTTGGGGCTCGAGCGTGGCGAGAGCTGAGTGCCAGCGAGACCTTTGGTGGTCGTTTCTGTGATGTGCCTTTCCGGATGGGATCTGGACTTTGTCGAAGTTTGTCTTCTGACGAGAATTGGCACGGTGTTGTGTCCGGCTTTCGGCTTGCCATGTGTGGGGTGTTTCTTGGTGTTGAGCCGATGTGCTGGTTGCGGTCTGTTGAGCTGGCTGCTTGAGCTGGTGGAGGCTCTGTGTTGGTTGCTCCCTTGAGGAGGGTGTGCGACCTGTCAGCTGGTTGTGAAGCTGATGTGTGTTTTGTCTGCTGACCCTGGGGTGGATCAGTAGCTGTTGCTCGTGTCGAGGGTTGTGTTTCCTCGGTGAGCGAGATCGTGGCTGCGGCGCCACGGTGGATTCTCGCGTTGTCTGAGGTGATGCCGGACTGTGTCCTTTGGTATATGCCTGCTCTGTTGGCCTGTGTGCTCGGCGCGAGGAGCGAGGTGTTGCTTGTGATCGTAAGTCTGGCTGTGTCCCTCAGGATCGGTGTTTTCGTGAGAATCGAGGTTTTCTGTGCTGGGGCTCTGACAGCGTGTCAGTGATTCTGTGTTCTTCCCCTGGGACTTCGTGCTTGGTCCTGAATTTCGAGGACGAAATTCCTTTAAGGGGGGAGGGCTGTAATGCCCCGGATTCTTCGGATCCTTTTCGTGGGCTCCGGATCTGGTTTCTCGGATTGTCCAACTCTGTTTTGTCTGAAATTTCGTTTCGGACATCTTTCGTGTTCGGATCGGTGCGATCCGGAGTCGTTTCGGAGGCCCGGAGGCGTTCCGCGGCTTTTTCCGCGTGTGTTTTTCCGATTCCCGGCGTGGGTTTCGGCTTTCCCTTCGGAACCTCGTTGCGGGTGAACCGGGCCGTTCACCAGGGCGCGAGTGGTACCGTTGCGATCGGTGCGTTCCGAGGATCGCGAGGGTGTGATTTTCTATTTTTCTGGATTTTTCCGATTTTTCCGGATTTCCCTATAAATAGCTTTTCTCTCTCTCTCCCCTCTCATTTCTCTTTCTCTCCCTCTCTCTTCTCACGCTCTCTCCTCTCTCCCTCTCTCTCCGGCGGCCGACGGGGCGGAGTACGGGCGAGGCGGGGACGGCGCGGGCGAGGCGCGGGCGAGGATGGATGAGGATCGAGGCGGAGGCGGGCGCGATCCCTCGGTGGATTCCGAGATGGCGTCGTTCGCGTTCCGGGCGGTTTTCGGCGTGGATTAGTCGCTTCGGCGCACGGTTTCTTCGGTGGAGGTAGGGTGACGGAACACCACTGCGTTCTGCTCGTTTCCCCTGCCATTGCACGTCGTTCGGCGCGGAAACAGCTGTGTTTGGGTCCGTTCTAGCGAAACTGTGGTTTTGTGGGTTTCGTAGGGTCGGTCGGGAAACGGCGACGGTTTCCAGATCGGTTACTGTCAACGGATTCCTTGGGGCGAGAGCGTTCTTTTCCCCCTGATTTCGTCTCGATTGGTGGTCCCGTTGGACCGGTAGAGCTCCGAGAAGCTCAGTAACCCTTTTTGGGTAACTTCGGTAGAATCGCTCGTTTCTCGCGATTCGTGCGTCGTTTTGACTCCGGTCGGAGTCCATGTGATTGCCAGGGTGGTTGTGGTTGTATCCCCTTCGTTTCGGCACGAACGGGGCGTGGAAAGGCTACGATCGGGAGACCCCCTGGGTTTACCCGCCGTGATGGTTGGGCGGTCGAACCGGGCCCGTCCATCGCGAGGGCGGTTGCCTTTGGCCCGTTCATTTTCTCTTGGTTTTGGGGTTGTGCGGTCGCACGATAGACCGCACATTTGTTGTGCGGCCAGGTGAGAACCGCATGTCTCCCCCATGGACGGTTGGTACCCAGCCGTCTGTCCTTCCGTGGGCTTGTGCGGCCAGGAGCTGACCGCATATCCCAGTTGACCCTTGGTCAACAGTTTAGTGTCGGTTGGGTTGTGCGGTTTGGTCAAAACCGTTTTGACCGGCACTGGAGTAGGTCGGTTAGGTTGTGCGGACGATCCTTGGCCGCACATCCCCTTGGGCGGTCCAGCCCTAACCGTCCATCCTCCATTTGGGGTTAGTCCGATTAGAGCCTTGTGCGGCTCCTGCCTGACCGCATGTCTTTTGAGCGGCTGTACCCTAGCCGCACATCCCTTGAGCGGCCCAGGGTGAACCGCACATGTGCCAGTCTAACCCGGTGTTTCCGTTTTGACTGATTCGAGTCCCGGGTGTGTGGTTCTCGAACCACGTGCCGACCTGTGGCCTGACGGATGTTGTGCACGTCGTCGGGGCCAGGTGTCGTGGTACGTTGGAGTCCCGGATGTAGAGTTCTCGACTCGTGTCACCGTGCGTTGACGTGTGTCATCGGTTTCTCCGAAAAGCGATCCCCGAGTGGGTCCTGTGTGAGGCCCTGGGCTGCGAGCCCAGTTGTCCAGTCTGGAGCTGGAGGCTTCCCTCTTTTCCTTGAGTTGGGCCACAGCTTGGTGGTGTGCAAGTTGCCTTGGGAATCGTGCTTCTGTGCTTTCCGCGTGGGCCGTGTGTGTGGCCTTAGTCCTGTGAGTTCCCTTCCCAAGGGAATGGTTTCGGCGGCTCGTGAGCTGCCTCGGTATTCGTGCTACAGTGGTTTTAGACCTAGAGCTTGGACTAGATTGACGGCCTTGTGCTGTTGCGTGCAACGGTCTTGACCCCGAGTCTTGTGACTCAAGGACCGTTGGGTGTAGTGTGTCTAGAGGACTGTCTAGAGCCCAGTGACTTAGCGTCACTTGGGTTTTCTCGACTCTCGCACAGGGTGTGTGCGCGGCTGTGGACTGTGAGTCCCGTTTCTTCTCCGACTGTGGTCATCGTGCGACGGTGCTAGTACGTGGGATGGTCCCCGTACTTTGTCGGATGCGGACGTTGTTTTCCGTTGACTTGAGAGTCTACTCCTTCAGTGACCCTCCACTAGTCGTAGCCTACTAGTACGCGTGTGCTAGTCGCACCAGGGAGTGGTGTACGGGCTTACCCTTAGAGGCGGTTTGTGGACCGGTTGCCGTCGGGCCCCACGTCTTGCAGCCAGAGTCCGGCTGAGGGGAAAACCGGTCAGAGGACCAGACCAGGGACGCGTGGTCTGTGTGTGCACACGTGGTTGGGGGCGGTTGGACCCACGTCGACGGGCGTGACCCCAGCTAGTCACTTGTTTGTGGTTACTTGTACGGTGTTCGTGCCTTTGGTAGGAGCTACCATGCCAGGCAGTTCACCTGCGGTGCGGTGTAAGACGTCAGGGGACGCTACCGGCTGTGCTTCTAGTGGGTGGTACTCCTGTCGAGTACGGAGTGACAGACTATCAGTTTCCGTGATTTCGACCTTCGGGTTTTCGGTCGTGTTGACCGTTGAGTTCGGTTGTTTCGCTGTGGCGCGTGTGTTGGTTTTCGCGCCAAGGGTCTAATGCTAGTGGCTTTACCGAGGTTGGGTCTTGTTGTGCGGTACCCGCGATCGGATGGTCGGGGTTGCACCTTGGACAGCGTGTCCAGGTCGGCTGTGTCCGAGGGACAGGCCTCTACGGCGTGGTTGCCGTGTGTTCTTGCTTCGGTAGGTGGTACTAGTGTGGTTCGGTAGCTTCGACTGCGTGATCGAGGTGTGCCTTCTGGTACAGTAGGAGTAGCTGTAGTGCCGAGTTTTTGACCGGCCACCGGTTTGCTGTTCCTGCTGTAGTTGTAGCTTCCTTTCCGCTACCGCCGTTGTTTCCGGTTGGGGTTCCGCGGGATCCCTGCTGAGTCTCTGTTTTGGAGACTCATTCCCTGCTTTTCAGGTGTAGCGGTTCTTCCTCGTGGTTCGAGGGTGCGGAGCGGAGGTTCTCAGTTTCCAGCTTGCCGGGCCGAGTGTTCACTTGGCATGTGGTACGCTTTACTGCTTTAGACTGTACTTTCTGTTGGACTGGACTCTGTTGTAGTTGTTTATTTATTTCTGTTAATTGTTGAGTTGTCCTGCTTTATTTCCTATTTCTTTGTGCCTCCACACTCCTTCTAGCCCTTCCGAGCCCTCCCGGCTCGTGGGCGGCGGTGCGAGTCTCGGGTTATCGGGCCTTCCCGGTAATCGGATTCTCGGGTCGTTACAATAGGTGTGGTGGGTCCGGGTGACCCCACGTGTTCCGGGCTCTTGTGTTACGCTTGATCGAGTCACCGTGTGTCGGTGTGTGTGCGGTGGGGTCTCCCCCGCATATCGTGGGTTCCTTTGGAAGGCGATTCCCGTGTGGGCCATGTGTTTGGCCTTGGACTGTGAGTCCAGTTGTCCGGCCTGGGGCTGGAGGTTTCCCGCTTGCTTCAAGATGGGAAATCGTCGTGGCGGCTTGTGTGCTGCCTTGGGAATCGTGCTTCTGTGTTTTCCGTGTGGCCCGTGTGAGTGGCCTTTGTCCCTTGCGTTCCCTTCCCAAGGGAATGGTCTTGGCAACTCGTGTGTTGTCTCGGTATTCACGATATCGTGATTTTGGACCTAGAGATTGGGCTAGATCGACGGCCTTGTGCTGTTGCGTGCAATAGTCTTGACCCCGAGTCTTGTGACTCAAGGACCGTTGGCTGTAGTGTGTCTAGAGGACTGTCCAGAGTCCAGTGGCTTAGCGTCACTTGGGTTTTCTCGACTCTCGCGCAGGCTGTGTGCGTGACCGTGGACTGTATGTCATGTTTCTTCTCCGACTGTGGTCACCGTGTGACGGGGCCGGTACGTGGGTTGGTCCCCGTACGTCGTCGGATTCGGACGTTGTTTTCCGTTGAGTTGAGAGTCTACTCCTTCAGTGACCCTCCACTAGTCGTAGCCTACCAGTACGCGTGTGCTGGTCGCACCAGGGAGTGGTGTACGGGCTTACCCTGAGGACGGTTAGACTGGTTTCCGTCGGGCCCCTCGTCTTAGCCAGAGTCCGACTGCGGGGGAAAACCAGTCAGAGGGCCAGACCTAGGACGCATGGTCTGTGTGTGCACACGTGGTTGGGGACTGTGGACGCACGTCGACGGGCGTGACCCCAGCTAGTCACTTGTTTGTGTTTACTTGTACGGTGTTCGCGCCTCGGGTAGGACCTACCACGTCAGGCGGGTCACCTGCGGTGCGGTGTAAGACGTCAGGGGACGCTACCGGCTGTGCTTCTAGTGGGTGGTACTCCTGTCGAGTACGGAGTGACAGACTGTCAGTCTCTGTGCCTTTGACCTTCGGGTTTTTGGTCGTGTTGACCGGTGAGTTCTGTTGTTTCATCTTGGCGCGTGTGTCGGTTCTTGCGCCGTGAGATTAGTGCTAGTGGCTTTACCGAGGTTGGGTCTTGTTGTGCGGTACCCGCGATCGGATGGTCGGGGTTGCACCTTGGACAGCGTGTCCAGGTCGGCTGTGTCCGGGGGACAGGCCTCTACGGCGTGGTTGCCGTGTGTTCTTACTTCGGTAGGTGGTACTAGCGTGGTTCGGTAGCTTCGACTGCGTGGTCGAGGTCTGCCTTCTGGCAGTAGGAGTAGCTGTAGTGCCGAGTTTTGACCGGCCACCGGTTCGTTGTTCCTGCTGTAGTCGTAGCTCTCCTTTCCGCTACCGCCGTTGTTTCCGGTTGGGGTTCCGCGGGATCCCTGCTGAGTCTCTGTTTTGGAGACTCATTCCCTGCTTTTCAGGTGTGGCGGTTCTTCCTCGCGGTTCGAGGGTGCAGAGCGGAGGTTCTCAGTTGCCAGCTTGCCGGGCCGAGTGTTCACTTGGCATGTGGTACGTTTTACTGCTTTAGACTGTACTTTCTGTTGGACTGGACTCTGTTGTAGCTGTAGTTGTTCTTTCTTTCAGCTTGTTGTTGTTGGTTGTCCTGCTTTATTTCCTATTTCTTTGTGCCTCCACACTCCTTTTAGCCCTTCCGAGCCCTCCCGGCTCGTGGGCGGCGGTGCGAGTCTCGGGTTATCGGGTCTTCCCGGTAATCGGATTCTCGGGTCGTTACACAAGCCCCAGCGGCACACCCCCCCGGGGGGGTGTTCGACGGCACACCCCCCAGGGGGGGGGGTCTTCAGCGGCACACCCCCTAGGGGGGGGTCTTCAGCGGCACGCTCCTCAGGGCCTTCAACGGCACTCCGTTTGCCCCCTTCAGCGGCACGCTTGGGCAACCTCCAGCGACACGCCTTTTGCCCTCTTCAGTGGCACGCTTACAGTGTCTTACAGCGACACACTTCTTAAGCCCGCCAGCGGCACAGCGTGAAGGCTTTTCAACGGCCAAACGACGTGACGTCCATACCCTACGTATCCTTGGCACGTAGTGAGCTGTCCGAGGTGTCGATCAGAGATTGGGCCACGCAGGCTATTCCCCTGACAGCCAAGACGGGGGAAGTCAAACCCCATGATCACCGGCCGCTTCCCGCCTGCGGCTGCCGTGCTCGAGGGCTCCCGCTGCTGGGAGTATAAATCCCTTCCATTCCGGCAGAGAGAAAAAAGACAACACACAGAGAGAACGGAGAGGGAGAACACACACAGAGACAGAAACAGAGGCAGAGAGGAGATACGAGGAGAAGAGACGAACAAGAGCCACCGACGAGAAGAAAGAGAAGAGAGTAAGAGAGGGAGAGCTGAATGTAGCAGGGGAATGTGCGGGGGAAAGAGCAGTGGACGGTTGTCCCTGCTTCGATCCCCAACACCTTCCCTTCCGTTGTTTCCTTATTTTCTTCTTCCTTTTCTTTTGTTCCTTTGTTTTCTTTCTTGCCCGTAGCCTTGACTCGGGCGTGCTTTGTAATGTACATGGATGGCTACGGCCCTTTGTTTCCCATGAATGAAGATCATTCCCCCCTCCCTCAGTGGGTTTTCTCTTTGTCTCATTGTTTTAGACCACAGCATGTTTGGCCGTCATTCCCATTACTTTCCGGTGTTTGCGTTCAGCACTCATGCCGACGATTTCCACCGGGTGTGGTGCCATCTTGAGCGGTTCGAGGTCACGAACCTCCTCCTCCGAAGCCCAGTACCTTTATCAGTGTCTGCCCCTTAGCCTTTCTTCCTCTTACTGGAAGCCTCTGTGGGTTTGATCGATTTAACTCCCCGCCCCAATAGTCGGCAGGCCAATCCCTTTTGGAGCTCTGATTCGGTGCGCCTGCATCTTTCTCCAGCGGCACACCCTTCCGGCCCTTGGCCGGCACACCATAGCGGCCTCCAGCGGCACACCCTTCCGGCCCTTGGCCGGCACACCATAGCGGCCTCCAGCGGCACACCCTTCCGGCCCTTGGCCGGCACACACATAGCAGCCCGTGCCTCAGCGGCACGCCTGGCCCTGCCCTAGCCCGGTACGCCCTGGCTGACCCCCAGTCCACCCTATCTGGCCCGAGTGGTCTTCGGCTCGTCGTTTTCCCGTGTTTTCTGAAGTTTTACTAAGGTGTCGCCGCCCTCGGGCACCCACCTCCAGTAGTTGGGTTCCGCCACTCCATGTGGACGCATTCCCTTTATCTTCCTTACGCTCGAGTTAAGGGGAGATGTTGTCAAATTTTCGTTAGAAACGATAACATATTAAAAAGATAAAAGGAAGCAACCAACAAATGGAACGACCACACGTTAAAAAGGACTAAAAGAAAGCAACAAACAAATAAAAAAAAGGAGAACAACGGTAAAGCGCTTTAACCGAGGCAAGGGAACTGTAATCAACATAAAGAGAGCCAAATCAAACGACAACTAAACAACTTGAACATTCGTCCTCATGGGAGAAAGAATGGAAACTGATCAAAAGAAGAAAAGAAGAAACCCATGCAAACTTAATAAAACCAAAGAAAAGAAGAAAAGAAGAAAAGAAAAGCCTTAAAAGAACTAGAGGGAGAGTGGACCCCCATTGGTATTTCCAACCTAGCCCTTCAGCGGTACACCCTTTTAGCCCTTCAGCGGCACACTCCCTAGCCCTTCAGCGGTACACCCTTTTAGCCCTTCAACGGCACACTCCCTAGCCCTTCAGCGGTACACCCTTTTAGCCCTTCAGCGGTACACTCCTCAGCCCTTCAGCGGTACACCCTTTTAGCCCTTCAGTGGCACACTCCTCAGCCCTTCAGCGGTACACCCTTTTAGCCCCTCAGCGGCACACTCCCTCAGCCCTTCAGCGGTACACCCTTTTTAGCCCTCTAGCGGCCCACTCTCTCTCCAAATATATATATAATGATAATAATAATGATAATGATAATAATAAATTAATAAAAATTATGATAAATAAATAAATCTGAATATACATAAGAAATAAATAAAAAATGTGAAATAGTAATAATAATAGTAGAAAAGAAGAACATAATAATAAAAATAAAACAAGATAAAACAAAAATCATCCAGAACAAATACATAAAGGGGAATAAACAGCACCAAATCTTACGACTAAAAATCCCAGATAAAGAAGATGGTAAAAATCCACATCGCAGCCCCGTCTCTCCCGTGACCCGATGCCGAAGGAACAATCATGCCACCCTTCCAGGTTGGGCCTGAGTCTTGGGAATTATCCCAAAATAGTCACGACCTGACCTCGCCTCGGGCCGATATTCCGATTAAACCGGACTCGTTTCTCAGGTCGGATCCCTTCCGAGCCACTACTAAAATTACCGCACGTTCGGCAGACATTTTGAACGGGTTCACCTCGATTCCCACCGCGTTTCTATTACGGACCGGTGTCCGAACATGAAAAGGTCCATGCGTGACCGACATGGCCGACGGCTCCCATCCCGACATGGTCGTAACCCGGCATTGCTCTGGGCCAATAGCCTGTCGAATCGGATTCATCCTAATGGGATTTGTCCCCGCTCTTTCATTGAAATTGCCGCGAACTCGGCATACATTCGTACGGGGTTGTTTCTATCTACGTCGTACCTTCAATATGGACACTTGTCCGAATATCAAGTGGTCCGCAAGTGACCGACAGAAATCAGAATAGAACGAGACGGCTCCCGTCATCCCTGGACCCTACACATGGGAATATCAATAAGGCATTCGTGGGTTATGCTTGGACCTCGGGACCGTCCCGATTATAGTCATTAACTACCAGAAAAAAGCGGGATTACAGACGGAAATTTCAGACGGAAATTTGTGACGGAAATTTCCGTTTGAAATTTGTGACGGATTTTTTTTCGTCGAAAATCACATCTGAAATATGCAAGTACACACCGAATTTCAGATGGAATTTGTGACGGATACATTAAACTGTCACAAATTTGTAACCAAGAATTTGTGACGGCCACGTCCGTCCGTCACAAATGTATCTTGTCACGGATTTTTAGACGGAAATAAGTCCGTCACAAAATTTATTGCGCCACAAATCCGTCGCAAAGGCCTATTTGCGACGGATTTGGGCGCAAAAAAATTGTGACGGATTAATTTCCGTCTTAAAATCAGTGAGAAGACACATTTGTGACGGATTGTCAGACGGATTTCAGACGGACGTGGCCGTCACAAATTCTTGATTACAAATTTGTGACAGTTTAATGTATCTGTCACAAATTCCGTCTGAAATTTGTGACGGAAAATATTCCGTCACAAATTTCCATCTGAAATTCGGTGTGTACTTGCATATTTCAGACGGGATTTCCGACGGAAAAAAATCCGTCACAAATTTCAGACGAAAATTTTCGTCACAAATTTCCGTCTGAAATTTCCGTCTGTAATCCCGCTTTTTCTGGTAGTTGTCTGCCCCATATCCACGGCCTACAGCCCGCTCCCTTTGAACACGTTTTCGATTTTGGAACCTAGTCCCGGGACTCTTGCTCGTTGCCCTCCGGCACCGAAAACATTAATGATGCCCACACAAGTCCCGTTTGGACCGCGGGAGGCGCCGCCGGTATGGTCCTGACTCGATCTTGCACCGGGCCAACAAATTAGTTGGTTTCATGCTACACTAACCGAGATTTAACCGAATGTTTTCAGTGTCTCGTAATAATACATGTAACGTATCCCGGCATACATATGTTCCAGGTCCTCCCGCGACGACTACGATATTCTCAAGCCGGACACCCGTCCGAACACTAAACGGTCTCCTGAATGATCGACACGTTTCGAACGTTCGCTTCCCTAGACACAGGACTTTCCAGCTGATTCAAGGGATATTCCCCCGTTTCCCCTTGGCACCGAAAATATTAATAACGCTCATGCAAGTCTTGTTTCGACCGCGGGGGGGCCCACCGCAGTATGGTCGTAGCTTGCTCTTGCACCGGGCCAACAGATTTACTAGTTTTCGACCGCTCCAACCGAGGCTCGGCCGAACGTTTTCCGCTCTTCCGAACAACAAATTTGCCGTACCTCGGCATACATGCGTTCCGGTTTTCCCGCGACAACCGTGATTTTCTCGAGACGGACATTCGTCCGAACATTAAATGGTTAGTACACGACCGACATGATCCCGACTGGTTTTCTTCTCGCCCTCGCGCGAGGATTTTAATACCTCGTAATAGACCTTTCATGCAATTAATTTCCTGGCCATGAGGCCCTGATTCCCGATGATTAATGAAGGGTGTTCCCTTGTATGAGGGATGCAAATGACGTCGTGACCTTTATGGCGCGGCGGGTTTTGGTCCCGACACGAACCACACAATCGTCTGACGAAGTCAGGTCGAGCGCACCATGGGCTCTTCGGAGCCCGAATAAATTATCACTTTGGTGACTGGCACGCCCACGCACTTAATAGACGAATCAACCATCCGAATAGACCAACATGCATAATGAGCGTGTCGAAAAGTGCGTCCACAACGGTCAACCTGGACACGCTGTCCAAGGTGCAACCTCGACCATCCGGTCACAGGTACCGCACAACAAGATGCCATCTCGGTAAAGTCACTAGCACTAGTCACACGGCACGAAAACCGACACACGTGCCACGGCGAAACAACCGGAACTCAACGGTCAACACGACCAAAAACCCGAAGGTCGAAGTCGCTAAAACTGACAGTCTGTCACTCTCTGTCCAGAACAGGAGTACCTCCCACTAGAAGTAAGACCGGATGCGTCCACTGACGACTTAGTCCGCGTCTCAGGTGTCTCCCTCAGGCCCAGCGGGAACTGAGACACCGCACAAGTAACCACAAAGCAAGTGACTAGCTGGGGTCACGCCCGTCGACGTGGGTCCAACCGCCCCCAACCACGTGTGCACACACAGGCCGTCCGCCCCTGGCATGGCCTCTAACTGGTTTTCCCCTCACCCGGACTCTGGCTGCTAGACGCGGAGCCCGACGGTAACCAGTCTAAAAATCGTCCTCAGGGTAAGCGCGTACACCTACTCCCGGGTGAGACCAGCACACGCTTACTGGTGGGCTACGACTAGTGGAGGGTCGTTGAGAGAGTGGACTCCCAAGTCAACGGAAAATAACGTCCGAACCCGACGAAGTACGGGGACCATCTCACGTACCAGCACCGTCGCACGATGCGCGAGAGTCAAGAAAACCCAAGTGACGTTAAGCCACTGGACTCTGGACAGTCCTCTAGACGCACTACACCCAACGGTCCTTGAGTCACAAGACTCGGGTCAAGACCGTCGTATGCAACGACACAAGGTCGTCAATCTAGTCTAATCCCTAGGCCTAAAACCACTGTAGCACAAATACCGAAGCGGCTCACGAGCCGCCAAGACCATCCCCTCAAAAGGGAACTCAAGGGACTAAGGCCAAACACATGGTCCACACGGAAAGCACAGGAGCACGATTCTCAAGGTAGCTCGCACACCGCCAAGCTACATCCCAACTCAGGGTGAAGCGGGAAACCTCCAGCCCCAGACTGGACAACTGGGCTCGCAGCCCAAGGCCTCACACAAGACCCACTCGGGAATCGCTTTCCGGAGAAACCGACGTCGCACGGGGAACTCTCACCGCACGCACACCAATGCACGGTGACTCGAGTGAAGAATGCTACACCCCGGGACCACACCGTACCACGACACCTGGCCTCAACGAAGTGCACAGCATCCGTCGGGCCACATGTCAGCACGTGGATCAAGAATCACACACCCGAGACTCGAATTGGTCAAAACGGAAACACCGGGTTAGACTGGCACATGGGCGGTTCATCCTGGGCCGCTCAAGGGACGTGCGGCTGGGGAAGAGCCGCACAAGTGCGCTAATCGGACTAACCCCAAAGAGGATAGGCGGTTAGGGCTGAGCCGCCCAAGGGGATGTGCGGCTAAGGGTCACCCACACAACCCAACCGACCTACTACAGTGTCGGTCAAAACGGTTTTGACCCAATCGCACAACCCGACCGACACCCAACTGTTGACCAAAGGTCAACGGGGACATGCGGTCAGCACCGGGCCGCACAAGCCCACGGAAAGACAGACGGCTGGGGACAAGCCGCCCATGGGGGGAACATGCGGACCTCACCTGGCCGCACATCACATGTGTGGTCTATCATCCGACCGCACAACCCCCAAAACCAGACGGGACATGCGGTCCAGAACCAGCCGCCCATATGATGGGCGGGCCCTGGTTGGACCGCCCAACCGTCATGGCGAGCAAACCCAGGGGGTCGCCCGATCGCAGCCTTTCCACGTCCCGTTCGTGCCGAAACAAAGGAGATACATCCACAACCACCCTGGCAATCACATGGACTCCGACCGGAGTCAAAACGACGCACGAATCGCGAAAAACGGGCGATTCTACCGAAGTTACCCAAAAAGGGTTTCCGGGCTTCCCGGAGCCCTACCGGTCCAACGGGACCACCAATCGAGACGAAATCAGGGGGAAAAGAACGCTCTCGCCCCAAGGAATCCGTTGACAGTAACCGATCTGGAAACCGTCGCCATTTTCTGACGGACCCTATGAACTCCACGAAAACTGCCGTTTAACCTAAACGACTCCAAACGCACCCGTTTCTGCACCGAATGACGTGCAATGGCAGGGAAAACGAGTAGGACGCAGTAGTGTTCCGTCACCCTACCTCCACCGAAGAAACCGCGCGCCGAAGCGACTAATCCACGCCGAAAACCGCCCGGAACACGAACGACGCCATCTCGGAATCCACCGAGGGATCGCGCCCGCTACCTCCTAGATCCTCACCCATCCTTGCCCGCATCCTCGCCCGCGCCGCCTCCGCCTCGCCCCCGCCTCGCTCCGTCGGCCGCCAGAGAAGAGAGGGGAGAGGGAGAGCGTGAGAGAAGAGAGAGGGAGAGTGAGTGAGAAATGAGAGGGGAGAGAGAAAAAAGAGGTTTATATAGAGAAAATCTAGAAAATCCAGAAAATCCCAAAAAAATAGAAAATCACACCCTCGCGGTCCTCGGAATGCACCGATCGCGATGGTACCACCCGTGCCCAGGTGAACGACCCGGTTCACCCGCAACGGAGTTTCGCAGGGTTTGCCGAAATCCGCACGCGGAAATCGGAAAACACGCGGAAAAAAAGCCGCAGAACGCACTCCGGCCTCCGAAACAGCTCCGGATCGCGTCGATCCGAACACGAAAGATGTCCGAAACATTGCTTCGGACACAACGGAGCTAGATTCACCGGAAACACAGATCCGGGACTCGAGAAGAAGGATCCAAAAAATCCGTGATATTACCTATTCAGCTATCTTTGTTTAATATTCTCACATAATTAAAATAATAACTTATATATCCCTACGATCTTTCATATTACCTTGTATATCTCTTTAAAACCTTTTATTTTACATGTTCAATGAAACATTTCATTAACTTTTGATAGTCTTAGTGCATGAGAGATATAACGGAACGATATATTCTTTGATACGAGAGCATGCACGACAATATCAAGAATCCGACGATATAGAGTAGAATACTTAAGATTTTAGGGGGGTATACATAATTATTTAATTGTAGTAGATCTTAAAAGATTTTACATAATAGTATATGTAAATAATTTTTCGTATGATTATTCTATAGGTATACAACCCTAGCATTTTTTCAGCAAGTCAAGGGAGTTTTATTCATGTATATAGAATAGATACATTGACCGTTTAAATATACTGAAGTTTTTGTAAACATGTAGTCTTTTTTGAATTATATTATCCGCTATCGCAGTAGCTCGGAGTCTCATCCCTCGTCAATGTTGGATAAACCTCACACATCATATCGTATTATGATTCAATATCTTAGATCCTATCCGTTCAGATGACTCAAATGTTTGACATTATTATATGTTATCAATAACTAAATACCAATTAATGATGAATCTATTGAGAACACTTGCATTTGTTTCTTTATATTTTTTAAATTTTGTGTAGCTAAGTATGTCATGTAATAGTCCACCGCGTGAAGCTCTACAATAATATATATGGGGATACGTACATTATTATGCAAGAAAGCACCTCAAAGCTTCCCCTTATAATTAAGGACGGCCAAAGAGATTGTCGTGATCACTTAGAGATAATTAGGGGATTCATCCCCATGTGACATTAATTAAAAAGATTTTCTACATATAAATGTCCACAAATTGGACAGATAATTGATTGGTCTCTCAGTTAAATCTGACTATATATATTGTCTTAAAAATCCTTAATTAATTACAATCGTTGACGACACAGATCTGGCATTAATTAAAATCCCCGACCAGAAGGAAAGGAGTAAACTATGACCCTATAAAATCCACGTGCAGTCTCCGGAAAGAAATAGTGCCATTAAATGCGCAATCTTTCCAAAATCTAAAAGATTAAGAAGTGAAGCACAGTTGTTCAATTTCCCATCGTTTCCCTTTATTCTCATGCAGTATAAATTAGACGTGGAACTCCCCTTCCCCCCATGTATGTCAACCTCGATCAACCTCTCATCTACTCCTCTCAAGGTCTTGATTGATTACTTCTCCTCCGATCCATGGCGACCAAGGCTTTGCTCGTAGCCCTCCTTAGCCTCGTCCTCCTAGCCTCCTCGGCCATTGCCACAGTTGAAGATGTGTGCAAGACAGCCGCCGGAGGAGGTCATAGTGTGAAGTACGACTTCTGTGTGTCGTCACTTAAATCTGTACCCGGGAGTGCCTCTGCAGACAACCAAGCTCTTGCGGTGATTGCCGGAACCCTAGCTGTGAAGCAGGGAGCAAGCATCAATTCCAAGATAGATTCGTTGCTGAAGGGCACGAGTGATCCGAGGCTGAAAAGCTCCCTGCAGTCTTGCAAGGAAGTGTATGGCAACGCCATCTCTACTGCGACTGACGCCATAAATGCTGTCAAGAGGAAAGGCTTTGAGGATGCCAAGACGTGGTTCAGCACTGCACTGGATGCACCGTTCACTTGTGAGAAAGGATTTAAAGATCTGCATGTCTCGTCTCCTCTATCAAATGAGGACAATGTGATGTTGCAATTGACAGCGATCGCTCTCTCTATCACTGTTAACCTGAAGTAGCCAGATATGACAGAATGGTATAGATCTTCTTTTCATTCAGGGGCGGACCTGATCAATGTTTGAGCCAACAAGCTTAATTTAATGTCATGCATGTTAAGAATAATGGAGAAGGAGATAAATTTATTTCTATAAGCAAGGAAATGCCTTTTCTTTTTCTAAAGCAACGAGACTTTTTAATTTCCCTTTTATATATGACTCTCTATTTCTTGATTCCAAGAGAACGAATACTATGTATATGGTTGTGGATTGTGTTGTTGTATGTGTTGTACATTAGTTGCAACTTACAATAAGAGTGAGAAATTATTGAAATTAATTAGAATATTCCAATTGAACTCTAGCTAGGATAACAAAAACTGGGTTTTTATGGGAAATCCAGGAAATTTGCATGGCAGAAAAAATCACGTTGTTAAAGATCGATGCTCCTTCCATACATAGGCCTAATTAAGGGCATCCCGGCCCCTAAATTGACATGTAGATCGCTTAATAATTAATTAAGAAGATATGACGAGACAGCTCCTTATGGTAAAGTTCCCTGGCAAGACTGATAAGAACTTGGATATACGGAGATGACGAACATGTAAAATTTAATTGGCATGTTTAATAATAACATGTTATATGACAGGGCAAAATGATATTATATATAGGGACTACATACATACATACGTACATATATATATATATATATATATATATATATATATATATGTCACGTACGACCTCCATGTAGTGTATCTTATAGAGACAAAACTATTAAATCATGATAATAATATTTTTAAACTATTTAACGCTAGGTACTTTGATATTCTTAATTGGAGTCTTAAGAGTATGTTAAATTGGAAACTAGAAACAGGCACAAGGTATATGACTTGGATATATATATATCCCATGTCACCGTATGCCCAGTGGGAAAGAAAAACTTCAGTTCAATGATTTTTGTTCTTTAGACCATAAAATTTATATCTTGAAGAAATCTAATATCTTTTCAGTTTTCTTTTGGGAAAACTATCACACATGATAATATTATAAGCTAGTTTAATTCCTTTTGTCATGTAAATGACCTGAGGCAATTGTGACAACAGTACTCCCACTGAAAAATCCTCCCATGCATGTTTACATGTGTCTTTCGCGTACGTTGCTTAGGCGTCTGTTCAACCTACAAAGTATTTTCCAAGAACACCCTATATACCACGGTAACATCAATTACCTGAGAACTATTTACTCAGTACTTTAAGAAATGGTGTAAGTAGCATGTTCCTTTAATGGCTTCCGCTGCATACCCCGATTAATGATCAATCTTATTTGATGCCATTGGTCAATGCCCTATTGCAACACCGCGAACAAGCCAACTAATACGTTAAAATCGAATTTGATAGGAAGGTTAAGTTATCTGAGATCGATTAAGGTTAATGTTCTTATTCTAGGAATAACTCATTCTACCATTTTACATGGAATGAGTTATTCTAAGGATAACAGTAAATTATCAAATTCAAAAAGAGAAAATCTAAGAAATAATTCACCACCCTGACCCACCTCGGATAATTTATCATAACATGTTATCAAAGTGACCCTAAAGAATCTTAAGTCGATCAGCCAGGCATGCTCAATGTAGATATTTGACATGCATCCTTTGAAACCATTAGTATAGGGTTACGACCCATATTGGAACAAGGGTCGGTTAGGGTGAATTATTCTGCTTATCCATCCTTATCTAGTTTGGTAACAACGTTATTGTATAATAACGGATCGGCTAGCGTTAAAATCATTAACCCGAGATTAACTCACTTCACTCTCACAAAAATACCCTATCCGACCTTAGTTAGGATAAGCTATCAAACTAATAATTACTCCAACCTAATTGGATATCTAGCTAGAGCCCACCCCATTCGCATCCTTGTCTGTAGTCACCACCCGCAAGTCCAGCCACCCTACTCACGGTCATAGTTGCACCCTTTCGTGCCCCCAGCCTGAGCCGCCATAACCCCGCGCCCCCTCCCCTCTCTTGCCCTATTCCCTGCATAGAACCACCGCTAGCCCCCATCCCGTCTACACTCCCATTTTCCCCATTTCCTTGTCATTCCGCACCCTACCATAGTCTCCCCTCCCATCCTAGGAGTTATAGGGCCCCCCTCCCATCCTCTCCCCTCCCCCCCCCCCCCATAGTCATTCGACCCTCCTCCCTCCCCTCGCCGACCCCCCCTCCCCCCACCTTCTGTCAGCGCCTCCCCTCCCCTCACCCAATGCATTGCTCCTCTCTCTCTCTCTCTCTCTCTCTCTCTCTCTCTCTCTCACCTGGGTCAAATTAACCGAGTCCAAGAAAACGAATGGTAGGGACTTATATGTCTAACAGTGAAAATTACATGAACTTATTTAGATGTCTCAAGAACTCAGGGACTAATATGTAATGAAACAAGATTATAAAGATTTATTAATAAAAGTTCCAAAAACACGTTATGAGATAATTTAGACACTGTGTATGCACTTGCAATAATGTTTAAGGATAAAAATAAAGATATAAGTCTGTAACACTAATTGAAAATAATTTCTTAGAAAGATAATTTTTAATTTGCATCATTAACGCTCACTAGTGTAAAAACCTATGTACATAACGGGGGTAATCTCGTCGAGTAACACTATCACAAATGATGCATTGGCTAGAAGGTCTCAAAGCCTCTGTGTGAAAAGATAGATTTTTCAAATAGAACTAGAAAAAATAAACATGTTTTTGTGCGGAACACTGACCAAGTTAAGAGGTTGTTGGAAATATGTGCATGCAAAATAACACTTAGGGCGCTTTTGGTAAGATGAATATAAGGCAAAAGACAACAATTAGACCGGCGTTTATAGCATAGTGGTCATAACCTCTCCCCCAAGACCCTGATTCAAGTGGGTGGGGACTGCATCACTCTCGAGTAATTCAGGCCTCCAAATAGGAGTGGCTAGACTGGTGGCTCTGCTCACCCACCCATTAGGGTAGTGTGTGTAGTCACTTTAAAGTCATTATTAATTTAGTTAGGCACTTATCTTTTACATTTGCTCTTCAATTAACAAATTTGGAACTAGTACTTTGCAAATGTTACTTGACCGACATCGCCACCTCGTGTGGGCATACAATGTTGAGGGTGATTGTCATGTGCATTATATTTATTGTCAACATCACGTCATAAGTATGCATTTATTTTCTAAACACCTCGCTGGAGTAGGCCAAGATTGTCCTAAACTTGTCCTTCAATTCAATATGATGTCTAAGATCACTTTTGAACATCATTGTGGGATGACTTTTTTTGTGGCCGAAGACGCGGGGATACATCCAATAGGGATGCATAGTGGATGTAGTGAGATCTTTTTGGGGAGTTTAATATATCCTCTATCGTTGCACATGCACTATCATTTGTGTGAAGGGAAAAAATCCCTTATCTTATGTGTACTAACAAATCTTGAAACCGTATAACGTAGCAGAAAATTTAATCGAAACAACACATCCACATGGAACATAAAATTTACATGGAAAATCCCTCCAATGTGAAGGGGAAAAATCACAGGCAAGCCAGAGGAGAAACTTCACTATGAATGTAATGAAAGTACAGATTACTCAAAGTCTCTTGCCAAGACTTGAGTTAGAATTACAAGAGAATAACCGAGATTCAAACAGAACTGAACTCTCTTACTCGATCACAGCAGAACCTACTGCAAACCTGATCTTCCCTGTAGTGAGAAACTTGTTCAACTGATGAAGATATTCCCTTCTCTTCACCTTCTTCTATGGCAGCACCTTCTTCTCCGGAGCTACAGTAACCCCTCTCTTCCTCTCTTGATAGCCTCCTTGAAATCACCTTGTCTCTTATATTTTAGACCCCAATAAGATGTTTTATACATCTAGGATGGTCAAGAGACAACCCTCAAGCCAGATCAACCAATCCTGGAAGATCCCATGACTTTTGGATTAAACAAACAAGAGATAATATCTCTTTTCGTCCAAGGGAAAAGAAGTCAAAATAGGCTGCATCGGGGCGGCCGGTCGATCGGACCCACAGGGGCGATTGACCGGTAGTTCTCTGCTGTTGGAAGATTGGCCTTCTGCCAGTTCCGATCGACCGGCCCTGTGGAGGCAGTCGACCGGCTGTTCTCATACAGAACCCCTGTCTATTCCGGTCGACCGGCCTAGTGGCGACTGTCGACCGGACATTGCCTGGGCTGAAAAAAAATAAAAGTGCCATGTGCCCAACAATCTCCCCCTTCAGCTCATAAGGGAGGCTGCCCGTGACTTCTCAGTGTGTAGTTATGCCGACCAGTCGTCGAAAAACCTCTTGCCTTTCTTTTGGCAAAGTCTTCGTCAACATGTCTGCCCCATTGTCATCTGTGTAAACTTTCTGAAGCTTCAATTACTTCTCTTCAAACACATTTCTAATCCAGTGATATCTGACATCTATGTGCTTTGACTTGGAATGAAGAGTTGAGTTCTTGCACAAGTGGATGGCGCTTTGGCTGTCACAGAACACCACATAGCTATCTTGTTTCAGCCCCAATTCATATAAGAATTCTTTCATCTACAACATCTCTTTGCAAACATCTGTAGCAGTAATATATTCCGCCTCTGTGGTGGAGAGAGCAATACACCTTTGCAACCTAGATTGTCATGACACAGCTCCCCCTGCAAAAGTAAGAACAAAACCTGATGTGGACTTCCTTGTATCAATATCCCTTGCCATATCTGCATCTGTGTAACCTGTCAGAACAGGTGGTCCACCCCCAAAACTTAAACAAATTTTGAAGCTACCCCTTAGATATCTAAGGATCCACTTCACTGTTGCCCAATGCTCCTTTCCTGGATTTGCAAGAAATCTGCTAGCAACACCGACTGCATACGCTATGTCTGGCCTCGTACATACCATTGCATACATCAGACTTCCAACTGCTGAAGCATAAGGGACTTTCTACATTTTCTCCTTCTCCTCTTCATTTGTTGGACTCTGCTCTGAGCACAACTTAAAATGACCTACAAAAGGAGAACCCAACTGGCTTTGCATTGCTCATACTAAACATGTCCAATACCTTCTCAATGTATTTCTCATGTGACAACCATATTTTCTTGACTTTTCTGTCACAAGAAATCTACATGCCCAGTATTTACTTTGCTAGCCCCATGTCCTTCATTGTAAAGGACTTGCTAAGTTCCTTCTTCAGCCTGTCAATCATAGACATATCTTTCACAAGGATAAGCATGTCATCAACATATAATAAGAGAATAATGAAATTCTCACCAAACCATTTGATGTATACACAACGATCTGAAACCGTTCTTTTGTATTCATTTTCAGCCATAAATGAATCAAACTTCTTGTACCACTGCCTTGGAGCTTGCTTCAGTCCATACAAGATCTTTCTCAATCTGCAGATAAAATTTTCTTTACCTATGACTTCGAATCCTTCTGGTTGCTCCATATACATTTCCTCTTTTAAATCACCATGGAGGAAAGCTGTCTTCACATCCAGCTACCCAACCTCCAAGTCCAAGCTAGTAGCAAAATCTAGAGCAACACGAATAGAAGATATTTTTACAATAGGAGAAAAAAATTCTTCAAAGTCAATACCTTGCTTTTGACCAAAGCCGTTTACAACCAATCTGGCCTTGTATTTTGGTTGAGAACATTGTTCCTGAGTCTTCAATTTGAAAACCCATTTGTTCTTCAATGTCTTTCTTCCCTTTGGTAGTTGCACCAAATCATAGGTGTGGTTCTTCTATAGAGCATCTATCTCTTCCTGCATAGCTTCTAACCACTCATTCTTCTACTCACTTTCCATTGCCTCTTGGTAACACTCTGGTTCACCTGCATCAGTAAGCATTACATACTCATCTGTAGGATACCTGTTGGAAGGCTGATGTTCTCTGGAAGATCTTCTCAACTGAGGTTCTATAGGGGGTTGCTCCTCATCTGCTTCCTGCTCTACATGTTCTGCAGGTAAGTTAGCATCTGCCTCTGCATCATCTTCCTGTAGATCTCCCCCATCACCCTGACATACTGGAGGGGAAATTGGATCGCAATCTGCTAAGCCTTCTTTAGAAGCCTTGGCTAGTACCTTTTTCTTAAAATCTTCAAAGGTTTGATCTTCAAAGAAAATCACATCTCTGCTTCTGAATACTTTCTGCTTTACTGGATCCCAAAGCATGTAACCAAATTCATCACGTGAGTACCCAAGAAAAATTTATTCTTTTATCTTACCATCCAACTTGGACCTTTCAATATCTGAGACATGTGCAAATGCACGGCAGCCAAACACTCTCAAGTGCTTGTAGAAGACATCTTTTCCTGACCATATATGTTCAGCGACATCACCATCTAGAGCTGTACAGGGTGACAAGTTGATAACATCAACTGTAGTCCTCAATGCCTCATCCCAAAATCTTTTGGGTAGCTTGGCTTGTGAAAGCATACATCTGATCTTTTTCATGATGGTGCGGTTCATCCTCTCTGTAATTGCATTGTGCTGAGGTGTATCAGGAACTGTCATCTCATGCTGAATGCCTTGTGACCTACAATAAGCATTAAATGACCCTATATACTCACCAACATTGTCTGACCTTATGCATTTCAGCTGTCTCTCTGTCTCCCTTTCAACCCTAACATGAAACTCTTTGAAAATATCAATAACCTGATCTTTAGTCTTCAAAGTATAAGCCTGTACTTTCCTTGAAAAATCATGTATAAATGTGACAAAATAAAGTGCACCACTGATACCTGGAATATTAAATGATCCACCAGGAGTTTTTGTTTTTAAAGGCCCACATACATCTGTATAGACACGATCCAAAGCATGCATCTTTCTAGACAATGCGGGACTAGTAAAGGAAACTCTATGTTATTTTCTAGCCAAACAATCAATACATGAGTTCAGATGTGTACCTCTGAAGTCTGGTAAGACTTCTTTCTTGGAAAGAACCTACAATCCCTTCTCGCTCATGTGTCACAGTCTCCTATACCACAACTCCATACTGGAATCTTTCTCAGTGGCATTCAACTGATCACCACAAGCTTGAACCTGCAACCTGTATAAGGTGTGACATTTCTTTCCGGTAGCAACAACAAGAGAACCCTTGCTAAGCTTCCATTTACCCTTGTGAAATCTGCTATCATAGTCTTCATCATCTAACTTTTTAACTGAAATTAAATTCAGCCTCAAATCAACCACATGCCTCACATCCTTAAGTATCAACTTGCAACCAAGATTGGTCTTTATATGAATGTCGCCCATGCCAATGATATCTGCTGTCCCATAGTTGCCCATCTTTACAACACCAAAGTTTCCAACCTTGTAGGTAGCAAAGAACTCCCTCCGTGGTGTAGTATGGTAAGAATCACCTGTATCAATCACCCACTCGAGGTCCTGGCATACGCAAGAAAAAATATCATCAGAAGTAGACAAAATCATATAATCATCACCTTGCACTGTAGCTGTGACATTATCTTTTGACTCTGCATTCTCTACTTCTTTTCCTTTTTTCTTGTTCTTCTTCTGTTGCTTGCACTGATTCTTGAAATGCCCTTTTTCTCCACAGTTGTAGCAAGTAATGTCCTTCTTTGGCCTTGACTTACTTCTGCTCTTCTGTGAATGTTCTCTCCCTCTGGACTTTGACCTTCCTCTATTCTCTGAGACAAGTGCCTGTGAATCACTGTAAGAAATTCCTGAATTCTTTCTTCTCAACTCTTTATTCAATAGACTGTTTGTTACTTGACTCATTGAGACAACTCCATCTGGTACAGAATTACTGAGAGAGACCACCAGTGTCTCCCAACTTTTTGGCAATGAGCTGAGAAGTAACAATGCATGCAACTCATCATCAAGAGACATCTTCATAGAGGATAACTGGTTAGTGATACTCTGCATTTCATTCAAATGCTCAGCAATAGAAGTGCCCTCTTTAAACTTCAGATTGACAAGTTTTCTAATCAAGAAGGCCTTATTACCAGCTGTTTTTCTTTCATAAAGACCCTCTAACTTTTTCCATAGAGAGTGTGCAAAACTCTCAGTGGAGACATGATGAAAAACACTGTCATCAAGCCATTGTCGAATAAACCCGACAATTTTCCGATCTAACATTTTCCAGTCATCGGGTGACGTTGTTGCGGGCTTTCCACTATCTCCTTTCAATGGACCATACATATCCTTGCAAGACAAGAGATCCTCCATTCTTAGTTTCCATATCATCCAGTTCTTTCCGTTTAAACTAATCATGCGGGATGAGTTACCGGCCTCCATGTTCATACACAAGTAATCAAAACTGATCTAACAACAAGTTTTGATACCAGTTGAAGGGGAAAAATCCCTTGTCTTATGTGTACTAACAAATCTTGAAACCGTATAACGCAGCAGAAAATTTAATCGAAACAACACATCCACATGGAACACAAAATTTACGTGAAAAACCCCTCCAATGTGAAGGGGAAAAATCACGGGTAAGCCAGAGGAGAAACCTCACTATGAATGTAATGAAAGTACATATTACTCAAAGTCTCTTACCAAGACTTGAGTTAGAATTACAAGAGAATAACCGGGATTCAAACAGAACTGAACTCTCCTACTCGATCACAGCAGAACCTACTGCAAACATGATCTTCCCTGTAGTGAAAAACTTGTTCAGTTGATGAAGATCTTCTCTTCTCTTCACCTTCTTCTATGGCAGCACCTTCTTCCCCGGAGCTACAGTAACCCCTCTCTTCCTCTCTTGATAGCCTCCTTGAAATCACCTTATCTCTTAGGTTTTAGACCCTAATAAGATGTTTTATACATCTAGGATGGTCAAGAGATAACCCTCAAACCAGATCCACCAATCCTGGCAGATCCCATGACTTTTGGATTAAACAAACAAGAGATAATATCTCTTTTCGTCTAAGGGAAAAGAAGTCAAAATAGGCTACATCGGGGCGGGCGGTCGACCGGACCCACAGGGGCGGTCGACCGAAAATTCTCTGCTGCTGGAAGACTAGCCTTCTGCCAGTTCCGGTCGACCGGCCCTGTGGAGGTAGTCGACCGACTATTCTCAGACAGAACCCCTGTCTGTTCCGGTCGACCGGCCCAATGGCGACGATCGACCGGACATTGCCTGGGCTGAAAAAAATTAAAAGGGCCATGTGCCCAACATTATGTAGATTATCAAATTAAGATATTCAAAGTCACACACATTTATCTCCACCTATTAGAATAGAGGTAGAATTTACGGCTCATGAGCCTACGTACATATATCTTCATTTGACCGGGAGTCAGGTGACTCAAATGTTTGATCTTATATGTTATCAATAACTAAATATCAATGATGAATCTATTGAGGACACTTGCATTTGTTTCTTTATATTTTTTTAAATTGAGTGCAACTAAGTATGTCATGTAAAAGTCCACCGCGCGGAGTGATCACCCTCTCCCTTTTCAAGTGGGAGGTCTCGAGTTTAATATCTTATTTTCCTCTCTCCAAGAAGAAAAAAAACCCTATTAACAAAAAAGTACGTTGTGTATAAGTTAAATCTAATATTCTTACAAGTTTAAAGTTAATTCTTAAAATTTTAAGTTCTTATTAAAAAAAAATTTCTGGTAAAAAAATATTCTTGATCAATCGCAACATAGCACCGTACTATGAAGATGGTACTGGAACATAACCGACACGATCCTATGTTGCGATTCGGCAAACCTTGCTCAACGCATACCCAAGCTTGCAAATTTGTTGTAAACTAGTTGAGAAAAATATAAAGAAAATATGGAGTCAACCTCTTTCTTCCCCCCCACATCACATCATGTGAACATGGATGAATATGGCCGACTTGGCAGCAAATCTGCCAAACTAAAAATTGTTAACAAGTATTAATTATTCTAAGCAGAAAATGGGTCTGGTCTATGCTAGTCTAACCTATCACATACTCGGGCTGACATGGTCCTTGTCTCTTAGCGGGCATTTTTTAGTGAAGTTCCCGTGTCCTGATCTTCCGTCGAAGTCTCATTTACGTAGGGGTTGTTTCGGTGCCAGAGGTCTATCTTTTAATAGAGAAGGGTATAGATCGTGGGATAACTCTTCCTGCTATTATAGTAGGAGTTTTCCGTTGAGGGATGATTGTTCCGGAGTTGGTTGATTCTTGGATAAATTTTACGGTGCCGTAGAGCGTGCTCACCCTTCGTGAGGTCGATACATGCGTCGTGTGACATAACGATCGATCGCCGGAGTATCATCCGGCGGTCATTGCGTCTAGCTCGGGGCTTTTCCCGTTTGGCGAATCTAAGGACGGTATGTCATGGGCCAACCGTGGCGGGCTACAGTTGTCGGGGCCCAACGGACTCGTCGTGGACCGCGATTCATGTTAGACTTGTGATAGATGGACTTTACGTGAGCCGAGTCGGTTCTACCCTCCTCAAATATTTTATTTACTTTTGGGAACATGAATAATCTATTGCTTCTTGAATATATATATATATATATTTGTCATTTAATTTCTTTCCTTCGTTGCTGTAATCTGCAACATAAAATTAGCCAGCCAATATTGCTTCGGTCTGGCAACCATGAATAATTAATTAGAAGTATTATGTTCAGAAACATCCCACCTCAATCGTTGCACCACGGTAATTGAGGGCAACTTTTGAATGCTGTGGGTTCTCCTCTCTAGCTTTCCTATGAAGCCTACAAATCAATTGTCCATGCAGTACTATTTACAAATTGCGGATTGATACGTTCCCCTTTAAAGCTTAAAGCCTATTATGTATACAGCAATTTAATTAATACATTAAGGATTGTCGAATCCCCACCCGTTAACACTTGTGAGTACGTTAGCTGTCTCTTGATCACTTCACGAGTAACCGTACCTCCTAGAATCTTCCATTTGATAGATCCTTAATTTCTAAAATCACTACACAGTACACAGAGGATTATGTTTTTTGAAGAAATAGTTGTAATTAGAGTAATACTTAGTGCACTCCATGCACTAATTATACTCATCGGTATAATTAGTGTAACATTCGATAAATTTTTTTTTGAAATTTTGTTTAGTAGTCTCCACATCTAATTAAGTTGGTGTGTCAGTCACGTCACCGGATGATGTGACGTGAGAGTTAATTAAATCAAAATTTATCCCTCTATAAATAGTAAAATTGAGTCAATTTCACTATTCACAGAGTCTGAGAATTTTGATTTAATTGACTCTCACGTCATATCGTCCGATGACGTATCCGACACACCAACTTAATTAGACGTGAGAATTATTCAAAAAAAATTATCAAATATTACACTAATTACACTGATAGATATAATTAGTGCATGGAGTGCACTAAACATTACTCTTGTAATTAATGAGTTGAGCGTCGTAGATTTTGAGCTTAATTATCTCACGCTCTTCACGTAGATTCGAGTACCAATGTCTTTAAATCATCACAGTAGTACGAAACCGATTCTTTCCCTAGCTGCATGGATGCCACTGATCAATCAATCCTCAGTCACCCATGAGGAAAGACATCAAGTACTCTTTGATATATACCCCCAATTAATCCGAAACGGATATATAGCCTGCAGCGCAATCTCCCTTTATATATAGGAAGAAAAAATAAATCCCAATAAATACACACCCTTTCAATCTTTAGAAACAAAATATGACTAGTCCGGTGCTCGCTAGCTCTTCTTCTCCTCCTTCTTCCTCCTCCTCCTCCTCCTCGTAACCCTATATATACAGGGAAGAGTAAGAAGAGAGACCCATATGCATGCATGCTCCAACTACGTACTACATCTCCTCAGCTGGGCCTCTGTCACCTGAAAAGCTAGGTCTCAATATATATATATACACATCATTCCATTATCTCCCTGGCCATCAAAGCTTTGTCATTCGTACCTCTCCTCATTTGCCTCCTCCTCGCCTCCCTGGCTGCTGCCAATGTGGAGGACGTGTGCAAGATGATCGCCAACAAAGATGACCGAGTCAGGTTTAGCTTCTGCGTGGACATCCTGGCCCCTGCGACCGGAGTTAACGCCACCGCCCCCGATTACGCGAACCTAGCAGCCTACGCCGCTGCAGCCGCTGTGAAGCAGGGGAACAGCACCCTGGCCACGATCCACAAGTTGTCCCGGAACCCAACCGACCCGCTCATGGCGACGCCCCTGCGATCCTGCCAGGGGACGTACGAGGACGCCACCGCCGTCGTGGGGAATGCCATCGGTGCTCTCAACTTCCGCAACCTAGCGTACGCCAGGTCGTGCTTCAGCGTCTCGGTGGAGGTGCCGCTGGCTTGTGAGATGGGATTTGATAAGGCGGGCGAGACGTCTCCGCTGACATCGGAGAATACGGCGATGATCCAACTGATCGCCATGGGATTAGCCCTCACCAGTTCTTAGGAGAAAGGAAACCTGTCATGATGGACGTTGTGATTTCCACGGTGATCATGTATGGCTAGCTTTGAGTGGGAGTATACGATCATTTGAAGGGCCAATATATGAATATGAAAGATTATAGGAGCTTAAAAAAATAGAAAAATCTTATTTAATATATATATGTATGTATATATATGATCGGTTGTCGTCATATGCTCGAGAGAGATTTTGGGAGCACGTACCATTGGTTCGTAATTTAAAATAAATTGATAGATGTAGTTTGATTCGAAACAATATATTATTTAATGCTCTTCTCCCGTGAAATGCAAAATCTATTTGTTATATCATTATATATGATTATTATACTTTTAATTTAAATCTATATGTTATTTTAAATAATGTATTATTATTTAAATAATCCATATGGCGACTCGATATGCGTACAGCCAACTCATGACCGGAAGCCCTTTAAATACGATACAAATTTGCCATCATATCGCACCGAGTCGGTTTGATACGACAAGCCATGGTGATCTCTAAAATCAAACGCCTGTCCTTTGTGCTGGTCTTGGCCGGAGCCATTCTGGGCGGACTCCGACGGTCAAGGTTCTAATGTGCACCGTACTTACCGTCTAAGTATTGCAGATTACGGGCCTTCCCCGTTAATTGCGTACAGTCCGGTTAACAGGAGAGAGAGAGAGAGAGACGTACAGTCCGGTTAACAGGAGAGAGAGAGAGAGAGAGAGAGAGAGAGAGATGCCGCACATCCAAACCATTTACAAACCTTCGGTGTGCTGCAAATTTTTCGCTTTTTTTTTTGGGTGGTGAAATTACAATGAGATGAGTCCTCACCTCGGACAGTCCAACCCTCCATCGGAAAATCAAGATTTTTTTTTTAAAAAAAATGAAGAACAGACACTTTTTTCTTGGGCCACATCAGTTTTTTGAGTCACTCTTTACTTTTTTAATTTTTTTAAACTTTTGAATTTTTTAGACCTTCTAATAAATTGGATTGGATTGTGCGGACGGATATGTGAGATGGACCCTTACCTCACAATTTTTAAAGCGCCGCTTTGATAGGGGGTTATCCCCCACTTGTCCCGGAGATAACTCTCAATTTATTCCTTTTTTGGTTTGAGAGAGGGATACAAATATTCGGGTTAGATTGAAGGATAACTCTCATCTAATCTGGATAGTGTGACCCATCAAAATAGGTGAAACAGTTTAACCCACCCCTCTTATCAAAATAAATGAGAATAAGTGGATGGATATATTAATTAATCCAAAGAGGATATCCCTCCATTTATCTAACCCCCAATCAAAGTGGGGGCAAAGTGTGTAAATGATTTGGGTTTGCATCAAGCCAAACTCAATGGGGGAAGGGGGGATTGGCACACCATGAGGGCCATTCAATTACACAAGCCAGCGGTTAAGGAGATGCTCATCATGGAACAGTGAACATCCATACATTCAATTACACAACTGCAGATTTCTGACTATCTTACAGGGTTTTTTCTATAGCATGGACTCCAAGCATCTATGGAGGATCAAACAGGTGAAAGTGGTTCACACCGGCACTCGTTTCCCTCGGTAGCGATCCAAGAACTGCAGGCAAGGATGATAGGTCAAGTCCAACAAGCGTGTATGTCAGAAATTTTATTTTTCATTATAGCACACAGAAGGTTTCGACTTACAGATGTCACAAAAGGTTGTTGGAACAGCCATCCGATAAATAGGAATCCTCTGCAAGAAGACGGCCAGAGTGGGCCAAAAGCCACTGCCCCCAAGCGAAGTGTACCAGTGTCAGTAAAGGAGAATCAGACAATGAAGGGAGACGAGGCATTAACTTGAAGCCGGCAAAAGCACCAATGCTCACAGGATAGTTGCCATATGGACCGTGTCCATTGCCCTTGAAACAAAAAAGTTGTAGGAAACCGTATAGAGGATTTCATCGTGGGGACTCACAGGGAGCACCTTGTGTTCGAAGGGGGGATCAGATTCTCACTTGCCCAGATTTTAACATCAAACAACAATTTTAAACTCTAGTGAAGTTTCATACCTGAAGAGAATGACGAAGGCATATGACTCCAGGATCATTCCCAAAACAGGCCATCCAACGAGGACCAGAAAGAAGCCAAAGTCAAATGAGATTGTGCCCTGTACAGTTTAGCAAAAAGGGTCTCAGAGGACAAAAAGAAAATCATGCAACAACAACTCAAGTCGGTTCCTCTGATAAACTACTGAACCTTGTAATTCTTCCGTTTAGTGAAGAACTGTATGGTTGATTTCAGTCCAATGGTCTGTTGGAAAATAATTTCTTCACGGATGCTCGAGGGACAGCGCTGCCTTTTCAACCCTTTCGTGCCAGAAGAAACCGACACTCCCGTTCGGGAGAGAATCCGAGGAGACGCGGAGGAAACCCAAGAGACGCAAGGCAATACACGCGTGTGTGTGATATAGAATAAGGCCCAAGGAGCCCACTGGGTTAGATGGCCCAACTACCATAGTCTCCCCAAAGGAGTACACAAGGTAGTAAAGAGTCCCAACTAATAAGAAGATGAAAACTTTTTCAATCTTCCAATGTGAGACAAAACAACACAGGAAATCAAACTTTGATAATTTTTAAAGCACTAAATCCAACATGGTCAACATCACACCCGACACAAATAGGATCTGGCAAAGACCAAATCCAAAAGGCTTAAGTGGGTGGTATAGACCATACAGGAGGGAAAAAATTGAAGACACATTGGCATCAAAAGATGACAGATGCATTGACAATGGACAGACCCTCTACTTACATTTCCCATGGCGAGAAGTCCTTTGTCAAAGAAGAAAATGATCCCCAGGAATGAGAACAGTATTCCAAAACCAGCCAATCCCAACCCGATCTCTGAATTTTTCACAAAAGGAAGTTAGAACAAAATGGCAGAAAAACAAGCTAGACATGTAGTGCCCGATCATGAGAACATATCGACAGACATGATGATTCAATTTCTGAGCAGGCAAACTACCAAACCAACTGTAGACTATCCAAAACATGGCAGAAAAGCAATAAAATTTGGAAACATGTACCCAAGAGTAGAATTATCAACAATGCTTTAGGGACATTGAAAAGCATCCATTTGCTCAATGTCAACAGATCTAAGAAATTCATATCAAAGAATCTCAGTACGAAGCCATTTTCCAAGCAGTACATCACAAAGATACGCATATGTCAACTTGGTTAAACACAGCCCAGGGTTGCAATCCACAAGCAAATGTTGGAAAACTAGTTCCTTCGACCAAATCCTTGGTTAAGAATCAAACATTAGTTATTTGGAACTGAAGAGAGAAAAGAAGCAGTACACCAAGTTATAGGCCACAATCAAAAACATTCTCTCTCCACAATCAAACCACCAAAAAGCCAGTCAATTTCAGAATTTTCAGCAGCAACAAATAATTAATGCACATTCACACCAATTCCGTGGACAGTTTCAATCTGTCCCAAGCATACCAAAAAAGCAGAAATTCGCTGCTTTAGTCATCTTTATCTGAAATTGACTGACATGACAATGGAAACATGATCCCCAAACCCAATCCATTTGAACAGTTTGCTGACTGACATCAGCAAGTTGTTCTGCACGGATCTTGCATGGTTTGCAAGATCGGATTATCCCAATCAAGAAGGGGATTAGGATCAAGATTGGGGATACACTTCAGCCCCGAAATCCAATCCGGGATTAGGATCAAGATTGGGGATACACTTCAGACCCAAAATCCAATCCTGCTCTTTTAATCGGGGGAAGGAATAAGAAAAAGGCCAGGCCAAGAACTCAGCCAGGGCCACCAAAAAGAAAAGGGTGGCATATCAGCATGTTTCACACTATTTAGGATTCACATCGATCAACCTGCCCCAGAATGCTGGGATTTTGAATCCTACTCAACAAATTTCCCTGTCCATCTTCTGGCACGAAAGAGTTTCTGGTCCTGCAGCCAATGACAATACTGATGGTTCCTATGCACTTCATCGTCCCCCCCCCCCCCCAACCTTTTTGGGTGACCCTGGGAGTGAGAAGATGAAAGCAAGTCCTAGAAGTAAAAAGGCAGTGTAATTTTGTATGTAAGGTATCTATTAAATTCTTTTACATTAATAAAATATTTTTTCTTTTTGCAAACTACATTTCTATTTAAAAATATTCTTGAAGTATATTTTTATTATTTTTGAAAGTGGATGGTACCACATCATATATAAAAAATGGAGAATATACAAGTAAGAAGGGAGTAATCCCAGAAACTCCCATATACAAAAGGCAAAGTGAAACTCCCATGTACAAAAGGCAAAGTGCCTTCCTACCCTTGAAGTAAGAGTGCAATAAGAGAATTACATTTGTCAATTTTACAAAAAGTCCCCCCCCTCCGGCTTTTCGAAAACAGAATCAGATCCATACATTTTGTAGGATGTGGGCTTCTCTTCTGAAAATTCCTCCATTACTCTCCCTCCAAATGATCCAGAAGGTAACATGCAGAGGATGAGCCACCACAACTGTCAGTCAATCTTGGCGCCCCATTGCACCTACCAATTTTTATGAACCTTTCCACCAGGTCTTCAATTGGTTTGGTACGCCAGAACTTAGTAAGGATGTGTTGGCAGACTTCAAAAGCAAAATCACAATCAAGAAATAGATGATCCATAGATTCCTCCTTCTTTCCACATATACTGTACACAGTGTCCACCCCATCTAGTTAAGTTTCTTTTTTATTAGGTCCTAACAGGATCAAATCTGTTTCCTTCAAAGAATGTAATATAGGATCAGGCACCTGGATTGAGTAAGCCCAATCCCAATCTAGATCGGATTGAATCGGCCGATCCAAAGAAATCAATCCAATCTGAAGAGGCAAGATCTCGCGCTGGTCCTGAGCGGGCAGTAGATCACCGGATAGTGAACTGCAAGAAAGGGAAACGGATCAGGGGACCCAGGGATGAGTCTCTGGGGAAAACCCTCCGATGCTTAAGTCAGTAGAGCTATGGTGGGAGCAATATAGGGAGGAAGTAGCTTCTGCGCGAGATCCCTCTCCACCAGAAGGGTGAAGTGGTTCCTGCTCAGGAATTTTGAGCGTGTGATTGCCCTTACCTTTCGCCGGAGAGTATCCCTGGGTTAAATAGTGTGCCGTCTTCTGGAGTCCTGTAAGTCGAGGGATTTCAGGTGGGGGTTACGTCCTCGACGTGGGCTTTTATTACCTTATCGTGGGAGCGTTATCACCTTGGGGAGCTGGAGTCCCTCACCTTTATAAATTCCTGCCCACATAGGACTCTTAACGGCTGCATGGATAAGCAATCGTCGGCCGTACCGAGCTCAGAGAGGCCAGCCCTATCCGGGCGGTAGGCTTAGCTCGAACGAAGATGGGTCGGATTGGTCGACATGCGCCTTCTTCCCCTGGGCGGAGAGATGGCTCAGGCATGGACCTTTCCTGTGACCTGACCGACGCTCGGGCCTTCCAAGCCTAGAGGCCGCCTAGGAAGGTAGTATCCTCGAGCGAATCTTTTATTGGACTTTCTGTCCTAAGTGGGCCCTGTGGGCTGTCACTTGGGCGAGCGTGGCCTTGTTGGGTCCTGATGGGCCTAGTTCGGCTGCTCTTTGAATGGGCTGCAGAAATCCCCCTCTCCACTTGTCCCCCTCCTACTCTCGAGCCAAAGGAGGCTCGGATGAGTAGCCTTTTAGGGATTTGGACCAGCGTGGCTCAGGTGGGTGGAGATCTGGTGGTGTTATGAAGCCACATGTCATGGTCACCTGGGCCCGTAATAATTGTAATCCTGACGGATTTGAAATGAAGGGGCCCCCTTTTCTCGGAGGTCGGAACGACGCGTCGCCTCCCGACTGGGTTTATAGGCGTTGGGCGCTGGTTGTCATCCCAGACTCTTTTCGTTGTTAGGGTTTTGGCTTTCCTTCACTTCTTTACTTTTGGGGCTCTTCGATGCGCCGTGAGGACACAGCGGAGGAGCAGAAACTTGCGGCGGCGTTTGAGGAGTTGGCGAAGATAACTGCGGAGGCGGTCCGGCAGCTTCCTCCTCCCCCGGAATCTTCAAGGTCTCGAGAGAATTCTTCTTCAAGTTCTTCCTCGGAATCTATGGCGGGCCAGCGTTCGGGTGCCGAGGGATGGGGCGACGAACCGGTGGTGAGAGCGCCGGTCCATAACTGCAGCGAGTTGGGGGAAGCCGAGGTGAAGAGGCTGGAGCATCAGTTTCGCCTGCCTCACAAGTATAGCTTTGCTGCTGCTGCCCCGTATGAGACGAGCCTGGATTCTCGCACGGGCCACATCTGCATCTTTCTTCTAGCGTGGAAGAGCGGGTTTCGCCTCCCCTTCGAGCCCTTCGTCCTCACGCTTCTCAACTTTTTCCAGTTGGCACCCATTCAGTTGGTAGCCAACTCGTACCTTCTCCTCTCCGCTTTCTGAATCCTTTGTCGTCAGTGCGGGGTTCCTCCTTCCTTAGACCTCTTCCACTATTTTTTCGAGTTGAAGGCGCACCCGTCGGCTGGGAAGGGTTTTTACTACATCCAGGCGAGGAGGAATATGAGCTGCATTTCGCTGGCGGCGAAGGATTCTTCGCATAAAGGGTGGAAGACCCAATTTTTCTGGGTGGGGATAAACTCGGTGGAGAAACCTGGAGGTGCCAGGTAATGACCAATTTCCACCCGAATATCCCTCCTAGACAGGACGAGTTCCCCCCTCATTTGGAGGAGTATGCTGCCATCCTGCTGAGGAATTGCCAATCCACCGAGGAATTGGTGACTCCAGAGAACATAGAGCGGTGTCTTCTTACGCGGTTGCATCCGTCGGGCTCAGGTGCCACCACTTAGATCTTCCTTCGGAGGTGGGGGTCATCTTTCCTTTTCCTGATCACGCCTTCTTCTTTGTGCAGACACCAGGCGGGAGCCTCTGGAGGAGGCCGCTGAGATCATTGGCCTTGGCGACGACTCGGCGGCTGATGAACCGGGCGCCCCTGTGGGTCGCTCCCAAGCCCGGGACAAGGGCAAAGGGGCGGCCTCCGAGGGGACTTCTCGGCCGTGCGGGGTGAAGCGCAAGGATCCCGTGGAGGGGAGGTTACGGGAGGCCGTGAAGGCCAGGAAACGGGCTAGGAAGGCCGGGGCCGTTCCCGCCGCTGGGGGCAATTCTGGCTCGGCGGCGCTCCCCTCTCTGGGGCAAGATAGGGCCGACCCTACCGAGCCAGCTATCCCATTTGCTGAGCGAGAGGGGGCCGAGGAGACCAGGGGCACCTCGGGGGATGACGGTGACGGGTCGGCTCTCCCTTCGTTGGGAACTGAGGGGGCCGAAGTTGAAACAACCGCGGCCGAGGCAGGGGCGTCGGTCGAGGTGGGCGACGTGCGGGCCGCGACGGTTGAGGTTGGGGATTCGCCGACAGAGGCATCGCAGCGCCAAACGAACGTGGTGCACGGAGCGGCCAAGCTTGTAGCGTCGGTCGAGGTCGGGGGTTCGCCTACGGAGGCATCGCAACCCCAACCAACCGCAGTGCGCGAGGCGGCCGATCCCGCAGCTCGACTTTGGCCTTCTGGCGAGGCACCAGGTGCGGCAAGGGTTTCCATGCCAGTGGCTCTGGAAAGGCTCGGCATCTCGAGCACTTTATACGAGGTGTCCGTGAGGATGAAAGGGGGAGACAAGCGTCATTCTCCACCCGGGGTCCTCGACATCATTATGGAGGGCGGCCTGGTCATGACCCAGATGGGGGCCACCATGGCGGAGACTTATGCCCGGTCGGAGTCAGAGCGGTCGAATCTTGCTTGGACCCTCGGAGGGTGTGAGAGGATACTAGATCGACTCAATGAGGCGCATGAGGGGCTCCGACGGGAGTTCTCCGCGATCAGGGAGTTGTCGCGGTCGAGCCGGCTGGAGGTCGGAGTGCTGACCGAGCAACTAACCAAGGCCCGGGAATTACTCGAGAGGAAAAGTAAACTCCTTGAAGAGGAGAGCCTTCTTCGTCTCGAGCTGGATGGCCGTTGGGAGGCCGAGCGCGCCGAGTTGGTGGACCAGGCGGAGGCAACGGAGCGCCTCCGTTTGGAGGCCGAGGCCGACCGAGCTGAGGCGAAGAGGCGATCGGTCAAGGCCGAGGAGTGGGCGACCGAGGCCAAACGGAAGTCGGACGAGGCAGAGAAATGATCGGTGGAGGCCGAGGAGCGGGCGGCCGAGGCAGAGCGGGAGAAGGCCGAGCTTGCCGACAGGATGGGACTGGCCGGGGCGAAGGCGATCGAGCAATACAAGGGCTCAGAGACCTACCGGGCCGACCTGCAGGAAGCTGCCCTTCCCTACTATGAGTCAACATTTCACAGAGGCATCCGCAAGGGGTTTAAGCAAGGTTACCGCCGAGCAGTAGCTTATGCCAGGGAACAAGATTCTGGGATCGACTTCCCCTCTGGCCAACGCTATGACTCTGACATGTCATCTTCCAGCTCCTCTGCGTCGGGCGGGGAAGATCCAGAGGGCTCTTCTCCTGCGGGGTCGCCAACTCCGGCTGCCTCGGGAGGGCTCGCGACCGAGGCAGTTCCCGCGCAGGCGGGGTCAGTGCCAGGGCCGGCCGTCACCGAGGGCGCCGGGGGCGAAACACCTGCGCCTTCCACTTCTGAGCTTCAAAGTGGGCCCTAGGCCTGATGTATCGTCCTGTTTTGCCTCCTTCTTTGGTTTGCTTCTTTTTTTTCCAAAAAAGGACTTCCTCTTTATAAGGTAACAAATAAAATCTTACTTGCTTCTTGCTGTACTTGCCGTGATTTGACCAGTGTATCTGCAGTAGTTGGAAAGTGCCGATACGCCCTGCGTGGTTTTCGCACAACTTCAAAAGTAGAACTTGCGTAGTGTGGCTGCATTCCATGTCCGAGGTATGGGTTCCCCTTCCATTGTAGATTGCCGGTATGCTCCTTTCCCGAGCGTCTCGACCACTCGGTAGGGGCCTTCCCAGTTAGGGGATAGCTTGCCCGCCGCCTCTAGTGGTCGAGAGGCTTCGGCTTTCCTAAGGACGAAGTCTCCCGGTTAGAAGTGCCTGTCTCAGACTTTGGCGTTGTAGTATCGAGCGAGGCGGCGCTGGTCTTCCGTCGCTCGGATGCTGGCAATCTCTCGGAGTTCATCCGGTAGGTCGAGGTTCTCGAGCAATTTTTGCTCGTTTACCTCGGGCAAGAAGCATATGACTCGGAGGGAGGGGTTGGCGATCTCCAACGGAATCACGGCCTCGGTGCCATATACCAACTGGAAAGGACTCTCACCGGTTGCCGTTCTGGGAGTCGTTCTGTGGAACTAAAGTACGCTAGGCAGTTCCTCGAGCTAGTTGCCCTTGGCCTTGCCGAGTCTAGTCTTTATGCCTTTTAAGATAGTCTTATTGGCATTCTCGACTAGCCCGTTGGCCTGAGAGTGGGTGACCGAAGTGAAGTGGTTGCGAATACCTAGGTCGGCACATCTGTCTCGGAAATAACGAGAGTCAAATTACCGACCGTTATCGCTCACTATCACCCGGGGGATGCCGTAACGACAAATGATCGACTTCCAAATGAAACTCCAGACGACTGTCTCGGTGATCCTCGCCGTGGCTTTGGCCTCGATCCACTTGGTAAAGTAGTCGATGGCGACGATGATAAACTTCTTCTGGGCCTGAGCCGTAGGGAACGGCCCAAGAATGTCGATCCCCCACCGAGCGAAGGGGTATGGCTCGGTCAGGGTGACGAGCTCCGTAGCCGGCTAATGGACTAAGTGGTCGAATCACTGGCATCGGTCGCACTGTTGAACGTAGGCTGTGCAGTCGCGCTGCAGAGTGGGCCACTAGTAACCCTGCCGTAGCAGGATCCGGGTGAGTGACCTTCCTCCTGAGTGCGCTCCGCACAGGCCTTCATGAATATATTGGATAGCTCGGTTGGCTTCGTCGGGGCCGAGACACTTCAGGAGGGGACCGGAGAAAGATCTCCGGTAGAGAGTGTCGTCTAGAACGACGAAGCGCCGAGCTTGGTACTTCAATCTGCGGGCCTCTCGAGAGTCGAAAGTCTCTTGAGAGTCCCGGAGCCACGACAGGTAGGGGGTGCGCCAGTCGCTCAGAATGGCTGAGTCAACAGTAAGGAGCTCCGAGTCAATGCTCGGGCGCTCTAGCTCTTCAAGGAGGACCGATCGGGTACCTTCGGGGTCGAGAGAGGAGGCCAGCCGAGAGAGGGCGTCCGCTCGGGAGTTTTCCTCCCGAGCTATTCGGACTACCTCAAATCTCTCGAACTGTTGGGCCAGGTCTCTGACCAGTTGGAGGTATTTGATCATTGGTGCCTCTCGAGCTTCGTACTCGCCATTGACTTGGCTAGCGACCAGCTGGGAGTCAATATGGATTTTGACTCGCTCAGCCCCTAACCGTCGGGCCATGCGCGCTCCCGAGATAAGGGCCTCGTACTCGGAAGCGTTGTTGGATGCCTGAAAGCTGAACTTCAAGGCGTATTGCAGTTCTGCTCCTTCGGGGGACTTCAAGAGGATTCCGGCACCACTACCGACCGAGTTGGAGGATCCATCAACGAACAATTCCCAGGTCGGCCCGGGCGCAGACGGGGCTCTTTCTTCAGTCGGGATGGTGCTTTCGGCGATGAAGTCGGCGAGCGCTTGGCCTTTCACAGCTGAGCGCGGCCGATAGGATATATCGTAGGCCCCAAGCATAATGGCCCATTTGACGAGTCGTCCCGAGGCTTCGGGGTGGGCCAGGATCTTCTTCAATAGTTCACCGGTTAGCATGGTGATGGGGTGACCATGGAAATAGGGCCGGAGGCGCTTGGCGGAGGTAACCAACGCTAGCACGAGTTTCTCGGTTGCGGGGTACCTCCTTTCAGCCTCGTTGAGCACCTTGCTGGTGTAGTAGACCGGCCTCTCGACTCCCGAGTCATTCCTGACTAGGACCGAGCTAACCGTAGATGGTGTTGCCGAGAGATAGTGCAGCAAGACTTCACCCAGAACGGGCTTGGAGAGCACCGGGGGGGAGGCCAAGAACTTCTTGAGCTCGGCGAACGCTCTCTGGCATTCCTCATCCCATGCGAATGTAGCAGATGCCAATTTGGGCCCCCTCAACAGCTTGAAGAAGGGCAAGCATCGTTCGGCCGCACGGGACAGGAACCGGCTGAGCGCGGCAATACGCCTAGTTAGGCGTTGGACGTCCTTGATGCAGGTGGGCGGGCGCATGTCCAGGATGACCTGGACTTTATCGGGGTTGGCCTCGATCCCACGCTGAGTGACTAGGAAACCCAGGAACTTTCCGGATCTCACTCCGAAGGCACACTTGGCAGGATTAAGCTTCATGTTGTACCTCAGGAGGGTGTCGAAGGTCTTGGCGAGGTCGGTGAAGTGGTCTTCGGCCTTGGGGGTCTTGACGAGCATATCGTCGATGTAGGCCTCGACGTTCCGACCTAGCTGTCCTTCAAACATGTAGTTGACCAGCCTCTGGTACGTGGCTCCGACGTTTTTCAACCCGAAAGGCATCTGGGTGTAGCAGTATACGCCGTAGTCGGTGATGAAGGCGATCTTCTCGACATCTTCTGGATCCATTCTGATCTGGTGGTAACCTGAATAGGCGTCTAGGAAGCTGAGTATCTCGTTGCCCGAGGTTGAATCAACCAATTGGTCGATGCTCGGCAACGGATAACAGTCCTTAGGGGTGGCCTTATTCATGTCGGTGAAATCCATGCACATCCGCCACTTGCCTGAAGCTTTCGGTACCAGAACGACGTTGGCTAGCCACGTCGGGTACAGGACCGGCCTAAAAAGGCCAGTCTCTTGCCCCTTGGTGACCTGCGCCTTGATGATCGCCTATTTCTCCGGTGCATGCTTCCTCCTGCGCTGCTGTACGGGCTTCACGGCGGGGTCGAGGTTGAGCTTGTGCATTACAGTCTTCTCTGGTATCCCAGAGACTTGATCATCAGCCCAAGCAAAAACTCGGATGTTCTCAGAAAGGAACTTTTTATATTGCTGTTGAACCTCAGACGGTAGGTCGGCTCCGATCTTTACTCCTAGGGCCGGGTCATCATTTAGGAAAACCGCCAGCAATTCGCCACCGGGTTCGGTGGTTGCGGATTTATCCTCGACTCCCCGGGGGCCCTTGTCCTTCCCGTCCGGCCTTGTGGCCTCTACCGAGATATTGTAGCACCTTCTGGCCGCGGCCTGGTTACCTCGGACTTCCCCCAACCCGTTTTTGGTGGGGAACTTCATTTTCTGGTGATAGGTAGACGGCACCGCTTTTATTCGGCTGAGGATTCCCCGGCCGAAGATGGCGTTGTATGCTATCATACCTTTAATCACTATGAAGTCCACCATGACCGTAACGGTTTTGGGTGGGGTGCCGAGGGTAACCGGCAGGCTTAGGGCTCCCTCGGGATAAGTGGCCAGGCCGTTGAACCCGCAGAGAGGGGTTCGGATCGGGCGGAGTTTGGATGGTTCCTCCCCCATCTTAAGGAAACAATCATAAGACAGTACATCAGGGGCACTCCCATTGTCAACTAGAATCCTATCTACGTTACAATGGTTTATCGTAGCCGAAATCACGAGGACGTCGTCATGCGGGGTGCTCAGCCCTTCCAGGTCTTGGTCGGAGAAGACTATGACCTGGGGCTCACTCGACGGGGCCTTGGGAGGCTCTATGGCTCGGCTCACCCGCTCGGCATGACGCTTCCTTCCTCGGCTGCTTTCGCCGCATGATGCTGCTCCTCCGGAGATGACATTGATGTGTACCCCGCGGGGGGCATTGTCGATCTCCTCTGGGGCGCCTCGGTCTTCTTTACGCTCGGCTATGAACCGAGCTAGATGTCCCTGACGGATGAGGCGCTCAATCTCGTCCTGGAGCTGGTGGCAGTCGCCGGTGTGATGCCCGTGATCGCTGTGGAACAAGCAGTGCTTGTTGCGATTACGGTTCTTCGATCTCATTGGCTCGGGTTGGCGGAGGAGGCCCGAGTCCTTGATGCCTTCATAGATCTCATAGACCGGCGCGGCTAGTGGGATGTACCGCGCGTACTTCCGTGACGGTTCCTTGCGTTCCCCGTCGCGGTTCCACCTTTTCCCCGAACCTGAGCTTGGCTCGGAAGCCCGCTTCTTGTCCCCCTCCCGACCCGAGCCAGTTGCGTCTCGGCAAGCGTTGAGCACCTCTTTGCACTCGGTGTGGCGTAATGCCAGAGTCACTAGCTCGGCGAGGGTCAAGGGAGGGTGGAGGACAAGTTCGCGGCGGAGATTCTCGTCCCGGGTGCCCCCAGCCAGCGCGGTTATGGCTGAGGCCACGTCCAGGCGGGGGATTCTCAGAGCTTCCGACTTGAATCGGTGAATATTAGTCCGGAGTCTTTCCCCTTGAGCCTGTTTGAGGGCCAGGAGCCCCACTACCGACCTTGGGGGGGGGGGCACTTCTGGCGAAACTCTCTTTCAAGACTCGCCCAAATTGCTTGAAGTCTCGGATGGATCCGGGGGCGAGGGCTCGGAACCACGCCTGGGCGCCCTAGACCAGGGTGGTCGCGAAGGCTCGGCACTTGATGGCGTCCGACGCTCCATGCAAGGTCATCAAAGCGTCGAAGCTGTCGTAATGATCGGCCGGGTCGCCCTGGCCGTCGTAGAGCTTGAAGGTCGGGATGGAGGTTTTGGGAGACACCTCTGCCTTCAAGATGTATTCGGAGAACGGGGATTTCTCCTCATCCTCCGAAAAAGAGGTCTTCTGCAGGGCGCGGAGGGCGCGCTCCTGCTCTGCGAAACGCCTCTCGAAATCTCGCAGTTGGAGGGATAACTCCGGGTGTTGTCGTGCCGTGGGGCTGGGAGGAGCGTCTTGGTGATCCCCGGGAACATCGATCTCCGGGTTCGGACGGCGCGCCCCAGGTTTTCCCCCCCTTGGTGTAGAGGAAGCCTCTTGCTTTGGAGGCGGAGCCTGCGAGGGTCCTCCAATCCTGTTGCGGATGATCTGCTGGCCGCGGAGAGTGAATCGGCCTCCGGCGGTGTGCTGGGATGCATTCTCGCAGGGAGGGCTCCCTGAAGGGGCGCGGGACCTTCCATCCCTAGCCGCCTAGGTCCTCATGAGTTCCACGAGGACATCCAGTTTCACGTTGAGGGCCCGGAAGGCTTCGGCGCCACCATTGAGCGGTAGCCCTACTGCCGCAGGAGGGGGTGGTGGTTCGTCGGCGGGGGCGCTGGCGTTGGAGGGAGGGTTCTGTGAGGCCCGGGAGGGGCCATCCCCTGCCGCTACCATGGCCTTTCCCCTGTCGCCGGCAGACCTCCTCCCTGAGCTCCTTCGCACCATACTGGCTTCTTGTACATTTCCCACAGACGGCGCCAGATGAAGAGGCAAGATCTCGCGTTGGTCCTGAGCGGGCAGTGGATCACCGGATAGTGAACTGCAAGAAAGGGAAACGGATCAGGGGGCCCAGGGATGAGTCCATGGGGAAAACCCTCCGATGCTTAAGTCAGTAGAGCTATGGTGGGAGCAATATAGGGAGGAAGTAGCTTCTGCGCGAGATCCCTCTCCACCAGAAGGGTGAAGTGGTTCATGCTCAAGAGTTTTGAGCGTGTGATTGCCCTTACCTTTCGCCGGAGAGTATCCTTGGGTTAAATAGTGCGCCGTCTTCTGGAGTCCTGTAAGTCGAGGGATTTCAGGTGAGTGTTACGTCCTCGACGTGGACTTTTATTGCCTTATCGTGGGAGCGTTATCACCTTGGGGAGCTGGGGTCCCTCACCTTTATAAATTCCTGCCCACAGAGGACTCTTAACGGCTGCATGGATAAGCAATCGTCGGCCGTACCGAGCTTAGAGAGGCCAGCCCTCCGGGCGGTAGGCTTAGCTCGGACGAAGATGGGTCGGATTGGTCGACATGCGCCTTCTTCCCCTGGGCGGAGAGATGGCCCGGGCATGGACCTTTCCTGTGACCTGACCGACGCTCGGGCCTTCCGAGCCTAGAGGCCGCCTAGGAAGGAAGTATCCTCGAGCGAATCTTTTATTGGGCTTTCTGTCCTAAGTGGGCCCTGTGGGCTGTCACTTGGGCGAGCGTGGCCTTGTTGGGTCCTGATGGGCCTAGTTCGACTGCTCTTTGAATGGGCTGTAGAAATCCCCCTCTCCACAATCCATAAAAAAAATAAAAAATACATAATTAAAAGGAGTTTTAAATAAATAAAAAAGTATATTGATAAACATAAAAGGCTCAAAACGGCTCTAGCGAAAATGTTTCGCCCTCCAGGGGATGTGCTCGGAGCTCGACCTCCCCTGGTCACTGACATAGCCCCTACTCGGGGTGTTTCTGATGGGGGCACCTCTCACCCTTCATATTTACCGATTGTTCACCAGCATGGTTCCATTATGTCCGTCACATTTTTCTGATTCAGTTCATAATTTTCATATTTTCTTTGAGTCATAATTATGTAATTTTCATTTTATTTGAGTCATGTCCCTAGGTCTTGCATTTATTTTTCTAAGTTTGAGTGTCATTAGATTGTTTAGTGTGCTATTGGGCCCAATTCATTGGGCTTGGCCCATGAGCCCCCCTACCCCTTCGGTTATTTGTTATTAAGTCTTTTGTCAGGGTCTTATTGTAAAATGTGGGTTTCCTATATATAGGGCCCCATTTCCTTCATTTGAGGGGAATGAATCAATCAATGAAAAAAATGCCATTTGAGAGTCCAAAGCTTAGTTTAGTGGAGTGATTCCAACATTCTTTGGGTGAGAAACTCTAGGGGAGAGATTCCCCACCCTTCCCTCTCTTAATCTCTCTTTTTTTACTCCACTTTCTCTATCCTCAACACCCAATTTCGAATTTTCTTCTCTCTCCTCCCTTCCCAACCACCTCAACCCCCACCTACCATCATTAAAGCCCTCCACTTCCCCATGGCCTCCATTACTCCACCCCCTAGTCCCAAGAAGATCTCTCACCATTCCAACACCATCTTCCACATTCCAACACCACTTTCCCCATTCCAACACAATCAACCCCTTCCCCACACAACCCCACAACTTCCAAGGTCATTTCAAATTTGAAATCCACCCTTCCCTCCACTCACTTGTGCCCCCCCTCACTTTCTCCTCTCACCCACCTTCCCAAATTCGTAGCTCCTCCTCCCACCACCTGTTAGACCCCCTTCCAGACCCCATTCTTCCCTTCCCCCACCTTAGAACACCCCCTCCTAGACCCCCTCACAGCCCGGGCTTTCCCCACACTCATCCACCCCCATTTCCCCTCCCATATACCCCATTCCCCCCCATCATCATCAACCTACAGCTCTCAACTGAAGATCTACAGCAGACCAGCAACTTGCAGCGGCCACCACGACCTCCTCCGGACGAGTTTGAAGACCCAAGAGCCATCGTCGGAAGCGTCTGCCAGTCGCCTTCGCAACCGAAGTGGTTTTGTCTTCTTCCGATCTCCGAGTCGTCCAGGAGGTCCATTCTCCCACAGCTGCGCGGTTCTGCCTCAGCTGAGGACCTGAGCCGGGTTAGAAGCTCTGCCACGACCAGCCCCGAAGGAATCAGTCTTCAAGTCCTTCTTCAAAGTTCTTCATCCGCCTGTCTACTTTCAGAATCAAGAAGCAGAAGCCCATTCAACATCCGGGAACAGAAGTTACCAATTTTCTTCCATGGTCGCGCGGCTCTGCCTTCCCCAGTCTGCATCGACACCTCCTCACTCTTCTGGCTCCACAGATTGTCTCCATTCTCTTCTGGCATCACCGTTTCTTTTGCTGCAAAAAGGACTCACCCACGGTTCTAACGGCACTGACGGCATCAAATTTGGAGTTCGGGAGCGATCAGGACAGCCTCTGCATCCTACTGTTGGTGACCTACCCCTGCTAGTCCGAGAAACAGAGGCCCTGTTCAAGCTCCTGCCCCGTCCAGCAGCGACTCCAGAAGAAATTACAAAAATTCTGAGGCATTCCCCTTCCTATTACGAAGATTTCACCGCCAGTCTCGCCATCAGCACAATTCCTGAGCAAGATCTACAACAGAAACACCGACCCTCTGTCCTGGTTCGCTGACAGCAGGCAGATTCGGCGTCCACCCTTGTTCCTCGTTCTTTGCTTTGGTTTCCCCACCCCGCTTGGCCGGCTGAAGGCCCCTCCCTGCGTGGAGGTAGTATTGATGTAATATTATTAACCCCCACCCCAAGTTCCCCCTCCTGCGAGAGGTGTAGTGGTGTAATTTGTTTGGGGCAGGTCAAGCGACACCGCCGCGGCGTGTGGGGATCCACTCGCCTCCCCGCTCGCCCTCGTCTCCGACTCGGGGCCGGTGTCCTCACACCGGTCAGGTATATGCTGAACCCTCCCTGGATATTTGTGTTTTCTTAGTATCATTTCTAAGTTCAGCCGGCAAGGAAGAGAGTGCCCGGTCCCGTGATTCCCGATCGCGAGTGGCCACCGCGGTTTGAGTGAGGAGAGATCCCCGTACCCTCAAGGCACGGCGTCCGCCCCACTGATGTGGGTGCTCCAATCCAAGGGAGGGGAACTCATTGGCCAAGTCATCACCCTAAGCAGCGTGGTTTAGGCTCTCGAATCCACCCTACCATCACTTAGTCACCACGGGGAAAGGGTTGTGTTGCGATATCGGTCCGCCAACATCGAGTCCGCTAATTTGTAAGTGGGCTTACAAGTCTAGGTCCGAGGTTCATTTGGTTGATACCATTGAACCCTTAGGTCGTGTCACATCAAGTAGTATCAGAGCAAGTCTTTGACTTGTTCTCACAAGTCAAGTCCATGGGCACGCTTGCATTAGAGTTCTCATCGGATCATTCCATGCATTATCCACCTCCCATTGTCATTAAGTCTACAGACCAAAAGGCCATTCCCATCATATCCCAAGCATACCTACCTAATGGAGCCCCACAGAAATTGACTTCATCTACATGGTAGAAGATAATTGGGTATCCCCCGAAATTATAGCCATCCTCTCTACGACCGGACAAATTGTGCACAACGGAGACCTAGTCTTCGTTGAATTCCATAAATAGTTTGGAGAGATCAAATACTTTGATGGAGCATGGTGTCAAATTGGTACTTTGGAAGGCCCTTGCATAATCCTAGGGAAACAATGGCTTGATGAACGGAATACCACCTTCCACCCATTGCGTTGGTCTTGCCTAGTTCATCCCCCGCATCTCCCGGGAGCCTATGGTTTCAACAACCTTTTGTTCCCTCACCCACCGGAGCCCCATACCCGGCCACCATGCCCTCTCAACCCACTTCAAAGAATGAATGAGGTCATGAGTGAACATGAGGAGAACCCGGCCCACAAGACCAAATCCCCGGGATTGGACACCAACCCAAATCCCTTCCCCACATTCAAGGAAATTCATACTCCTATCAATAAGAAAGAAGGACATCAACTCATCCCCGTTCAAACAAACACATACCTCCCCAAACCACTCAATCTCACGCAAAAGGTGGTGACCGTAGGAGAACTCATCATCAAATGGCTCAAGCAAAATCCCATCCCTCATGCCTTGTACTTTCAAACCCCAACCATGGAGCACCCTTTCCAATTAGCACCCATTAACTCCTATCACACCACATTCCAATCCTACTATGAGGTAAATGGTTGGGATGATCTCCTCAAGGGTTTAGAATGGCAACTAAAGTTGACTTACTTATTGACCATAGGAGCGGCCCACCCAAGAAGACTTAGTCTCATCCACCCATGTGATGGTTCTATCACCTCAGTCTTCACCATTGGTTGCTACACTAGTGACCTCCTTCTCATTCTCCCCATGGATGAAGAATCCATCATGGTCCACTCCACTACCATTAAGATCCCAAGTACCTTGATCGACTGGCCCACTAAAGGCCTTGGTCCAGTTACCTTGGGGAAGGATGACCCACTATGCGTAGACCATGTGGACATAGAGTTCCTTCCTCTAGGAAGCCCAGTCCATTACCCCTTTGATCCCTTCCAATGGGAGCCTAGTTACCCATGTGATACCATATGCCTAGGAAGCAAGGAAGAGCCCCTCTCCATAATGCCCACCTTCCTAGATCCTTTTGACCCTTTCACATGGAAGTTCAAAGGCCATCCCACACCCATACACATGGAAGTCATCTTTGGGATAGGAATGCATAAGTCTTGGCACAACACATCACTTGGCATGATTCATAAGACGGGTCCATTCATTCACATCACCCACATGTCAAGTAGGAAGCATGAATGGACCATTTTCGGATGTAATGGTCCACCTCTATTCATCATGAGTCTTAAGCATGATAGGTGCATTCTTGGATGTCCGGGTCCCCCGGCATTTGCCACCCCTTTGCATGATAGAGCTACATTTGGAGGTCCAGGCCCTCCTATCCTCACTAATCTTCATAGGGAGTCTAGACATGCTAGGTCCACATTTGGGTGCCCGGGACCCCCAACATCCAATAGAGTGCTAGCATTCACCAACTATGTCTCAGGATTGCATACTTGCAGGCTCATCATCAAAGGTAAAAGGATTTGTCAAAGGCGAATTGATACCCGCAAAAGAAACCAAGACTTCCAAGAGGGTGACTATCTGATGGTCAGGATGAAGAGGCTCTTCCCTAGAGTCGCCTCTACGCTCAGGGATCGAGAGACTGGACCCTTTAAGGTCTTGGAGCGATTGAGCATAAATGCCAATGAGTTGGTCCTTCTGAAGGAATATGGGGTCAACCCTCATTGTAGTGTGGCGGACCTTGTGCCCTGCAAGGGCCCCGCGGTGGCACCTAGCGAGGATATTGAGCCCATACCCCCTTTTAAGAGTGACCCCACCAATAAGAATCCCCTTCTAACCTTGAGAGCCCGGCATGAGCACAAAGATTTGATACTAGTTAAACATAATGACACCATCAGGAGCAGGGCAATCCAGCAGTATCTTGTGAGGTGGAAGGGCCGGCCACGATGGTGGACACATGGGCGAGCTAGGAAAGACTCTTACTCGACGGAGTCGAGCTCTTCGCATCCCGGGAGTATGATGGGGGCATCTCTCACCCTTCATATTTACCGGTTGTTCACCAGCATGGTTCCATTATGTCCGTCACATTTTTCTGATTCAGTTCATGTAATTTTCATATTTTCTTTGAGTCATAATTATATAATTTTCATTTTATTTGAGTCATGTCCCTAGGTCTTGCATTTATTTTTCTAAGTTTGAGTGTCATTAGATTGTTTAGTGTGCTATTGGGCCCAATTCATTGGGCTTGGCCCATGAGCCCCCCTACCCCTTCGGTTATTTGTTATTAAGTCTTTTGTCAGGGTCTTATTGTAAAATGTGGGTTTCCTATATATAGGGCCCCATTTCCTTCACTTGAGGGGAATGAATCAATCAAAGAAAAAAATACCATTTGAGAGTCCAAAGCTTAGTTTAGTGGAGTGATTCCAACATTCTTTGGGTGAGAAACCCTAGGGGAGAGATTCCCCACCCTTCCCTCTCATAATCCCTCTTTTTTTACTCCACTTTCTCTCTCCTCAACACCCAATTTCGAATTTTCTTCTCTCTCCTCCCTTCCCAACCACCTCAACCCCCACCTACCATCATTAAAGTCCTCCACTTCCCCATGGCCTCCATTACTCCACCCCCTAGTCCCAAGAAGATCCCTCACCATTCCAACACCATCTTCCACATTCCAACACCACTTTTCCCATTCCAACACAATCAACCCCTTCCCCACACAACCCCACAACTTCCAAGGCCATTTCAAATTTGAAATCCACCCTTCCCTCCACTCACTTGTGCCCCCCCCCTCACTTTCTCCTCTCGCCCACCTTCCCAAATTCGTAGCTCCTCCTCCCACCACCTGTTAGACCCCCTTCCAGACCCCATTCTTCCCTTCCCCCACCTTAGAACACCCCCTCCTAGACCCCCTCACAGCCCGGGCTTTCCCCACACTCATCCACCCCCATTTCCCCTCCCATATACCCCATTCCCCCCCATCATCATCAACCTATAGCTCTCAACTGAAGATCTACAGTAGACCAGCAACTTGCAGCGGCCACCACGACCTCCTCCGGACGAGTTTGAAGACCCAAGAGCCATCGTCGGAAGCGTCTGCCAGTCGCCTTCGCAACTGAAGTGGTTTCGTCTTCTTCCGATCTCCAAGTCGTCCAGGAGATCCATTCTCCCACAGCTGCGCGGTTCTGCCTCGGCTGAGGACCTGAGCCGACTTAGAAGCTCTGCCACGACCAGCCCCGAAGGAATCAGTCTTCAAGTCCTTCTTCAAAGTTCTTCATCCGCCTGCCTACTTTCAGAATAAAGAAGCATAAGCCCATTCGACATCCGGGAACAGAAGTTACCAATTTTCTTCCATGGTCGCGCGGCTCTGCCTTCCCCAGTCTGCATCGACACCTCCTCACTCTTCTGGCTCCACAGATTGTCTCCATTCTCTTCTGGCGTCCCCGTTTCTTTTGCTGCAAAGAGGACTCACCCACGGTTCTAACGGCGCTGACGGCATCAAATTTGGAGTTCGGGAGCGGTCAGGACAGCCTCTGCATCCTACTGTTGGTGACCTGCCCCTGCTAGTCCGAGAAACAGAGGCCCTGTTCAAGCTCCTGCCCCGTCCAGCAATGACTCCAGAAGAAATTACAAAAATTCTGAGGCATTCCCCTTCCTGTTACGAAGATTTAGTCGCCAGTCTCGCCATCAGCACAATTCCTGAGCAAGATCTACAACAGCAACACCGACCCTCTGTCCTGGTTCGCTAACAGCAGGTAGATTCGGCGTCCACCCTTGTTCCTCGTTCTTTGCTTTGGTTTCCCCACCTCGCTTGGCCGGCTGAAGGCCCCTCCCTGCGTGGAGGTAGTATTGATGTAATATTATTAACCCCCACCCCAAGTTCCCCCTCCTGCGAGAGGTGTAGTGGTGTAATTTATTTGGGCAGGTCAAGCGACACCGCCGCGGCGTGTGGGGATCCACTCGCCTCCCCGCTTGCCCTCGTCTCCGACTCGGGGCCGGTGTCCTCACACCGGTCAGGTATATGCTGAACCCTCCCTGGATATTTGTGTTTTCTTAGTATCATTTCTAAGTTCAGCCGGCGAGGAAGAGAGTGCCCGGTCCCGTGATTCCCGATCACGAGTGGCCACCGCGGTTTGAGTGAGGAGAGATCCCCGTACCCTCAAGGCACGGCGTCCGCCCCACTGATGTGGGTGCTCCAATCCAAGGGAGGGGAACTCATTGGCCAAGTCATCACCCTAAGCAGCGTGGTTTAGGCTCTCGAATCCACCCTACCATCACTTAGTCACCACGGGGAAAGGGTTGTGTTGCGATATCGGTCCGCCAACATCGAGTCCGCTAATTTGTAAGTGAGCTTGCAAGTCTAGGTCCGAGGTTCATTTGGTTGATACCATTGCACCCTTAGGTCGTGTCACATCAGTTTCTCTGTGTGGGAGTGGGGGTCCATGTGGGCTCACATTAGTTCAAACTGTGGTTTGCTTCCGGTGCAGGAGATTGGGCCATTTTCGGAGGACTTGCAGGGTCCCACTATATGACGATGTCGTTCGCTCAAGGGGCCGTAGTCCGTCTAGACTAGGCATGTAGGCACTTGATATCGGCCAAATTCCTAGGGAGCTTCTCCTCAATCGTGTCTCTTGGCTGCGCAGATGCTTGTGGGTAGCCCCAATTGATGGGCAGGTGGAGGAGAGGGTTCTGCGGTTGCTGGCCGTGTGGGGTAATGGCTGGGAGGTCCACCGAATCAATCAGTCATACTTCGTGGCAATCCGCAAGTCGAGGAGGCTATAGCGGTGGGGTACAGTGTGGGGGAAGGCTAGGGGCACTCCTCTGAATCCAGCATTGGGATGTGAAAAGGAGGGGGGGCTTCCCAGACCCCTGTTGTGTGGAGGTGGCAATCGCCATCGAGGGCCTTCCATTGTTCTTGTGCACGGATGAGGCGGCGGAGACTCTGGTGCGGGGATTTGGTGGGTCAGTCGTTCAAGGAATCACTTTTTTCTTCATGTCGAGAACCCTCACAACAATTCAGTCGGTGGTGAGGGTCTGTAGCACGGTCGTGGTGCCTCCAGTCATCTGCTTTGCCGTGGAGGGGGGGCAATATGTGGCCAAGGTGCGGGTGTTGTTAAGAGTTGCAAGACAGCGGCACAATGAGCTAGGGCATCAATGCCCCAGGCGTGAGGAGGAAGAATGAAGAGGGGGAAGGGTACGTGTTGTGCCGGGGGGGTTCAAATTCAAACCTGGGCGGGAGTTCTAAAGGGCATGGGCCAGCGGGGTAGAGCCCTTTGCTTGCTGGGCCTGGGCCTAGTGCGTAGCAAGTGGGATGGGTTCAATACGGTGGATCGGGGTCGTGCTTCAGGACAAGAGACCCGGAACATACCAAAGACCCAGAGTCTCGGTGACTCCAGGCTCGAGGGACCCAAGGGGCTTCGTCTTCCTCGCTTGTTAGCTATAGTGGGGCCTCGCGCCGATCCCAGCGAGGACAAGCCACTACTATCCCCCTCCCCGCGTCGAAGCACTCCCAAGCGAGCCCTCGACTGGTGAGCACCCTATCCGATGTCCCAGCTTTCTCCTCCAACGGGGGTATCCCCTCCTCCAAACTATTCGGAGCCCTTCCTTTCAGCTCTGGGGGATCGGTGTGGGGTCGTCAGCGGGCCCCAGAGACAACGGAGAAAGTAGAGGATTATGACGACAATGTCCTTCAATTTCCTTGCACCTCCGATCGGGAGGGGAAGGAAGTGATGCTATTGGTTGACCCTGTTCAAGTTAGTGGGGACCATGTGCTCCCTCATAAGCCCTCGAAGCTAGGGCTGTCAATGGGTCGGGCCGGCCTGACAGGCCCGCGGGCTTGGCCCGATTTCGGGCTGGGTCGTAAAGCCTTTTCCGACCCGTGGGCCCTTAGTCGGGCCTAAAAGTCTTGTCCGACTAGACCCACGGGCCGGGCTCGGGCTTTAAGTTCGACCTGCGGGCCGGCCCGGCCCGCTCTCTTTTTTTTACTTCTTTCAAATTTTAAAAACTACTCGTTCAAATTATATTATTTTACTTAATTATTAGATTTAAAACTCTATATTCATACAAATCATATAATTAATATTAAAATTTTAGTTAACTTAGTGAGATTATAAATTTTATATTATTAAATATATTAATTTTTATTTTTTATTTAAGTTGTCGGGCCGGGCCTTAGTCGGGCTTTACAATTTTTTAATAGTATCGGGCCCGACACGGCCTGTCCCGACATAACTCGGGCCCGGGCCGGGCTCGGGCCTCAATATTGATAAGTCGGGCCCGGGCCGGGCTGACCTAAACCCGGCCCGGGCCCGGCCCATCGACAACCCTACTCGAAACGAAGGCTTGTAAATGTCTCTCCTGGGAACCTGGCCCTGAACTTCCAAGGGGAGCAGAGCCAGGATGCTGCCCCCCTTGCGGTCGCCTCTGCAGATGGGCCCTGTCAACCGATGGACGAGTCCGAGGATGGCTAGCCCTCCCTTGATTTGATTTCGCTCCCTGAGACTTCCTCCGAGGAGTTAGGGATGACAAGACTGATGTTGTCTCGTACCAAATCATACTATTTTGAAATCAAACTAAATCAAATCGAATTATTTCGATTTGATTCGATTTGAATAATATTCATCTCTGTTTTTAGAAATTAGATTGGATTCAAAGAAAAGTAGAGAAAGATAAGATAAAAAAAATTTTAAAAAAATAAATATTTTGAAAAATAAATAATTATAACTTATAAGAAACAGCTCCATAATATTTTCACATAAAAAATTAAGAATTTTGGTTACCGTAAAATGAAAAGTAATTTAAAATCTATTTTATAGAGTCAGAAATCTAATCAGGAGGATAAGAATTGAACTTTTTGAATTAAAATTTATAGTTACGTATGCATTTATATTAATTTGACAAAAATATTCTTAAATTTAGATTATTCAGTTCGATTAGATTTTTTAAATTTTAAATTCAAACTAAATTAAAATTTTTAGTATGATTTAATTTAAACTCAAATTAAAAATTTTTAATTTTTAATTCTAACTAAATCGAATCAAATCTTTCAATTTAATTTGATTTTTTAAATTAAACTCAAATAATGATCACCCTATCTGTGACCCGAGACACGGCACCCCCGCCGTCACCGCTATTTTATGCGCAATCGTCCCAAATATTTCAAACCGTGCGCGCGAAAACGAAAGAAAACGTTGGCGTGTCGCTTACAACGGATTTAGCTTAACCTAATCCTAAAATAAAAACCAAAGCACAACATCTTATGCTTCGCCACCGCATCTTATCCACGTTCAGGTTCATGTTTAAACAGAGACGGACGCGAGAACAGAAAATCTCATCCCATCTATGTTGCCGAAGCTGTCTTTGCCGCCGCCCCCAGCCTCCGGAGAGCTCGTGTGTGCTTACAGGGAAGACATGGCGACCCAGCAGGTGTTCATCGCCCTGCAGTGCTGCCAATGTTCCACCATGCAGGTTCGTTTTCGGAACGAATCCCATCTTTCCCTCTTCCACCCATCGCTTCTCTCTGATTCCTTGGTTGCGTTCATGGTCTTGCTGGCCGATCAGGTGAAGCAGCAGAGGAGGAGCAGCAACAAGTGGGTCTGTGCGCTGTGCAACCAGAAGCAGTCCCTGCGGAAGGTCTTCGCCCGGGGAAACCTCGCCAGGGACGTCCGGGGATTCGTCCAGCGGTTCAACATGTCCAGGATGACGGCCGACGGGCCGGGCTGCGTGGCGCCGACGATGATCGGGGACGATCTCAAGGCATCCCTTCCTCCGGTGCTTTCTTCTGGCAACGATGGGTATTCCCGTCCGAGGAGGACCGACCGGTCGGAGTATTTAGATCCTGATGATGGGGAATCCACGGCAGATGGTTTGTTCTTATTTAGATTCTCCCACCCACTGTTCGAATTCCATTGTTCCTTACTGTAATCTCATGATTCTCCTTCTTGCCATACGTTTCTGCCTTGGATATTTAGCAATTGCATTGCTGTAGCTTTCATCATGTTTTCACCATGTTGCAGCATCCAACGAAGGAATCTCAGACTACCCGGAGGTGGTGACAGAAATGCCAACACAAATCTTCAATCGACCCTTCCAGAAGCGACCACCAAATCTCAGGGACACGGGGAGAAAGGAATCGAAGGATGCCTTCAAACCATCCTTCCCAAAGCGGAAGCAGGCACCGCAGAATCCCCATCCACAACCCCAAGGTAATGCACACTCACTGCCCCATGAAAGACCCTCTGCACTTTTCTCTTCCACATCTCCTCCTCCTCCCCTGATTGGGATTGGCTACTCATCGCGATTGCGCCGGCGATGGAACCATCCTCCTCGTCCACAAAAATGGCCCCCGGTGAGCTTGCTCTTGGGTTTCCCAATTTCCGGTTTTGATGCTCTTGTAACAGAGAGCGATGGCTGCAAGAAACGCCCGAGGGCGGCGCCGGCGGCATCGTCGAAATGGAGCGAGTACCTGCAAGAAGATCCCGACCAGACCCCTTTTGAAGGAATGGACTCTCCCGAGCCTTATGTGCGCTGGGGTGGCGACGGCGACGGCCATGGCCAACCCATCGACATGGGTTTCGAGGAAGAGGTGCACCCGGACTTCCTTTGACGAGTTCTCGTGCATCCTCTCCGCCATATCTCCCTCGTTTCCTTCTCTCTCTCTCTGGAATTACAGCCGCTGGTTTCGGAATTCAAGTTGCCTGTACTCCCGCATTTAACGTGAATCCAGGGGCGCGCCTACACATTAAGACGTGAGCAGCTTCATCAGGTAGATTTCCCCCTGTAACGATGACAAGATCACAAGCACCAAACCCTGTAAATTCACTAGTGCACCTTCCGGATTTCTCTCTGCTCTCTTCCCGGTTTTGGCAAGTTTCCAACTTTCCAGACGTTTTTTGATCCGCAGGAATCACCAAAATCTTGTTAAAAATTTGAAAGTATAGAAAATTATCTAGAAATCCATCTATAATATTAATTATATTATGAATAAAGGAGAGAAGAAAAATAGGCCTCTTCGTTTTTGAGTTTTTTAAGGGTAGGGGGATTTGACCTTCACCTTGCTCTTTGACCTTATGGGAGATTTCTTTCTCTTTTTTTTAAATAGTTTTTTAATAGAGAAATGAAACATTGATCGAGTATCGGCGACGTGTTCCATTGTTATCAAGTATTTGCCCGGCAATTCTTGTCTGACTTAATATAGTTCAGATACGATATGATTCATATGGATTTGAACTTAACTCGAAGAAACCAAGTCACCGGAATCGAGTCGATCTTCTCGATTCTACTCACATATGATATGTTATAATTGATTCGTTGTGAGTCACATCAATACAGCAAATCATTGGTTTTGGTGTGTTTAACATGTACGTCATCCTCGGTGTTAGTTTGGAACGTACCCTAAATCAATGTGATTATCGCTTACTATGGATCGTATTTTAGTGGCTTGAAAAGAATTACCTGCACTTGCATGCTTTAAATTATTCTTGTGCAGTTTAAAGGTGTGTGCTTGTAACGAGACTCATAGTTATGCACAAAGGAATCTTATAGATTTTAAGAATTTTTACATATAATTCTTTACAAATTTAGTGGATCGTAGATTAATCTCCCAATTTTTATTATTTCTCTAAAAATCTTTACAATCATCAGTATTATACAAAATAAGTTCTAGTCATTCTTTCTGTTCGACGAAAATTAATCGTACTATTGTTAACTTGATCTAAAGTTAATAAAATATTAAATTAGTCTTAGTTAGTAGAGAGAGAGAGAAAGATGACTGAAGGTTCTCCCCCTCTAAGAGAGAGAGAGAGAGAGAGAGGATATTGAGGGAGTCTCTCTTTGACGGTGGCCATAGATAGAAATATAGGGGGAGAGAGAGAGATGGAGGAACATATAGAGAGAGAGGATGAGGTGACAGAGGGAGTGTAGGGGGAGGGGGGATGTTAGAGAGGGTCTCCCCTTCCGTCATGGTTAGACGCATAAAGAGAGAAAGAGAATGCAAGGAGAGGGGATGTCAAATGGGGTCTTTCTCTTGTGACGGTTTGAGATGAAAAGAGAGGGAGACAAAGAGGATGAGGTGATAGAGTAAGAGGAGGGGGGATCCCGGAGGGGGTCTTTCTCTCCAGCAATGATTCGAGACAGAAGGAGAGGGAGAGGGGGAGGGGGGTGTTAGAGGGGGTCTCCCCCTTTGGTGGTAATTCGAGACAGGAAATAAAGGGAAGTTGTGTCAAGTGGTAATGACTTTTGTAGCGGCAGGAATCTGGTTCTTATACTATGTACCACATCTTTCTATTTATTTGTTGTGGAAGATCGTCTGACACCCGTGGAAGTTTGCAATCACCATAAGATAGAGCGTCAGAAGGAGTCTTGTGTGTTTCCTCAAGAGATAACTCTTCGATGTTTAAGTCAAGAAGAGATTAATTAATGAACAGAGAAGATTAGGAGGTAAGGAGAATGATGGGAGGCCGCCATAGAGGGCTTGAGAGAGCTGTAGGGCTTCTGTGGGAGTACTTGTCGAATTAGTGACAACTCGACGAGTGCTCGCTAGGTGGTAGGATCGCTCAGAAAGGATCCTCTCTCAGGGAGTAGATAGTTGGGACCTCTCTTCGCAGTAGTAAGATGGGTACTCTATTATCTCGGTGTAGCTCTTGGTAGAAAAATTCACTGTGGGTTGTCCTTCGTTGGGGTCTCTTTTATAGGGGGCCCTCCTTGTGGAGGTGAGTGATCCCTTAAGAGGGAAGGGCGTAAATTGTGGGATAATGCTTCCTGCGATCGTGGCGGAAGTTTCTCGTTGAGGGGCGGTTATCTCGAGGTCGGTCGATTTTTAGACGAGTTTTACGGCGTCCGTAGGGCGTACTCGCCCTTGGTGGGGTCGAGATCGGAGTCGTGGGGGCCAACGGTCAGTCGTCGGAGGTTTATCCGGCGGTCATTTCGCCTAGGCTAAGGCTCCTCTTACTGTCGAATCCAAGGATTGTCATCTTGGGCCGCGTGTAATGGGCCGTGTTAGTCGAGGCCCGTTGGGTGCGACGCCAATCGAGTTGGGTTTGCGGTAGATGGGCCCTCCATGGGCCGAGCCAATTCTACCCTCCTCAACTTTCATATGAAGTCACTCTCACTCGGAGTGATTTTATATTTTAAAAATTAAAAAAATTAAATTTGTTCTCACTCAAGGAGAGTTTCACTCTCACCCCTCTTCGGTCTCTCTCCATCCTCTAGACACACCCCCTCCGCCTTCGATGAGTAGGCACCCCCTCCCCCCTCCTTGTTGTAGATGCCCCCTCTCCCCCTCTGGCGAGCCCTCTCCCCCCTCAGTGTTCTAGACCACTTTGTCCCCCTCTGCCTAGTCCCCTCCCCTCTGACAAGCAAGCACGTCCCTTCTATTGCCTCTCTCTGATGGACCCTCCTCTCCCCTTCCTGCTCTAGATGTCTCCCCTCCCCCTCTGACAAACCCTCTTCCCCCTCCCTGTTCTAGACTGCTCTCTCCCCCTCGGGAAATCTCTCTCCCCCTCCTTGCTCTAGATGTCTCCCCTCCTTGCTCCAAATGTCTCGTCTCTCTCTAGTAACCCCCTCCTCCCTCCTTATTCCATACACCTCCTTCACCCCCTCCGGTAAGTCCTCTCTCCTCTCCCCTCCATGCCCCTCCCTTCTCCCTCTCCTTGTTCGGTAAGTCTCCTCTCTCCTTTCGACACCCTTAACCTTCCACCACTATCGAGGGGGGGTTGACACTCTTTGTGGGACTAGAGAGAGAGAGAGAGAGAGAGAGAGAGAGAGAGAGTTCACATTAAGGAAAGATATTTTAATCTTTTTTATTATTATGTTATCTCATAGATGGAATATTTCATAAGATATTCATTTTTTTAATCTACAAAACATATTTTTTTAATAATTATTAGAAGATTATAGAGACTTTTAAGGAAATAGTCAAAATTGAGGAGCTCCTCTACAATTCGCTCAATTTGTAGGGAGTTATATGTTAAAAACTTAAATTTTAAACCCAAATTTTGACGTCATGTTTCTGAAATGTTACGTATACACCAGATTCCCTGACTCGTGAAAAACTATACGCGTTCCAAAGCTGGACTCTGGATGAGATAGTTACGTATGCACACGCGGGTCGGCGGGGTTATGCCCGAAACTGTCACCTGGGATTTTATGGTTAGACGCAAAATTTGTTATTTTAATTCATTTTTTGAATCTGATAATATATATTGAAATTTAAATCAGTTCACCTAGAAACTTATCGAATGTGAAAGGTGGATACTCAATAACCACCGGAGCTGAAAACAAAAATAAGTGTTTCTTCATTCTTAAACTTGTTTTTTATTCACATCCAATTTGAAGGTCATAAATTTACAAGTGAATTGTATGGTTTTTATCAGTTTATATTGTCTATGGTATGGCTATATTATTTTTTGACTTTTTTGTAATGTACGATCATTATGTTTTGCAAGTTAGAAATTTATTTTTAAAAGTTATAATGACACTTCTACTAATTTACAATTTTATATATTATATAGATCGTGTAGATCTATAGAGTTTAGACACTTAAAATTTAGTCAATTAGATAAAATATCGAATCATTCCCAATTAATAAGTGAATGGATGTGGAAGTGAAAACACTAATTTTTGTGTTGGTTTTCATCTCTATTACTTGTCATAAGAAACGAAATTTTTTTTGTCTCTGACCCATTATAAACTCATTTCTTTGTGCATAAAATAGGAATTTTTTTATATATATTCTTATAAAGTTTGATTTTGTTAAATATATTCCTCATCTAAGTATATTATCATGAATATCTTTAAAATATAGATAATATCACGATTATGACCTCGTCGTAACTCCAGTGTGTTTAGTCCAAATTAAGTGTGAGTTAAATAGTAAGATTTTTGTTTATATATCTCTATAAAATTTGATTTTGTTAAATATACTCTAGATTTAACGACCGTAGATGACATATTTCACGGAATATTCTCCTCTCATCGACGATAATAAATTAAAGGATATAACTATAATACTTTTGTCTAAATGAAGGATATTCATGATAATATACTCAGATGAGAGATATATTTGATAAAATCAAAATTTATGGGAGTATATATATAAGAATCCCTATAAAATATTGTACACATTCGAGCATGCCTTAAACTTTCCCGTAATAATAATTAAAAAGGGTTTTAGAAAGAGAGAGAGAGAGAGAGTGCATGTCGCGCATATTTTTTTTAAACATTTTTCACGAGTTCCTTGGAGATGCTAGTACAGGTGAGTCGCTGCAGAAGGTTCTTCCTGCGTAGCCGCTGGTGTCGACGGGGAATCGTGCTACGCGGGAAACTCTTATGCGTGGCCCCACCCCTTTCGTTGCGTACGCACATCGTGTGAGTTGACTGGCACCCACTCTCCTGCCGGCCTATAACTCCCGCTCCCATTCAACTTTCGCGAAACGGGAAGTAACCGTCGCGGAGGAGTAATTGTCCAAATTACCCCCACCCAACGCGCCACATTTTCACAAGGCCGACGGTTTCCGTTACGTGCATACGCGCTCCCGGCTGCATCCAGACAGTGGCGCACGCCACGCCACTTTTCGCAACGCAGTGGCATAATCGTTATTATACGCAATTGTCGGGGGTTGGTTGGTTTACGGATGCCCGCACGAGGCGACGCAGTTGGGGGGGGGGGTGGTGCGCTCTTTTCCTGATTCGCCTCTTGTTTATTTCGTCCCCCTCTGTCACAAAGAGACTTCCATAAAAAAAAAGGAGGGGAAGGAGGGGGGGAAGGGAAAAACCTAGAGGTTCCCCTGGCAATGGCGAACTCGGTGCGCTCCCCTCCGCTTCCCGCCGTTGTTGCGCCCCCCTCGCAGCAGCAGATGATGGCGGCGGGGCCGGCGGCGGGGGCCGGCTTCAACAAGGCGTCGCTGTACGTGGGCGATCTCGACGCCTCCGTCACGGAGGCGCAGCTCTTCGACGTCTTCAGCCCCATGGGCACCGTCGTGTCCGTTAGGGTTTGCAGGGACATACATCGGCGGGTCTCGCTCGGGTACGCCTACGTCAATTACAGCTCGCATCAGGAAGGTACGGGGTCCCCTGGGTTTTCTAGGGTTTTACTGGTCCCGTTGTCGTTTGATCTCGTGTTTTTTTTTCTTTGCCTTCCTTGTTGTGCGTGTTTTATTCATTGCTTCTTGCTTGTGTTGTACTTTTGTCTTCGCAATGCCTTCTTCTGTACGTCGTTTGGCGGACATTGAAAAGTTCAGTTTTGGTTGATTGATCAGTACTTGCTATTTGTCGTATTTTAAAGGCCCATTATCAGGTTTTCCGGGAATTCGTCCGAGTTCTGGTCTTCTAGAAAACTCATACTCTGTGCGCTGCAGATGAAATGAAGTCCATGTGGTAGCCTCATTTGTCATGACATGGATATGATCCTCGAGCTTTTTACAATCTGTTTTTACCTTACATGTGTTCCCGTAGGGCATACATAAGCAGATATACCTAGGTACTGGGGGGAAGTATGTAGATGTTGAGGGCCCACCTGGCTCAAAAGGTGAAAGTGGGCTCTTTTTTTCCACAATGGCATAGTTTTGATTGAAACAAGAGAAACTTGTGTTTTTTTTTTTACATAGAATTTGTACTCCTTCACTAGCGTAGAGTTCCTGCATTGTTGCTCAGAAGATCAGAAAAAGGGTAGAGTCCCCAAGAACCATCACTTGTTTTCCCACAACATTTTGTGGAAGCCAAAACTGCAGATAATAAGCTAGAAGGGTCTGATTGTTTGTTTTCAACTTTTCATAGAATCTTCTGCCATACAAAGTGCATTTACTTGGAAAACAGTCTTAGTCCCACTGGCTCAAATGGTCCATAGGAGTGAAAAAGAATTATAAAATTAGATATTGATTAGTGCCGTTTTATCTCTAAATAAGACCATTATCATTTATTACATGAAATGGTCCAAATGAGGCCTTGAAAAAGGAAGGAAAGAGATTTCTTCCTGATGAATTTTAAGAACGCTGTGTGGTAAATATTCATAAAACTGATAGTTCCTTTCTACTTCTGTGCCCTTTCCCATAGGGCGGCACTAGATGATTGGGTGACTGGATACCAGATCTCTACATTCAGATGTTGAAATTTTTAGTTTATGTCAGACTACGCATTAGTAAGTTTAGGGAGTGAATATTGATTTAGGCTCATTGCATTTCATAGTCAGTGCACTGTACACATATATGTTAGAGAAATGAATATATGTCAGAGAAAAGAGTAACAAATGAGACATGTAAGTTGGAATGTGTTTAACGAACATTGTGGCTGCAGGGAATTGGAAATGGATATGGCAGTAAGCGTTGGGTTGTAGGAAGGACTGAGGTGGACAGAGATTTTTTTGATTGGTTAAAGTAATGGGAGGGAATATGAAGAGGAGGGGAACAAGTGAAGGAAAGATGAGTACATATTGTAAATTGTGGTATTCAAGCCTCGAGTTGCTGGAGTGACATGCAAATTTGTTACTACAGTAGAGGCTAGTAGAACTTTATCCAAGAAAAGAAAAATGGGAAGGAAAAAATGTTTGCTATAGAAGACAAGAGTTTCTATGGATCTCACATGTGCATCCATAGCACATCAATGGGCACAGGTCAATAGTCAAGATGTCTATTTTCTTTCCTATCTTTGCACCTTTTTTCTTTCTATTGCTATGTAATACAGAAGGGTACATTTTCTTTCCAGTGTTTAACATGGCAAGTGCTCTTTCCACCTGTATGGAGGAGACAGGGAGGAAAAGTTTAGCTGCAGTTGGGAGACTGTTACCAGGAAAACGAGGTGAAGATGGTTGGTTTAGGAAACATCTGACATGAACAGAAGATATATGAAAGATTGGGAGTGAGGACTCTAGGAGCAAGGGCAGGAGGGTTTTCTCCTGCTGCCATGGGTGAGAGGAACTCAACTGATGGGAGAGGATATATGGAAGGTTGGGAATGGTGTCTCTAGGAGCAAGGGTAGGAGGGTTTTCTCCGGTTGCCATTGGTGAGAGGAACTCAAGTCATAGGAGCTGAAATAGCTACAGCCTCAAGGTCTTCTGCGAAAACTTCTCATAAATGCTACATTTCTCAGGTTTTCATTACCATCTTTAAGGGGGAATCACCTGAATTTTATTACTGAAGTGCATGATTTAATTATCACTTGGCATTGGTGATACATCTATGAGTGTAAGAAGGATTCGTAGGTTCTATCCATTAATCTCAATCTTGGCATTGCACAGAGCATTTCTTATTGTTTGCAGTCATTGGCATGATTTTTGTCATGCCTATGGGCCTGAGACTTGAGAGAACACTCCTTATCTTATATCTCCAACCCTAGGGGTGAGAATACCTGATGTAGACTTTAGTGATCTTTCTTTTGAACACTTATAAAATGGGACATGTAAGAAGATGCGAGGATTGTGGGCATGATAAAAATTTAGATGTGTAGAGACATGTCAATATGTTAAAAATGAAATTGTCATTCATTGTAATGTTTGTGGCAGGTAGCCTCTCTGAGTTATTGGAGGGAACTCTAGCCTCCCTCCACATTGCAGTCTCATTGGTTAGAGCCTTGTTGAATGGGAAGTTTGGATTGTTTTAAAAGTTCAGCTGTTCTTCATGTGTCATTCCCCTCTTTGCGCAGCCTCTCAAGTTCAATTATCTTTGATATATCTTCTGCAAATTTGGTTGATAACTTTAGGTGATTGAATTCATCCTGACATGAATGTGGCAGTTAATGTTTGCCTTGTATAATAAGCTGGTTTCATGATTTGATATGCTGGTAGGATCAGACTCTATATCATTGGTATTCTGCTGTTGACATTTTTCATCTGTTTAATTGCAGCTAGTCAGGCTTTGGAGGTTTTAAATTTTACTCCCGTCAATGGGAAACCTATGAGGATCATGTTTTCACATCGAGATCCTAGTATAAGGAAAAGTGGATATGCTAATGTATTTATTAAGAATCTGGATACAGCAATTGACAGCAAGTCATTACATGACATTTTTGCATCATTTGGTACCGTCCTTTCTTGTAAGGTGGCTACTGACACCAATGGCCAGTCAAGAGGCTATGGTTTTGTACAGTTTGAACATGAAGAAGCTGCACAGAAGGCTATTCAACAACTCAATGGTATGTTAGTTAATGACAAACAAGTATATGTTGGCCTCTTTGTTCGTCGTCAAGAACGAGAACGAGCGAATGGTCCCCTGAAGTTCACTAATGTATATGTAAAAAGTTTTTCTGAGACAATAACTGAAGAAGAGCTGAAGAGTATTTTTGGTAAATTTGGTCCCATCACTAGTGCAGTAGTGATGAAAGATGCAAATGGGAAGTCTAAGGGCTTTGGTTTCGTCAATTTTCAGAGCCCAGATGATGCCGCTGTTGCCGTTGAGAAGTTAAATGGAACTGCTGTTTCAAATGATGAGAAGATCTGGTATGTTGGGAGGGCTCAGAGGAAATCTGAAAGGGAAGCTGACTTGAAGGCGAAATTTGAGCAGGAAAGAAATGGGAGGTTGGAAAAACTACAAGGAGCAAACTTGTATTTAAAAAATATTGATGACAGTATTGATGATGAAAAACTCAAAGGATTATTTTCTGAATTTGGAACTGTTACATCATGCAAGGTATGCATGACACTAGTGTCTAACATTCCCATGGTTGGATGTCTGGACTCCTGATGTGATTTTGCCATGTTTCTTATGTGTCGTAGGTCATGCTTGATTCCAATGGGCAAAGCCGAGGCTCTGGTTTCGTGGCATTTTGCACACCAGAGGAAGCTAGTCATGCTGTATGCTGTCTTCCTGCTCATAAGGCACCTGGTTTTAGAAGATTTTCTAATCATTTGCTGTGTTCCTAAAGTAGTTTTTATTGGGTGTTGTTTTAGATAAAGGCAATGCATGGGAAAATCATAGGGAAGAAACCCTTGTATGTTGCTGTTGCTCAGCGGAAAGAAGAAAGGAAGGCAAGGTTGCAGGTAAGACTGCTATGATATATTCCCTCCCTGTTCTATGGCCAGACTGAATTACTTTAACTTTTCTGCAAATTCCATTATCCTTGTTACATGTGTTTGATAGCATATTTGAAGTGATATTTTTTTTCTGGTTGTTTTGATGGAGAGTAACTCTGAATGCCGATGATGAGGAATCTGTTTTATCAGCGTCGTTGCTGTCAGCAAATGGGAAGTAGGACTTTTGTCCCTTTAAATATAGATGATATTGTAGACTTCTATTTCTTCTAGATTATGGGTTCACTGTACCTGATCAGAGTACATTATTGTCTCGTTGTTGACCTTTTGTTTTCTGAAGTGTTTCATGATTGATATTTTGGCATTTTTAAAGATAACTCATGTATAATTTTTCAGTTCAATAATCCCCGACAAAGTTTTGTGGGGTTTGGGGATTACACCATAGACTAAAAATTTTAAGACACCATGACAGGAACCACTATTCTTATTCCTCAGATAATAAGAGGACTTATTAATCTTCTAGGCCCTCTTTGTTATTAGAATAGGTTTTAGGTAGAATAAGCCACCCTCGGGCGGCTTATTCGACCGCTGGAGGGTAGAATAGGGAAACCCAGGGTTTCATTCACCTTTTACTTGTTCTACCCTCTTAACCGAGGTGCCTTCAAAGCCAAACAACGCTGGGACCGCCGAAACCGGGGGGCAACCGGCGAATTCGCCACCCCGATTTCACCTATCCCATTAACAAAGTGAGCCCTAGTGTCATTGATAACATACCAGTTGTCTTCTCAAACAAGTTGGAGCACGCACTAGGTGCAAGGTGAAATACTGAATCAGAGGAAAGTTATTTGGAGAAATAATGGAAAAGGAGAGATCCTTTGTTGATGTTTTGAGATTTGTTGATCGATACTAGGTGATAAGTTAGGATGATCCTTAGTTTTAGGAATGTTGGGAGATGCAAAACGTGAAGCAGGAAGGGGTATTGGATGTCACGTCTCAATGCTTTGGGGAGACTAAATGCAAGGTCATTGGCTGTGTAGCTGAACATGTGGACAAGGATATACTGTCCTTTGTAGGTTTATATGCTGTTAAACTGGGTTGAATTTGAAGATATAGTTGACACACTAGCCCTTCTCTATCTCATTATCATTACGTTCTGTTTGTTCCATTTTATTCTGGCAGTGTATAATTGATTCTCTACGATATTTACCATTTTAAACTTTTATCCGTTGTCCATGATTTTTGCTCTTTTAGCCTTCATGCGACCATGGTACACTCTAAAGATATCACCAATACCATGCTTAGCATTGTAGAAAAAGTGGATGTCAAGTTGTCTCTTCTTCTGTGGGACATGTTTGACTTAGATGATGTTAGGATATCCTTTCACCTTTCAGCACTTTGTACATTAGTGTTTGCAACATTACTCAGCATCAACCTCTAGGCGTTGCCTTTTACTTACTCTTCCTAATGCATTAGATTTTGATTTCCAGGCTTATTTTGCACAAGTTAGAACTACTGGACCTTTGGCTCCTCCATTGCCGTCCCCTGGTTTCGCTGGTGCACCAAGGCTGGGTCCCCAGCAATTGTATTTTGGTCAAGGTGCTCCTGGGGTCATCCCCCAACCTGCTGCCTATGGATATCAACAACAACTTATGCCAGGAATCCAGCCTGGTGTGAACCCAAACTATATGATGCCTTACCACCTCCAGAGGCAAGGACAGCCAGGACAGAGGATGGGTGTTAGGCGAGGTGGAACCCCACAACAGATGCAGCAGCAGGTACATGTTACATCCTGTGTGTGTTGACTTGGAGTAGATTTGAATGATCCATAAATATTTCCGTTCACTCATTGTGAAAGCAATCTCTTGCGCATTATGCACTCAAGGTCTTTGATGAATTGAGAGCATTGGTACTTGGTTACTTCCAATGATTAGCATCAATTACACATCTAGGTCACAATGATAATTTTCTTGAATTGGATTATGAGCTTTTATTCTGTTCAAATGTATTTGTTGTCGGTGCACATGGCTTTAGAGTTGATAATCACTTTCACTACAATACAGAATTTATTCCAGATTGTGGTTCTAAGAAGTTCCACTCTCTTGCTGTTTTGTATACATTTATTGTCCCCATAGAGCTTTCACTTGCCAAAGCATACTGTGCGAGCCTACCTGTTGGGAAAAATCAACTTAATTATCAAAAAGATGAACTACAAAGTTTTCAGTGAACCACAAAAGGGCAGCTCAATACTACAAGCCTCCCACCATTATAGGGTCTGGGGAGGGCGAATTATATGCACCATGTAGCATTACCTTTTTTTTTTTTTGCAAAGAGACTTTCCAATTCTGTAGCTGTGCCCCATAGGTCCCAATGGAGCAGCCTCATTGTTGCACAAGGCTTCCCCTCATAGACTTTTCCAAAAACACATTCACTGTAGTAACTGGGCATTTTCCCAGCTTTAGGCATGGAAATGGAGGTGGGAGGCCAATCAGTTAATCACATGTTCATGAAGTGGTAAGATTAGGGGACCAATGGGTACATTTTGTGGTTATACAGTGTGTATTGAATAAGGATTTATGTCTGTAGATTTGTGTATCAAGACTTCTTTACTTTCTTTCTTTTTTGCTTCTATCTACTTGTGATCTACCCATTAACTCTAGTTGATTTAGCGTAATGCTAATCAGGGCTTCAGGTACATGCCAAATGCTCGCAACGCGGCGGACCCATCTATAGCACCTCAAGGCCTTGTAGGCCGTATGATGCCTTTGCCAATTGACGTCAATGGAATGCTAGTTGCTCCCATGGATGCAGCCCGACTTTCTGTTCCGATTACAACCCTTGCATCTGCTTTAGCCTCTGCAAGTCCTGAGCATCAACGAGTGGTAATATTCTGTTGACTTATGGTAGATTAGTTTCATTTTTTTCACTTCTTTGTGGATGTATAAACACCAGTTGAGAGGGTTATAGAAACTGAGTGAACTACATGTTAGAGGGGAGGTAGGAGAGCTTATCAAGCTACAGTCTTCCCCCTTCCCCCCACCACACACACCCAAAAAATAAAAAAAGGACCGAAGAACCTGCAGGCGGCTGGCTGGCCCATGGCACGAGCAAGCCCTGTGTGCACCCAGGTGCTTTAATGCCTTCCCAAAATATTTTCTCATGAAAATCCGTTTGCACTAATAAATAGTAAATTGCCTACAGATTTTCTTTGAAAGTAAAATGCCTACGGATTTTAGCTGTTTTATTTAACACTTCCCACGTCCCCCCGTTCAAGTATTAATCCGTTTTCTTGAAACCTTTTTTTTTTTAAACCCTGCCAGTTTATTGCCATCGTGTACATCTTCCTCAGTGCACTTAACATATGATTTGATGAATAAATTTGGTTCAGATGCTGGGGGAGCAGCTGTACCCTCTAGTTGAAAGGATCGAGAGGATTAACGCGGGTAAGGTGACGGGGATGCTCCTAGAGATGGACCAGACGGAGGTACTCCACCTTGTAGAGTCTCCCGATGCCTTGAAGAAGAAGGTAGAGGAAGCGATGGAGGTCCTGCGTATGGCGAGCGCCACGGGCACTGATCCTGCTGACCAGCTTGGCACGCTCTCTCTGAACGACTGAAGTCTTCGCCAAATTGGATGTGCCCTCATTTTTGGTTCCCCTGCATCCGTTTGAGTGCGCAACTCCCTATTCTTGCTTGCTTGCTCCCTCGCTCTAAAGTTTCTTTATTATTAATTATTATAGGGCTTGGCAATCTATTATTATTATTATCATTATCATTTAGATCTAGCGCAAATTTTTTTTCTTGTTTTTTTGCCAAGATTTTCTTTGACAGGCTCTGGGCTATCTGGCAGTTGAAACATGCTGGAATTTTTGGGCACGTAGATTTGTTAGGTGAATATTCAGGTGAAGTTTGTGTGCTCTTTGATGAACTGTAGTATCTATGGACGTGTGTGACATGTGTCCCCTGGATCCCGAAATCGCTGTAATTTCCTTATATATATATATATATATATGAAACCGGGACGTAATTAGCAATTCAACAACGCGAAGTATTGTCTCGGGAAAGACTGTATATTTTTAATCTGTATTCATTTTGAATTACGATACATTTATATTTATGAAAAAACTATAAAAAATCTCACTTTTACCAGCTGCCATGGCAATGTGTGGTGAGAAGCAAATCGGGCGGCAAATGGGCGGTAAACTTTCGATGGGACGTATTCACTAGATCGACTATTTTTCTCTCCCCAATTCCGCTTTCCGTTTGGTTGTTGAGATTGTATTTGATTTGACAGGACGAACCATCTCCACAAGGCGATTTAATATTATTATTGTTCATGATTGAGGAATGCTATGAAGATGTACTACATAATTAGGCATGTTTGTTTCACGTGCTACGACATTTATATAACGTTTGAAAACATGTATGATGGACAAGACTCGGGTGGGGATGGAGCGGGGATCCACCGTCGGGGAAGCCGCACCGGCCACGCCGGCAGCAGCCATTGTTGGCGTCGACGAGGTGCAAGCTCTACTGGCTGAAGGCGGAGAGCAATGGGTTCACGACGGTGAAACCCCCGTCCACCACCAGGTTGTGCCCGCTCACGTACTTGGACTCGTCGCTCGCCAGGTACAGCGCCGCCATGGCGACGTCCTCCGCCTTGAGCACCGCCCCCTTGAGGGTGGCGGCGTCCCTCATCCTCTTCTCGAACGCCTCGTTCTCTATACCCCGGGAGCCCGTGGTGAGCGCGGTCGCCGCCCCGTACGGCGACACGCAGTTGGCTCGCACACCGTACTTCCCCACATCCACCGCCGCGTTCTTCATGATCCCCAGGATCCCGTGCTTGGAGGCCGTGTAGCCGTAGGAGGCGAGGCCGCCCACCACGGCCGCGACGCTGGTCGTGAAGATGATGCTGCCGCGGCGGGCGGGCACCATGACGCGGGCGGCGTGCTTGGCCCCCAGGAAGGCGCCCCTCAGGTTGACAGCCACGGTCCTGTCGAACCCCGCGGCGTCGGCGTCCGCGAGCGTCTGGGCGAGGTCGATCATGCCGGCGTTGTTGAACATTACGTCGAGCTTGCCGTAGGTGGCGACAGCGGCGTCCACGGCGCCCCTGACGTCGTCCTCCTTGGTGACGTCGCAGTGGACGTAGGTGGCGGTGGAGGGGCCTCCCAGCTGTTCGTTGCAGAGGGACAGGCCGAGCTCGTCTTGGACGTCGGCGACGACGACCTTGGCCCCGTGCTGGCAGAAGAGCCGTGCGGTGGCGGAGCCAATGCCGCCGGCTCCACCTGTGATCAGGGCTACTTTGCCCCATAACCTGTACAAAGACACAGATAATTGACACTGCAGACAAAGGGAGAGAGATGTTCGTTAGAGAGGACGGGAGGGAGAGGGAGTAGTGTTCGACCTTGATGATCCAGCAGGAGATGACGAAGTGGGGATGCTTGCCATGGTATTGTAGATGGGTTGCCTCGTACTGCTACTGCGGGCGCGCCTGCCTTGGCTGAGAGACCGGGGAAGAGCGAGCTACCCCCCTCCCTCCCGGCAAGATTTATAGGCTGGCCGGAGGAGAGAGAGAGAGAGAGAGCGCGCTACACCGTTAATTAATTTATATCTTTATTATCATATTAGATTTAGATGTGAGAGATAAATATGATAATATAAATATTATTTTTTGATAAAAATAAAAATGAGAATAATCCTGAGAGAAAGATTATTTTATATTTCTTATTAATTATAATTAACATTAATATTCCTCTTTAAGGGTTATAAGTAACATTAATATTGTTAATTTTATTTAATGTATTTATTCTTAATGATCACAATTAACACTAATATTATTAATTTTAGTATGATTAATTCTTCATTGGCAACAATGAGATGGTGATAATTAATCATTTAATGTCAATTATGTAATGTATTTATTAATTAACATAAATAAAATTAATTTATATGCTTAATTAGTATTAATAACATTAATTAACCTAATTAATTAACATTAATTAACATAATTAATTAGTATTGATAACATTAATTAGCATAATAAGATTAAGCATCATTGTAATAATTAATTATTTAATGATAATTAAATAATATTATTTAATGAACATTAATAAGATTGATTAGCATGAGTAGGTAGCACTAATAATATTAATTAGCACTAATAATATTAATTAGTACTAATAATATTAATTAATACTATTAATTAGCACTTGTAGATGTTAAAGTATGTCCTCTTGGTCTCGTATTATACCTTTGATATTTGTTTTATAGGGAAGAGTAACCGGTCACCCTGATGAAACCTGCAACCATTAAGAGTCTCATAAGGGGTCCAAGGAGAGATCCCATGGGAAAATATTTCGATACTTAAGTCAAGACCGTACGAGAGTGTCAAAAGAAAGTTGAAGAGGCAGAAGGTTGAAGAGGGAGAAAATTAAGAGCATGTAGCATGGAGACAATACTCAAAAGTGCTCGGAGAGGTAGAGAGTGCTCGAAGAGAGAGGAAGAGAAGAATCAGGAGGGGACCTCTCTCTCATTGTTATCCTGTTAGAGTCTCCTTCGGTACCTGCATGCGTGAGCGCGCGAGGGGCTCTCTCTCTGTGTAAATCTTTCGGTTGGCGATGGAGGTCTCTGTGCCATTGTCATCTTTTTCCTTCTATTTTGTCTCCGTCCTTATAGTCCCGTCTAGGGACCTATTTATATAGGACGCAAAGTTGTTCCGACTTAGCAATGATGTTGTTCGTGGAGTAGTGTCCTACTTGATCGTGAGAATTATCTGTCGCCCACTCGCCCGCTCCCAGAGGGAAGGCCTCGTGATGGACATCTCGACGGTGTGAGTGGGACTCGGTCCCTCTTAGGGTAAGTCCCATAATAGGAGTCCCAGCATTCATCCGTTGACGAGTTCTGCGACGTTCAAAATGCACGCAAGTGAATATTCTGCCCGTGGGTTGGCGAAGCTTTCATGGGCCTTGATCGGGCCACGTTTACAGAGTCACTAACTGGCCTAGGTGGACCGTTATGGGCTTGGCCGCCCTAATCCATAATAAGCCTGGCATTATCGGGCCGCGTTGGATCTGACGAATTTTCCCTTACTCAGCACTAATAACATTAATGGCATAATTAAATAGCACTAATAATGTTAATTAACATAATAATATTAAGTAACATTGTTATAATTAATTATATAATGATAATTAAATAATATGTTTATTAATTTGTGAGGAGGGTAAAATCAATTCGGCCCACATGCAACCTGGTAACGCCAGGTCCAAGTTGGCCCAAAATCCTCACGGCGCAAAGCAGACCCCCGACAGTTGATGGCCCATGCCAGGTGGCCCAATAAAAATGGACGAAGGATTAGCCAGCACACAAGGGGCATCGACCGGGATATCTCGAACACTGGATGACCCTCCGGCGATCGAATGTTACTCCCGCCATCGTCGGCCTCTACTCCAATAAGGGCGAGCACGCACCTGGGGTGCCGTAAGACTCGCCTGAAGATCGCACGGCCCAGATAAACATGCGCACAACGGGAAACTCCCCACGATCATCGGAGATGTTACCCCGCGACTCACGACTTTCCCTGTTAAGGGATGGGTCTCCACTGTCAGGACAACTGATATAAATAGACCTCCGATCAGATGACAAGGGGACAGAGAAAAAGAGACTGAGACAGATAAGCGTGTAGGCCTTCCCTCGAGCACGCCCCAAACCCTGCGAGCACTCTCCAAGAGCTCGTTGGACACGGCGAGCACCCCCAGAAGCTACATTCTGACTCGGGCATGATCACTCTACTCTCAATCTCCTCCCTCCTCTTCATCCTTTATTGATCCTCATACAACACGATCCTTACTTAAGAATCGGAGGGTTGTCCCCAGGGGTAACGCCTGGAATTCCTTCTGACGCCTTCTTCCTAGTGCTTGCAGACTTTCACGGGCGACTAGACGTTCTTTCCCAACAAACAAATCTTAAAAGTATGGTACGAGGTTCGGGAGACCATTTTTCCAACTCTACGGGCCACATGTGGGCCGAGTTGATTTTACCTTCCTCACTAGCCCCCCACTCTCGGATGCCGAGCACTTTCAAGGTCTGAAAGGAAGTCCCAGTGGGCCCGACAGGGGGAAGTTTCTAGGAGGATCTCCTCATATCATCTGGGTAGGTGGGCCCCGCCACCTAACGAGCTTCTTGGCGCACAAGGCAAAAAAATAGGCGACTGGCGGACTGGTAGCGAGGGTCCAATGGCAGGGGATGGGGCTCTGGCTGGGCCGATGAAGGAGTGGGCTCTCCCGGCCTTTTCCCACGCCACTCCAGAGCGAGCATGTCCCCCAGGTTCAGGTCCCTGCGTTTCTCCCTGACCATGGTGCAAGACCCACAGGGACTGGGGACCTCATGTGGCTCCGAGGCATGGCGAGGGCTGATGACGAGCAAGAGAGGAGGTGAGGGTCCCTCTGGTGCAGTAGGTGGCCCTTCGATAGCTTCTGTTGTCAATGAGGGGTCAAGCAGCCGGCCTATGATGAGCGGCCCTTGCGGCATGCCTACCGACCCTTCCTGTTGTCCTTGCTCAATGGCTGCGGGAGTTTGGGTGACGATCGGGTGAACACGAGGACTCCTGGGCGATGCCTGACTATCCCGAGGATGAGAATCAGATGACTCTAACACCAGAGTCTCAAAGTGAAGCTCAGGCTGGACCTACCTCACGCCCGCTGGCAGATCTGTTACTCCTGCAATGACATACCCAAGTGAATTATGCCAAAGAACAATTGCTAACCCTGGCTCTAGGCCCCAACATAACCCTACTCGCAAGGAGGTGTGGACTCAGTCCTAATGACCTTAGCAAGGAGGAGGTCAACACCTGGTCCACCTACTAGATCGACACCCTACAAATATCGCCAATTAGTGCTCTCTCTCTATGCGACACCGACAGCGGCTCCTGGTGAACATACCTGCAGTTGGAATAACCCTAAATCATCCCCCGGCCTTTGCTAGGATGACGAACTTGTCATGCCATGGTTTCACATTTGACACGATTGTGGAGATGGTGAGGAACTGCATCCCTGCCTGGTCCCGGAAGTAGAACTCTGAGTGATTGGAGCCAAGGCAACACTGAAGGCAAAAAAGGTTATGGAAGAGGTTGGCGGCAAGACGGCACCCTATCTGGTCACAACGGTAGATAAAGGCACACATAATCTGCCAAGAATTAGGGGTCATCTACCCCGGATGGACTCTGTGGAAACTCAAAAGTTCCTCAAAAAGATGGGGAATGGGCAGGCGGAAGCCAGTCCGGAAGGACTTCACCAGCATGACGATCCCAGCATGATGATCCCTTCAAGGGAGCGCATCCCAGCCGCTCGTCAGTGGTACGGAAGAGGATGTCAAACTCCAATGGTATCTGGTACCCCTCCCTCAGACCTAAGGTGACATGATAGGAGACCCGGACGGTTGAGGGGAAAGAAGGAGCCCCTAAGGGGACCGAGGCACCGCCAGCACTCGCCTTTGGGCTGCTCGTGGAAGGCTCAGACTCTTCGACAAGGACTAACCTCCTACAGGGAGCCATGAGAGGAAGAGGAATGAAGGAAGCTCACCGGAGGAAGAAAGAAGGAGGAGGCAGTAGGAGCTGGCACCAAATGAGATGAACAGATGCCTCTCCAGTCATTCCCTGTGCTCCTTTTGAAGAGAAGAAGAGGCGGTAAGCCAGTCGAAGGATATCAATGGCCCAGGCCATGCCATCGACACGTGGATGGATCGCCTCCATCCCCTGAATAGATGGGAAAAGCCCTAGGCCACGTGTCTTCATCGTCCTATCTCGCACCCCCATAACAGATGGGGTAGCACCATCATAACGGTGATGCCCACGCCCAATGGTTCGGCGATTGATTGGCAGGTGCTTCAATCCCAAGGCGTCTAACGTAGAAGCCCATCATCGCCCCCCCCCCCCCCCCCCCTCCCTCTCCTACGGTGAGGAAGGCCCTAAAGTCCTCCCGAGCACCAAGCACCCTCGCTGCTCGGGAGTGGTGGCCTACTGAGGAGGGCCCATCTTGCCGGCCCAACAAGCCCATCTAGTTGGCCCAATAGCACTCGATCTCCAGCCTACCACCGGGGCCCAGCTCTCCAAAGCCCACCATACCTCCTGGACATCCTATCACGCCCCTTGTGACGACCCAGACTCCGAATACCGGGTAAACCCGATACCACTTGGATTATGAGAAGCCTCCCAAGAGCGGTAAAGCTCCGAAGGGATAAAAGGTGTGTGTGGAGTACATTGAAGTTCTAGATAAAGCAGTAAGCAATTAATATTTCAATGAATAGGTTTGCTAAAGTAGCAGAAATAAAATTACTTTTTTTCAATTAACAATTTAAATTACAGAGTCCAGTCCAAATAAAGACAAGTATCGTCTAACATGAAAGGGAAACGTACCCTCAACGTCGGGGGAAGCCCGACGCAGGTAACGCTGGCAACCACGAACTACCGGACAACGTCTCGAACCACGAGGAAGAAGAACGACCACACCTAAAAAATAGGGGTGAGCCTCGTGTCACTGGCTCGGTAGGGGTCACGCAGATCCCCACTGGAAACAACGCAGTAACACACAAGACAACAACGCTGAAGAGTAAAGCAGGAGCAGAAGTAACAACAGGACTAAATTACAATAGTAAAGCTGTAAAAATAGGAGTAAGGACAGCTAAAGGAAAGAGTAAAGCCGTACCGAATAGAAACACGGCTGCCAAACGAATCTCGGCACTCTAAGCTACTCCAAACAACAACAGAAAGGTGAACCCCGATCTCACAAAGTCGGGCGTTACCGATCCGTCGACAAAGCACTAGCTCCATAGCTGAAGCCTACCAAAACATGCAAAAAGCTCTACAAAAGACCTACACAGTCGAAAGGCACAAACATACACAAGCTCACCGTCGTGTATGCTACATTACACTGACCTCGGGTGAAGCCAAGAACAGACAACCCGGAAAAGTCACAGAAACACAATAAGTCAGATGTCAGGTGACAAAAGTACCTCCTCACTAGAAGAACAGCCAGATGCGTCCACTGACGTCTTACACTGCGCCACAAGTATCTCCCACACGCCTGGGATGGCGATAACTGAGACACACACAGAACCAAGTACAAGGAACAACAGTAACGAGTGACTAGTCAGGGTCACGCCCGTCGGCGCTCGTCCAAACGCCCCTGACCACGTGTGCACACACAAACTCAATGTCTTGAGCCAGGCCTCTAGTTAGTTACCCCCCCTAGTAGGACGCTACCGCAAAGCAAGGGGGCCCACAGAAACTAGCCTAAAAACCGTATATCGGGAACTCACCCTGCCACCACTCCCAGGAGGGCCGACACACAAGAAAGTGTCGTCAGGCTACGACTAGTGGAGACTTACTAGACACAGAGTGTGACGACCCGAGATCCGGATACTGGGAGGAGCCCGATACCATTCGAATCTCGAACTGCCGCCCACGAGCCGGGAGGGCTCGGAAGGGCTAAAAGGAGTGTGGAGGCACAAAGAAATAGGAAATAAAGCAGGACAATTCAATAATTAACAGAAATAAATAAACAACTACAACAGAGTCCAGTCCAACAGAAAGTACAGTCTAAAGCAGTAAAACGCACCACCTGCCAAGTGAACACTCGGCCCGGCAAGCTGGTAACTGAGAACCTCCGCTCCGCGCCCTCGAACCTCGAGGAAGAACCGCCACACCTGAAAAGTAGGGAATGAGTCTCCAAAACAGAGACTCAGCAGGGATCCCGCGGAACCCCAGCCGGAAACGACGGTGGTAGCGGAAAGGAACGCTACAACTACAGCAGGAACAATAAACCGGTGGCCGGTCAAAACTCGGCACTACAGCTACTCCTACTGTACCAGAAACACACCCCAGACTCACGGTCGAGGGCTACCGAACTACACTAGTATCGCTTATCGAAGTGAAAAATCCACGGCAACCACGCCGTAGAGGCCTGTCTCCCAGAACACGGCCAACCTGGACACGCTGTCAAAAGTGCAACCCGAACACCTGGTCACGGGTACCGCACGACAAGACGCAACCTCGCTAAAGTCACTAGCACTAGCCTCACGGCACGAAAATCGACACGTGCCACGGCGAAACAATCGAAAACTCAACGGTCAACACGACCGAAACCCGAAGGTCGAAGTCACACGACTGACAGTCTGTCACTCTCTGTCCAGAACAGGAGTACCCCCCCCCACTAGAAGAACGACCGGATGCGTCCGCTGACATCTTACACCACGTCACAAGTGTCTAGCTACGACGCCCTAGGCGTGAGACTCAGACACACACAGTAACTAGTACCACAACAAGGACTAGCTGGGGTCGCGCTCGTCAGCGCGTGTCCTAAGCCCCCAACTACGTGTGCACACACAGACCATCTGCTCTAGGTCGGGTCCTCTAGCTGGTTTTCTTCCCCACCGGACTCTGGTGGCAAAGGCAAGGGGCCGACGGAAACCAGCCTAAAAACCGCGTCTCACCGGGTCGCGCTCTCCACCACTCCCAGGTGGGTCCGCACTCGCGTGCGCAGGAAGCTACGACTAGTGGAGGATCACTGAGAGAGTAGACTCTCAAAACAACAGAAAACAACGTCCGAACCTAACGAAGTACGGGGACCATCCCACGTAGCAGCACCATCGCACGGTGACCACGATCGGAGAAGAAACGGGACGCACAGTCCACGGCCAAACACATAACCCACTCGGGAATCATCTTCTAGGAAGACTCACGACATGCGGGGGAACCCCACCGCACACATACCGATACACGGTGACTCGATCGAGTGAGAATACGGAAACCCGAAACGCCTGGGGTCACCCGGACCCACCAAGCCCACGGGCACGCTTATCGAGGTAACACGGCACCTCCAGACACCCCAAAACACGGTAACAAAACCCACGGGGTGCCCGGGACACTCACAAGGCCAAAGGTCGACCACTGTGTCACAACCGGGTCGACCGGAGACCAACACAACCCAATCGGAACACTAGTAAACCGCCCGGACCCTTACACTCACGAGAGCGCAAATCAAGGTAAACGGAACCCCCGGACACTCCAAAGACACGGTCACGGAACTCCACGGGGTGTCCAGGACACACACGGCCCAAGGGGAGCACGATCAGCCGCAGACCGTCCGCCTCGGGCAGCCCGGCAGGCCACCCCAAGAACGCGCTACACATGCATAGCGCGTTAAGCAAGAACGCGCTATGCAAACCTAGCGCGTTCAGCAAGAACGCGCTATAGGTCCATAGCGCGACCAGACCAGGTCGCGCTATGATCCTATAGCGCGACAATCAAAAATGCGCTGGGACCCAAGAGCGCGACAAGAACCGCCTTACTGTTCATCTTCTCCGATGAACGCGCCCCGTCGGGGCAGCGCGACACTCAAGAACGCGCTACTGGAAGCTAGCGCGTTCTCAGTCCGCGCCCGAAAACGGTAGAAATGGCGGGAAAACCCATTCCACGCCCCGATCACCCCCGGGTGATGGGGAAACAAAGGGGGAAACATTCCCCAACCCCTCTGGCACCGAGAGGACCCATTTAAACCCCAAAAACACGATCAAAACACAAGATTCGGCTCACACCCCAAAAATATGCATTTTTCCCAAATCACCCCGTTTAGCCCGCTCGGCTCACCACGGCCTACGAAACTCGCGGGAATTGAAGTACACGGGTTGAGGGTCCATCTCCCTACCTCCACCGAAGATTCGACGCACCGTGGACACCGATCCACGAAGAAAACGTCGCTTAAACCCTCGCCGGTTCACGATCCCACGAACCGCCTCCACCATCGCGATCCTCGTCCTGTACCCGTCGCTCCACGCCCCACGAGCCACGCCGCCCCGCCCTCGCCGCCTCCGTCGGCCGCCCGGAGTGAGAGGGGGAGAGGAGAGAACGTGAGAGAAGAGAGAGGGAGGGAAGAGAGAAATGAGATGGGGAGAGAGAAAAAGGAGGTTATTATATAGAAAATCCAGAAATTCTCAAAAATATCGAAAAATAGAAAATCACGTTTCTGCGATGCTCGGAACACACCGATCGCAATGGTACCACTCGCGCCCTGGTGAACAGCCCGGTTCACCCGTAACGAGGTTCCGAAGGAATTACCAAAATATACACCGGGAATCGAAAAACACACGCGGAAAAGCCGCGGAACGCTTCCGGGCCTCCGAAACAACTCCGGATCGCGCTGATCCGAACACAAAAGATGTCCGAAACAAAGATTCGGACACAACGGAGTCGGACACTCCAAGAAACTAGATCCGGGACCCATGAACAAGGATCCAAAAATCTGGGGCATTACACAGAGACTCCGAAACATCAGTGCTGGAGTACGGACAGGCTAAACCCGCACTGTCGCACGTACCACGGAACACCAAGCACAAGACACAAGGCAGCACACCAAACTGCCACCGAACTCAGGACAACAACTAGGCCTGCTGACACAACGATCTTTGAGTCTCACTACTCGGGGTCAAGATCGTCGCACAAAAGTGATAACATGCCGCCAATCAGCCTAATCCCTAAGCCAAAGTCATGGTAAAACACTGATAAAGGAAACGACACAGGATCGTCAGATCCACACATGCATATAACACGAATCATGAAGACCTGAGACATTACCAAAATCTCTCAAAGCACATGGACACGCAAACCGAGGTAAGATAGCACCTCAAGATATCCAAAACTATGTCTCGATCCATACAGGACTACCGAGGCATTCACGAGATTACATGTCAACCACTGGATCACACCGAGTCGACCAGAAATCAATAATAACTCCGAAGCACCACGAAACATTATTCGATATAATGACACTCCCGGTGTAACGACCCGAGAATCCGATTACCGGGAAGGCCCGATAAGATCTGGAGGCATTATCTGTACGGTGAGAAGTTCGAGGTGTTCACTGACCATCAGAGTCTGAGGTATGTGTTCTCGCAGAGAGATCTGAACCTCAGACAAAGGCGTTGGATGGAGTTCATGAAGGACTATGACTTCACCCTGTCTTATCAGCCGGGCAGGATGAATGTCGTCGCCGATGCCTTGAGTAGGAAGGTTGCGGTCAGTACCTTGATGCTGAGGAAGTGGAGGCTCTGGGAACAAGTGCCCGAAGTTTCCTTCAGGCTCAAGATTCCCCAGGAGCGAGGGTTGGCAGTGCTTGCGAGTCTGACTGTCACTCCTGCTATCCGTCGTCAGGTGACAGAGGCTCAGCATGCGGACCCTGAGTTGCCCCGGATTTTGGCGATAGCTGATGTGGAGCTTGGCGAGGACGGTGCTGCGAGGTTTCGTGGCAGGCTGTACGTCCCAGGGGAGGAGCAGGTTCGTCGTGCGGTGTTACGCGAGGCTCATGGGAGCAGGTACACTGTGCACCCGGGTGCGACGAAGATGTATCGGAACTTGCGGAGGCAGTTCTGGTGGCCTGGCATGAAGAGAGATGTGGCCGAGTTTGTGGCCAGGTGCCTGATCTGTCAGCAAGTGAAGGCGGAGCATCAGCGACCAGGCGGTACTCTCCAGCCCTTGGATGTTCCTGCTTGGAAGTGGGACCATGTGACCACGGATTTTGTGGTGGGGTTGCCCAGAACCCCGACTGGGCAGGACAGTATTTGGTTGCTGGTGGATCGGCTGACGAAGGTGACGCGGTTGCTACCGGTCAAGGTCAGCTGGAGCGTGCCTAAGTTGGCTCGTCTTTATGTGGAGCGGATCGTTCCGTTGCATGGGGTTCCCATTTCGATCGTGTCGGATCGAGATCCGCGCTTCACTTCTGGATTCTGGAGGAGTTTCCAGCGAGCTCTTGGCACGGAGTTGGCATTTGGCTCGGCGTATCATCCACAGTCGGATGGCCAGTCTGAGAGGACCATTCAGACTTTGGAGGACATGCTGAGATCCTGCTGCCTGGAGTGGCAGGGGAGTTGGATTCGTCACCTACCGTTAGTGGAGTTTGCCTATAACAACAGCTTTCATTCGAGCATCGGCATGGCTCCTTATGAGGCATTGTATGGGCGTCCTTGTCGGACTCCACTTGATTGGTTTGAGGTGGGTGAGCGTGTTTTGACGGGACCGGAATTGGTGCAGCAATGTGTGGATGTTGTGCACCTGGTTCGTCAGAACATGTTGGCGGCCCAGAGTCGGCAGAAGAGCTATGCTGACCGTAGGCGGCAGCCCCTCGAGTTCGCCGTGGGCGATCATGTGTTCTTGAGAGTTTCTCCGATGAAGGGGGTGATGCGGTTTGGACGGCGTGGGAAGCTGAGTCCCCGCTATATTGGTCCTTTCGCGATTGTGGAGCGCATCGGTGAGGTTGCTTACCAGTTGCAGTTACCCTCTGAGTTGGCGTCGGTGCATGACGTGTTCCACGTCTCTATGTTGCGGAAGTATATGCCCGATGACTCTCATGTGCTCGAGTTTTCCGTTTGGCCTGAGGTGACTCCAGATCTTTCTCTCCCAGAGTTTCCGATCCGCGTGGAGGATAGGCGAGAGCAGCGCCTGCGGAACAAGGTCATTCCCTTGGTAAAAGTCGTGTGGCAACGACACTCTGGTGGTGAGGCTTCGTGGGAACGTGAGGACGAGATGCGTCAGCAGTTCCCGTACCTGTTTGAGTGAGTCTTCCTCTTCTTTCCCCTTGGGTTGTTCTCAATTTCGAGGACGAAATTCCTTAAGGGGGGAGGGCTGTAATATCCCGGACCTTTCGGATCCTTCTTCATGGGTCCCGGATCTAGTTTTCGGAGTGTCCGGCTCCGTTGTGTCCGAAATTTCGTTTCGGACATCTTTCGTGTTCGGATCGGCGCGATCCGGAGTCGTTTCGGAGGCCCGGAGGCGTTCCGCGGCTTTTTCCGCGTGTGTTTTCCGATTCCCGGTGTGTGTTTCGGCTTTTCTCTTCGGACGCTCGTTGCGGGTGAACCGGGCTGTTCACGCGGACACGAGTGGTACCGTTGCGATCGGTGCGTTCCGAGGATCGCGGGGGTGTGATTTCCTATTTTTTGGAATTTTACGGATTTTCCGGGTTTTTCTATAAAACCCTTTTTCTTTTCTCTCTCCCCCACCATCTTCTTCTTCCTCTCTTCTTCTTCCTCTTTCCTCCTCCACCGTGTCTCCCTCCCTCTCCCTCTCTTCCTCCCGGTTGGCCACGGCGAGCTCCCCTCCGGCTGCAGACGGCGGCGGGGCGACGGCGCGGCGACGTGGGCGGCGGCGAGGCGGTCGTGGGGGCGTGCGGCAAGCGTGGGAAGCTTAAGGAAGAACGAGGGTTTTCAAGCGTTCTTCGCGATTCGTGGACGATCCGGCGGAGCATTCGCTCCATTGAGGTAGGGTGACGTTCCCTAGCTCTTCGCCGTTCTTTTCCGTGGTTTGTAGGCCGCGGGGAGGCCGAGAGAGGCATGTTTGGGCGTTTTTGGGGTTTTTCCATGTTTTGGGGTGAGCCGCCCGATCTATGGTTTTAGCCCATGATTCTATGTTTTGGTGGTTTAGATGCATGCTAGGGGTCCCCAGGGGTCTTCCCCCTTGTTTTCCCCCTCTCCGATGGAGGTACGGGGGCGTGGTTGGTGTTTTTGGGGTTTTCCCGCCGTAGCGTGCTCTGGGGCAAGCGACGGTCGCTCCAGTGACCGTCACATGCTTGTAACGCCCCTAGAGGGGTGCGTTACTTCCCTGGGTGTTGGCCTTTAGGGTCGAGGGCTGTAGCGGTCCTGCGATTGGCCGCCGTTTGCTAGTGACGCCCCTGGGCTGGGCCGTCACATGCTTTCGACCGTTGGGTTTTGACCGTTGGGGGTCAGGCCATGTAACGCACCGAGATAGGCGCGTTACATGCGTGTAACGCACTGGGGCAGGAGCGTTACTTCCTGTTGTCCCCCATGTGGATGGGCCAAGCGACGCATTGGGCCCAGCGCGTTACTTACAAGCGACGCGCTGGGGCAGGCGCGTCACTTCCCTTTCCATCCCGAGCGTGAGGGCCATGCGACGCGCTGGTCTAGGCGCGTCACATGCGAGTAACGCACTGAGCCCGACGCGTTGCTTGCAAGCGACGCGCCAGGGTAAGCGCGTTACTTTCCCTATGGTTTTCGTGGGTGTGGGGTGCCATGTGACGCCCTGGCCTGGGTGCGCCGCTTCCAAGCGACGCACTAGGGTGGGCGCGTCGCTTCCCCCTACCCCCTGGCCGTGTGACGGTCCGCCTTAGACCGCTATTTCCAAGTGACGGCCCTAGAGTGGACCGCCATTTGGCAGTGACGGTCTGAGGGTAGACCGCCACTTCCTGTGTTGCCCCATGAGGGTGGCAACCTCGCTTTTCTCCGACCGTGGTCTCCGTGTGACGGGACTAGTGCGTGGGGTGATTCCCACACGTTGTCGGGCTTGGGCGTTGTTTTCCGTAACTTGAGAGTCTACTCCTTCAGTGACCCTCCACTAGTCGTAGCCTACTAGTACGCGTGTGCTAGTCGCACCAGGGAGTGGTGTACGGGCTGACCTTTAGAGACGGTTTGTGGACCGGTTACCGTTGGGCCCCACGTCTTGCAGCCAGAGTCCGGCTGAGGGGAAAACCGGTCAGAGGGCCAGACCAGGGACGCGCGGTCTGTGTGTGCACACGTGGTTGGGGGCGGTTGGACCCACGTCGACGGGCGTGACCCCAGCTAGTCACTTGTTTGTGGTTACTTGTACGGTGTTCGCGCCTCGGGTAGGACCTACCATGTCAGGCGGTTCACCTGCGGTACGGTGTAAGACGTCAGGGGACGCTACCGGCTGTGCTTCTAGTGGGTGGTACTCCTGTCGAGTACGGAGTGTCAGACTGTCAGTCGTGTGTTTCCGACCTTCGGGTTTTGACGGTTCGACCGTTGAGTTTCGGTCTTCTCGTACCGTGGCATGTGTGTCGGTTTGCGTGCCGTAGGGTCTAGTTCTGTAGAGTACAGGGCTTTCCTTTCCGAGGTACTTTCCTACCGCTAGAGTAGTGGTTTCTCGTTTTTCGAGGTAGGGTTCGAGTGATCCCTACTGAGTCTTGTTCCGAGACTCATTCCCTGCGTGTTTTCACCGTGTTTCAGGTGAGGCGCCACCTTCGGGGAGCGCGTCAGGAGCGCAGCGGGAAGCGTGGTGCGGGTGTCCAGAGGTAGTGCCAGAGGTCAGAGCCGGGGGATACCCCGTGTAGCTGTACTTTTCTTTCTTGTCACTGTACTAGTCGTGGACTACTGTTGCTGTTGTTGTTATTTTATTGTGGACCATGTAAAATGTTAAATTCATTTCCTGCTTAATATTATAACTGTTTAATTTCTGCAATTATTTGTGATACTTGTGTAGTTTCCACACCATCCTTTTAACCCTTCCGAGTCTTCGGACTCGTGGGTGGCGGTACGAGTCTCGGGTTATCGGGCCTTCCCGGTAATCGGATTCTCGGGTCGTTACACCCGGCCACCCTACAACATGGTCACAGCCCTCATAGGACGTCCAAGACATCCATGGGACAACGGGCAAATCACAAGGTCAGGCCAAGACAATTGGAGGTCAAACTATCGGGAAAATAGAACTCTGGGAAGGAAACGGTAATATGCCAGGCCGACAGGCAAGCCAAGCGGTCAGCCAAAGGGCCGCTACCCTCACACATAGAATACAGACGATTGGCGGTCGTAAAAAGGGCCACACAAAGCTAAAAACTGTCTACACATGGACCGTCACACTGAGTTAAGCGGTCAAGGATATGGCCGCTTCACTCAGAAGACTCAACGAATAAAACTACTAAAGCATAGGGGCATGCGGTCTATCTGAGGGCCACAAGGGACTGTAGCGGTCATAGACATGGCCGCTTAACCCAGTCAACCCCCGAACCGACTTAATCAGTCAAACCAGTAAACGGTCTACCTTGAACCGTTTCACGAAGCTTGGCAGTCTCCTAAAGGGCCGCCAAGGACACCATGCGGTCGGAGCTAGACCGCTAGCCCGAACCGACTTAAAACCATTGATCGAATTCAAACAATGCCTAGCGGTCACCCGTGGACCGTTAATGCGAGCCTTGCGATCTATTGCACGACCGCTTAGCCAAACCGACAGACACACACAGCCTAGCGGTCTCCAATGGACCATTTAAGACATAAAAACGGTCTCTGGGAGGACTGCCAAGGTGATACGACGAGAAAATCGTAGGAATGGCCAAAACCCGGCCTTTCCACGCCCCGTTCGCCCAAAAACGAAGGGGAAACAATCCTAGGGATGAAATAAACCTCCCACAAGCTAGAAGGGATCCAATCGACGTATAAACGATAAGAAATGGGAGATTCTACCGAATCGACCCAAAATGAGTCACGTGGGTTCCCGAGCTCATACCGGTCCCAAACGACAACCAATTACAACGAAACTAGCGGGAATGAAATGCTAACATGCCAGGGGTTCAAATGAAACTAATCTAGCAAGAAACCATCACCGGAAATGGCGAACCCATCTCACACCCCCCGAAGCATGCTTTCACCCAAACGCGGTAAAATCTGCTCATACTCACACCGTTCGGCTCCAAATCGCGAGGAAACGCAGAAGAGAAGTAGGGTATCCATCTCCCTACCACCACCGAAGTTCTCGCGCGCCGAAACGACTAAACCACGTCGAAACCATCACACGAACCACGCCACGTCGGCTTTGAATCCACCGAGGGATCGCGCCAACGCCACGCTCCATCCTTCACACCAACACGCTCCATGACAACTCCACGACGTTCCTGCCTCGCCCACCTCGCCACGGTCGTGCGGCCCGCGGAGAGAGGAGAAGAGAGGAGAGAGAACGGAGAGAGAGAGTGAGAGACGTGAGAATGAGAGAGAGGAGAGAGGGTGAAGAAGAAATAGAAAAGGAAATTAGGAATTTCCTAATTTTTGTGAAATCTGATTTTTAGCCCAAAAATTCACTAATTCAAAAAAATACGAAAAAATAGTCCAAACGATCCTCGGAAGGAGCATAACGCAACTGTAGCATCCTCGAGTCGATGAACTCAACAGTAAACTCTCCACTGGGTTCCGTAACTTGTACGAGAGAAAAATCCGCGTGGATCGTAAAACACAACTTAAGACCCACAAAAGCGATCCGAAAGCTCTCTGACAATGATCCGAAATAATCCAGGGCATTACACCCATGCCCTGTCGCAGGCCCAGATCATAGGTCGTACCCACGTGCTCCTTCTCCTGCAGCGGCGACTGCTGCACATTAATTGCAAACGGTGCCCCACCTTGGCGACGATACCAAGACGCCACTTGCGCCACTCCATCTGATAGCGCGGGCACACTCCCTCTCTGGCGTGCCCTTCATCATTAATGACTGGCGCCCATGTCACATTAATGACAAAGCTTCCTCCCCGGTGGGAACGACGAGTCAAACGTCCATGACTCCTGCTTCGTCAGGCACGTAAACCAAGCGGCTCACGACTCCCCTAGTCACGAAAAATCAACGGTTAACCCTCCTGGCGATAGTATAAAAGGACTCTGGCCCAACAGCTAAGAGGTAAGGAAAGAGAATCAGCCAAGCACCTCCCCACGAGTTCTCTTGTTCTCCCTCTAGCACTCTCCCTTCGGCCTATAGTTGCCTGACTTGACTATTAGAGGGTTGACCCTTGGGATAACTCCCAGGGCTCCTTCTGACTCTTCCTGATGGTTGCAGGTCTCTCTCCAGTGAGGCTCACAGTCTCGTTCAAACAAATTCTTGGGTGTGTGGATCGAAAAGTGGGTGACCATTTATCAACTGCTACAGTTGGTTTGAGCACATTAAGTGTAATTCATAAATTTAAGTGAATAGTTTATTATTTATAGCATAACATTGTGCAAGAATGTCAAAATGAGATGAAATTAGGGTCATGAGAAAGATAACTTGATTATCTACAATTTTCATGTCGAGCACTTTTTGAGATTTTGTCATTTCATAGGCCAAAAATATCATTTAACAATAGTGCTGTGTTATTGGCCGAGTCTGGATAGTCCAGCATTGTTGGCCGAACTTGGATAGCCACGTGTTGTTAGCCGAGTCTAGTCGACCGAGTGATGTTGGCCGAGTCTCATAGACCAAGTGGTGTTGGCCGAGCCTCATAGACCGAGTGATCTTGGCCCCAATCTCATAGACCGAGTGGTGTTGGGCGAGCCTCGTAGATCGAGTGATGTTGGCCGAGTCATATAAGTTGAGTGATGTTAGTCGAGCTTTGTGGGCCGAGTGACGTTGGCAAAAGTTGTACAAAATTCCACTACATCATTTCGCATTTGGGTAAAATGTGACTTTTTTATGAGCTTCATGTGGGGTAACGTGGAGAATTTAACTTAGCCTTAGAACTTGTAGTTAATCTTGAGATTTGGAGGGGATTCTTTAAAATATCTATCTCTTTTCCACTATCTTTCTCATTTTCATTTTCATTTTATCTTCTATAATCGAGAAAGTAAAAGTAAAGGGGAAATGGAGAAAGGAAATAGGAGAAGCAGTAGCAAAAGAACAGGAAGGGTAAGGACAAGTTTGTTTTGGGTCAATTAAATCGTGCCATTAGAGGAAGATGTAATGAGATATATTATTTTGTAGTGTTTAGGAGTAAGCATGTCATCCCCTACATTTGGGATTGAAGTTTGGAGTGAATCTTAAAATTTTGGGGATTTCATCTTATAGAGGTAGGAAAATGCTCCCTATACCTCATACCACACTTTTAAGATTTGTTTATTTGGGGAAGAGCAATCGGTCTCCCGAAAAAATTTACAAACATTATAAGAAGACGTCAGAAAGAGCCCTGGGAGTGCTCCCAGGGGATAACCCACTGATGCTTAAGACATAGACACTTGTGAAAGCTAAGAAGGAGGGAGAAGAGAGTCAGAGTGAGGAGAGAAACAGTATGATCAAAGGAGTGGAGTTCTGGAGAGTGATCAGAGGCCTGTAGGAAGCACGGAGAGGTAGGGAGAGAAGAACCACAGGGGCCGGGAACCTCTCAGATTCTACTCCTCGGATGGAGAATCCTTCGATTTATATGCGGGGAGCTCTTCTCTCTACGATTGACTCTGTGTAGGAGTGTCTAGAGGGCGTCTCTAGCAGTTTAGCTGTAAGTTCAGGCCAACCGCCCTTCCTCCCGACGTCCCGTGAGGGCCTATTTATACAAGCCGTAGTGGTGCCGACTATTCTTCCACTGGGAAAGTGGCGAGGATCGTGGAGGGACGTTTCCTTGATCGTCAGGAGTTTTTCATTAATGTTCCCTTGCCCGTTATTGGGAGGGAGGCTCCGCGGCGGAGATTTCAATGACGTGAGTGTGACGTAGTCCACACCATGGGAAGCCTCGTAATGGTAGTGGCAACGTTTATCCGATGGCGAGTTCCACGGCGTCCAGGACGCGTGCAGTAATTCCACCTCGGGGCCGGCGGAACTTTCTTGGGCCTTAACTAGGCCGCCCTGGATGGGTTGAGAGTGGAGTGTCCCGTTACGGACATGGTCGATCAAGGCCATAATAGGCCTGGCGATGTTAGGCCATACTGGGCTTGCCGAAGTTTACCCTCCTCACATCTTAGGGTAGACATGTGATAAATCGAGAATATGTTATTTGTTATTTCTATTGATTTGATGATATTTTGATATTGAGAAATGAAATTCGTACATGCAAGAGCTGTAGAAATTAATTGGGGATGTTCTACTAAAAAAATTAACTAAATAATAGAAATAATAGGGTTTAGTTACATGCAGTCTAAAGTAATCTTGCATGATTAAAACTTGCGGTCATCATATTAAATAGTGTATATGTGATCTAGTTATTTATATTTGATTTCTCAATTTGTCATGTACCATAATTCATATGCCATCCATAGATCATTCTGTTAATTAAAGTTATTCATATGAAACACGTCAAAGAAGTTAATACAAAAATAAGCTCATAGATAGTGCCATCTTAAGAGGAAACTGCTGGCCACCCATAATAAGCGTCTACTATAAATGAAGCTCAATGTCTGAGGTCAAATGGAAAAATTCAGAAACAAGACTTATGGTAATATGGTGGATGGCTTGCACAATTTATCAAAATCGAAGGCCTGCTATGTTGTGCTTTTGAAGCATGTCGTATTTCTGAAATTAAATTGCATCTAATTTGGGCTATCTTAGTGTATAATTGGCCTTAATAATTTGAAGTCACATATGAATATGATTATGAATATGATCTGATTATTATGGAGTACGCGCATACGATCAGTCAGGACCATAACATACGAGTGTAATTGAAATTTATATGCAGGCTATTGGTAATTCTGATTGTGAAGGAAATTGAAATTGTGAATGTAAATTGCAAATCTGAAATATATGCTCACATGCCAACTAGTTCACTATTCTGTTATTTACGTTCCTTTGATTTATATTACATGTTTGAGCTTCAAGGTATCGCAGATTTTGTCAAATTATTATATGTTAGACATGCCGTCTAGTTTGATGCCTATTAAGTCTTAGGTCCCACACGTGTGATTTAACCATTTTCAGAAAATTAGACAATGTAATTTTGGGTCTGAGGGAAAAAGCTGCCAAGCCCGGTAAGGCCTAGTAACTCTAGATACGAACCGATGTCGCCAGGTCCACATCGGCCATCACCAGGTGACCCACAGTTCAAGAACGTAGTCCAATCGAGGCCCACTTAGGATTGGCCGGCCCATAGGCATGATTCTCACATATGTGGGTCCTGGATCCCGTGAGATTTGCTAGCGTTAAGGCCACAGTTACGGGACTTACCCCAATGAATGCAGGATTACGCTCATGCCACTGAGGTGTCCGTCACGATACCCTCCCTCATAATGGGCGAGTGGACAACAGACGATCCTCACGATCGAAAAGAACATCGCTCCACTAACCACGCCCTCACCAAGTTAGGAAAGAGATGATGTCATGACAACCGATATAAACATGGTTCTGGACTGACCTAGGGACACACAGAACTACTCGCCTAAAGACGCCCGCACAATCAAGCTCCTGCTACAAGAGAGTGATATAGAGTGATCGTCATCATCTTAGGCTCCGGACCTCTTCGTCGAGCACTCATTCCCTCTTTCGAGCACTCTTTCCCCTTCAGAAACTCTCACCTCTCCATGTCTCTGCTTTTTAGCATTCGTGTATACATCTCTGACTTAGGCATCGGAAGGTCAGGATCACACCCAGGAGTCCTTATGAAACTCGGTTCAGGGTTTGCAGGTTTTCTCGGGATAGTGAGACACTCTTCCTCTGGAAAGAAATCTCAAAGGTGTAGTACGAGGCCCAAGGAACATTTTTTAGTCTCTACAGGATCTATCGAGGAGAAAGTCGAAGAGTGATCTTGGAAAATTTTTGCAGTCCAATGTGTATAAGTTATAAAGGTTCAATTCTTTATATGCATGTATTAAATGTGACTTTTGGAGTAGATCTCTCCGTGAGAGAGATGTCATCGTTGTTTTGACTACAAGAAAAAGCGCGAATAGCGACCGACGTTTCGGTCGCTATTCGGTCTCTGATCGGTCGCAAAAAGGCACTGCGACCGAACTGACACCAATTTGCGACCGAATATATCGGTCGCTATATCATGGTCGCTAAATAGCGACCGATACCTATCGGTCGCAGAATAGGTCGCAGTTAGAGACCGATGCCTATCGGTCGCCGAATCTGTCTCTGATAGCGACCGCTCTAAATCGGTCGCCGAATCGGTCGCTATAAGCGACCGACAAACATCGGTCGCAGGATCGGTCTCTAACTGTTCGGTCACAAATATGGTCGCTATTCGGTCGCTATACCGCATAGACGGTGGCTACCATGGTCTCTGTAGGAAGCGACCGAATGGGGTTCGGTCCCTATTCGGTCGCTAAGTTTGTAGTTTTTTTTTTTATAAATTTATATAAACTGATAAATAAATTACCTGATAAATAACAAATTCATAACATAAATATAAAATCAACTACACAAATCACAATATCGACAAATCTCAAATTCATCACATACAAACACCTGATAAATAACAATTTCATAAAACAATAGTAAATCAACTACACGGATCACAATCTCCACGAACCTCAAATTACACACAACTAAAATAAAATCACAAATTAATCATACATCCATAATCATACATCCATAATAATAAAATAACAACATACACACAACTAAAATAAAATCACAAATCCTCCACATATGTCTCATCCTGGTCGTCGTCTCGTCCAACATCATCCTGGTCGTCGTCTCGTCCAACATATCGCGACGGATGATCCTGTATATCATTTAAAAAAATTATAATCAAATCCTTAATAAAGAAATCAAGCATTAACAAGAGTATGCCAATAGTTTAAGCCAGCTCATTTTCATATATATAAATACACACACACAATATATAAGTTCAATAATCAAATTGTATTTTAAAAATGAACTTTGAGCGCCGAGCTCAAATCGGGCATCCGATTTGGATTCCGTCAGTTCTGACAAGTCACTTTCATCTCCCCGGTCGTATTGGAATGACCGGCACGGCCATCCGACCGGTATTTCAAATTTTAGACCCCCGGACCCGTCCTAACAGTTCATTTAAACTAAGTGTATTTTAAAAATGAACTTTGAGCGCCGAGCTCAAATCGGGCATCCGATTTGGATTCCGTCAGTTCTGACAAGTCACTTTCATCTCCCCGGTCGTATTGGAATGACCGGCACGGCCATCCGACCGGTATTTCAAATTTTAGACACCCGGACCCGTCCTAACAGTTCATTTAAACTAAGTGTATTTTAAAAATGAACTTTGAGCGCCGAGCTCAAACCGGGCATCCGATTTGGATTCCGTCAGTTCTGACAAGTCACTTTCATCTCCCCGGTCATATTGGAATGACCGGCACGGCCATCCGACCGGTATTTCAAATTTTAGACCCCCGGACCCGTCCTAACAGTTCATTTAAACTAAGTGTATTTTAAAAATGAAGTTTGAGCGCCGAGCTCAAACCGGGCATCCGATTTGGATTCCGTCAGTTCTGACAAGTCACTTTCATCTCCCCGGTCGTATTGGAATGACCGGCACGGCCATCCGACCGGTATTTCAAATTTTAGACCCCCGGACCCGTCCTAACAGTTCATTTGAACTAAGTGTATTTTAAAAATGAAGTTTGAGCGCCGAGCTCAAACCGGGCATCCTATTTGGATTCCGTCAGTTCTGACAAGTCACTTTCATCTCCCCGGTCGTATTGGAATGACCGGCATGGCCATCCGACCGGTATTTCAAATTTTAACTACTCTACGGTACATCCATGAACGATCTTCAGACATTTTCCCTATGCAAATGAAATGTAAACACACAAAACTTTAACATGTTTAACAAAATAAAAACTCCAACCCTTTCCTCACATCGTCCATCTCTGCCATTTTAAATAGGAAGGAAATATCATTTAGATTTTCACTTTTTAACCCATCTGTGAAGGTTTGATCGCACGATTAATTACTATATGTGTTGTGTTATTTGCTAAAAATTTCGGCAGCATCTCCTCACACCTCTCCGATATACCACAAAATATTTATTGATTAAGAAATTTTCTTAAACACTTACTAATAAGTGGTTAAGAAAATAATCAAAATCAATAAAGGTATATCAGAGAGGAATGAGAAGACGCATCCAGCCAAAATTTTTAACAAACAACACAAACACATATAGTAATTAACCACCTAAGTGCGATCAAACATTCACAGACTGTCCAAACGGGACAATTCAAGACTTTGAGTTAGATATACACATTCTCATCATTCAAAATGAGAACGTGCACATCAATCCCAAAGTCTTGAACGGGTAGATTGATTGACACGGGCTTAACACGCTCTCCTAAGATACGTGCAATGTTAGGTTGCACCCACGCATCTCAGCTAACATACAACACCCAACTAATTAAATATTGACAAGATACTAACACATTCTAAAAACATAGCAATAACATGTGAAATTGACAATACATGTACACAATGAAAACATGAATTTTATTGTAACATCCAACACATTCAGTTAATTTTCTTGGTCGGCTGTACCATCCCAACCTTATGAGTTTGATAGGGTACTGTTTGGAGGATGACCACCGGCTGCTGGTGTATGAGTTCATGCCACGGGGAAGCCTGGAGAACCATCTTTTTAGGAGTATGTCTGTTTCGATTATTCTCTGCACCGTTTGGTTTGCTGACTCATTTAGGCACCTGTTTTCTTAAAGAAAAAAAATTGTAATGCGCAGTGGCCTCACCTTTTACCCAATGGTTACCTACGTAGTTCTTTTGAATCAGTTTTTGAACCCCACAATGTCGATTCTGCAGGGGGTTCATACTTCCAGCCTCTCTCCTGGAACCTTAGGATGAAGGTTGCTCTTGGAGCCGCAAAGGGGCTGGCCTTTCTGCATGGTGCTGAAACAAAGGTTATATATCGGGATTTTAAGACATCAAATGTGCTTCTTGATTCAGTAAGTGGAGACCCTTGTCTTATAGTTGATGGATGATATGTTTTCTTGATTAACGTTCCCCGTCATGATGTTCTGCCTCTCAAATCCCTTCTTTGCAAACCTACAAAATTATAATGCCAAGCTTTCCGACTTTGGCTTGGCAAAAGATGGACCAACTGGTAACAAGAGCCATGTGTCAACTAGGGTCATGGGAACATACGGATATGCTGCTCCTGAGTACCTTGCAACAGGTAAACCTTTGGTTCCAAACTGCTTGTATGTCCCTCCATCTTTTTGTCTTTAGGTGTTCCATTTTCAAGTGCTGATCAGTGTGTCTCAGATTTTTGGATGGCATTTGTCTTGCTTTTTTTTTTCTCTGTGGGTAACAAGATGCCATTTTCTCTTCGTAAATGAGAAAATTGTGCCGAAATGACACGAGGAGTCGGCAAATAATTCGGATTAAAACAGAAACTGAGTTGGTAAGGGACCTTGAATAAAACATAGATTACCCATGAATTTCTCCTTGAATAAAGTGTTGACAGCTCAGGAATATTTGATCTGGAGAGTGATAGTATTGTCCATTGGCATGATTAAGATTCTCTAGTGTAATATTTGATTGTCATCTCCGAGATATTTTTGGAGTGAATTAGGGGCGGGTATATCACCCCGACTGACCCACTCCTAACCCACCTCGGGTGATTTATTTCACCCCTTTTTAAGAATTCACATACCCTAACTTTATCTCTAACCGACTCCGATTAAGAAAAAAAAACGAACTAAATAAGAATAACTCGTCTCACCCTAATTAATCTATCGTAATCGGATTTACTTCTTTATCAAAGTGGCCCTACGAAATTAGTCCATCGCTTGCGGGTCGTGACAAAGTGCCTTCAAACGTTAAGATTGCGTTTGAGAACGCAGATAGAAAAAGAGGCCATGGAATGATTATTTAAGCCTCAGTCTTTAAATAAAACTCTAGTGACACGTATTACATCTGTTGAATTTTTACACTATTTTTGGTTCTCATAAGAATGATGGGGTCATATGTAGAGTTCATCTTGTACCTTTGCTTTAAAATTCTCATAATCCAATGTTTGGATTTGTTGGTTCTCAAGTTCTTGGATTTTGGGTTTGCTACAGTTTTAAATCGAAAAATAAGAATTGGGGAAAATACATGACACAATAAATGGACTGCATATTGAAGCCAGAACATTAATAACGGACCGGACAAACTAAAAAGATAATCTTATAATATTTCACACTATTTTACAGGAGAACAAATGATATGTGGACACCATCTCAAGAGTCTTAAATAAATCAGGTTCATTGCACGAGCATAGCCCCTCCCCCGGAGCCCCTCCACCGGAGCCCCTCCCCCTCCACCGGAGCCCCTCCCCCTGCGCAGCCCCCCCTCCACCGGAGCCCCTCCCCCTGCGCAACCCCCTCCCCTCCACCGGAGCCCCCTCCCCCTCACCCCTGCGGAGCCCCCTCCTCTCCACCGGAGCCCATCCCCCTGCGCAGCCCCCCCTCCACCGGAGCCCCTCCCCCTGCGCAGCCCCCTCCCCTCCACCGGAGCCCCCTCCCCCTCACCCCACCGGAGCCCCTCCCCCTGCGCAGCCCCCTCCCGTCCACCGGAGCCCCCTCCCCCTCACCCCTGCGGAGCCCCCTCCCCTCCACCGGAGCCCCTCCCCCTCCCCTGCGCAGCCCCCTCCCCCTCCCCTGCGGAGCCCCCTCCCCCTCACCCGAGCTCCACCCCCCCTCCCAGACCAACCTCCCCCGCCACCCCCTCCCACCGAAACCCCCCTCACTGGAACCCCTCCAAGAAGAAAAAAAATGAGAAATAGGGCATGGTCGATGGCCGGCGGGGAGGGAGAGGGGGGGGGGAGAGAGGCGCGGGGCTGGAGGGAGAGGAGAGGGGGGGGAGATCGAGAGGGAGAGGACTTACCAGACCGAGGAGGGTGACGACGAGGACGACGGGGACCGACGAGGTCGACGGCGAGGATGGTGCGGGGCTGGCCGAGACAGCGAGCTCCGGCGTCCGTCCACCACCACGCCGCTCGCCACGCCCGTGGCCGCAAGGCAGAGGGGGGGGGGGAGGGCGAGGGGGCCGGAGGGGGAGGGGAGAGCTCCGGTGGAGGAAGGGTTATCAGAAGTAAATGCAGGGGGGAGATGGTCGCGGGGTAAATGCAGTCATATCAGCGACCGATTAGAGACCGAAATATATTCGGTCGCAACATCGGTCTCCAATTCGGTCGATTTTGAAAAAAAAGAGCCCGGAATAAATTCGAGCTAAATATAGCGACCGATTGGAGACCGAACTAAATTCGGTCGCCAAAACGGTCTCAGATATGCGACCGATTATTTCGGTCGCCGAATTGGTCTCTATTTGGGACCGACTAGCGACCGATTTAATCGGTCTCTAATTCGGTCGCTATAGCCACTTTTTCTTGTAGTATGTTTCTGGAATCATTAGATGGTTTGACCTTTAATATCTTACAGATATTCCGGATTCACAAAGTATAGGTGTGAAGTGTGTCATCTCCAGACCGGGCACCGAGCCATAGGAGGGGGGGCACCAAAGAGAGTTGGCGTCACAACTGAAGGGTGGCCATGGAGCTCAGGAGGGCTCCGTCAGAAGGGTTAGAGGGTGCGGGGAGCTTCCCTCGAGGGAGCTTTAGCAAAGCACTAGAGTGCTTTTTTTTTCTACCTTAACTAGTGTACTTGGAGGAGGTCATTGAGACCCCCTTTTATAGGCGAAGGCTCGAGAGAGGTGTTCTATTTGACGGGTCTATATATGGTTCCTGAAATGATCTCATAGCCTGACGTGATAGTTGAAGCCACGGTCGTTATGGAAAAGTGGAGCGAATCATGATGCCGAAGAGGGGAGTGGATCTGCTGACGTCGGCCCCCGTTATTACGATTTTGAATTTTCAGAACCTAGTGACAAACTCGTACTTAGCGGGGTTAGGACACGTGGCGGCCATGCGCCAGTACACACGCATCACAAATCGGAAAGAAAAAAGATGTAAAAGAAAATGTAACTAGATATTTTTTTCTCGGTACCTAAAGTTTTTTTTAAAGGAGAGGGAGAACTTGATATTGAATCGGAGACCTTTCCCTTGTCGGATCACCGTGAGGAGTGGGCTGTAATAACCCGAGTCACCGGGGACAATAGATACTGATCGTGGTGTGTGCGTTGTGACCATGTTTGAGAGCATTTACCAGTGCGAGAAACTTGAAGTTTGTCGGGAGAAATCTTACTAAATTATAACCAGACATCCCAGCGGAGAGCAAGGGAAGGCCTGGTCTCCTCTGAAGATTCGGGCTATTTCGAGAATGTCTCAGCCAACTATTTTAACGGCAGGCAGCTCTTTTCCTTATTTATTAATAGATAACGCCATGGCCAATCTTCCAAAGCTACGACTCTCCACATTCTCTTCTTCACTCGCGTTCGGGCTTCTCTGCTCCTACTCCTCGGCCTCATCGTGATCTTGATATGGCCATCGTGAGAAGCCCGCGGATCCCTCCCAAGCTCCTCCGCACCGCCAGATCCATATTATCCTCGCCGCAGTCGCCTACCTCTTCCACTCCCGCCACAGTTATCCTGCGGCGGCTGACGGTGAAACCCGATGCCGGCGGCGCGGAGGTCTTCGACTTTGAGGACACCCAGCGGTTGTTCGTCAGGGTGCCGTCGCGGACGCTCCTGCGCTCGCTGGCGATCATGTACGCCATGGCGTGCGACCCGGTGGTGGGCATGGGGATCGCCCTGATGCGGTCGCGGGTGATGGAGCGGAGCCGGGCGGCGAGGGCCGCGGTGATGGCCGCGGCGAAGGAGACGGTGTACCGGCACTTCTGCGCGGGAGAAGGGGTAGAGGAGGCCGGGCGAACGCTGAAGGAGCTGTGGGACGAGGGGCTGCGGGGGATCCTTGACTACAGCCTCGAGGACGCCGAGGACAACTCCGGGTGCGACGCCAACCTCGCCGAGTTCTTGAAGACCGTCGAGATGACGTCGTGCCTGCCGCCGTCCTCGGTGAGGAAAAGCTCCTCAACTTGATCGTGACATTATTTTCCTTACAGCAAAACATGCAGACCGGAGCTCCTTCGCCGCGGCCACAGCCAGACGACGCTGGTGCACGGCGTGTCAGTCTATGGAATTTTAACCTATAGAATATGGTGTCCGTCTATTCATCTCTACCCAGAGAGCTGAACTTCATTGACGGTGTGTCAGGTGAGCTTTGCATGCGTCAAGATCACAGCGATCTGCCCGGTGATGCTGCTGGAGCGCGTCAGCGACCTGCTGAGATGGGAACAGAAGAACCCGTCGACGGTGCTGCCCTGGCGGCGCAACTCGATGCCGGTCCTGTGTGACATCAGTCCCCTCTACCACACGCCCTCGGAGCCGCCGCCGCTGACGCCGGCGGAAGAGCACGACCTCAACCTGGCCCACGAGAGGCTCTCCACCCTCTGCGCCAAGTGCGCCGAGTCCAACCTCCCGCTACTCATCGACGCCGAGTACACCTCCGTCCAGCCGGCGATTGATTACGTTTCCTACGAGGCCGCGGCCAGCTTCAACAAGGGCTCCGACCCCATCGTCTATGCAACCATCCAAGCGTACCTGAGGGACGCCAAGGACCGCCTGGTCGTGGCGACGGAGGCGGCCGATAGGGAAGGCATCACCATGGGTTTCAAGCTGGTGAGGGGTGCCTACATGACGAAGGAAGCGCGGGAGGCTGCCTCGCTGGGCGCGGCGTCGCCCGTCCATTCCAGCATCGGGGACACGCACGCGTGCTACAATCAGTGCGCCTCCTTCATGCTCGAGCGAGCCGCGAGGGGGTCCGGCTCGGTCGTCCTCGCCACCCACAACGTCGAGTCGGGTAAGCTGCTCTTGCGAGGAACCATGCATGCATGCACGCACGCCACTGCATGTGAGCCGTCTGTTCCCCACCTCGTGGTACTACTCCTGACGGTCATTAATTTCAGGTAAGATGGCGGTGTCGAAGGCGGAGGAGCTAGGGATGGGCAGGGGAAACCGGAGGATGCAGTTCGCGCAGCTAAAGGGGATGGCGGAGGGGCTCTCCCTGGCGCTGCGGAACGCGGGGTGCAACGTGAGCAAGTACCTGCCCTTCGGCCCTGTGGACAAGGTCATCCCTTACCTTGTGAGAAGGGCAGAGGAGAACAGAGGGGTCTTCTCTACGTCCTCCTTAGATAGAAGGCTCATGGGGTAGGTATAATTTGTACTGTGGCTTGCAATTAGGGTTTAAGCTGATCCCTCGTCTTCTTCTGTATATCTAGTCGATTTCCTTAACCGTAACCTTGGCCTGTTCCCCCACCGTGCGAGTGCACAGGCGAGAGCTGAAGAGGAGACTGGCACACGCGTTGCTCGGAAGATGATGATCGTCACGTCCAGGCCCGTGCGAGGAATTTCCGCCATGCCAGACTGCTTGCTTTGTGTTCATATATAGCATTTGTATTCTGCACCATTTAAGCGCGCTCCGTGAGCAATTAATGGCGCTAATTATAGGCTTTTTTTAAATTAAAATCTGTTGTAATTTCGGCCGTTTTAAAAAGCGGTTCCCATTAATTGGAATCTTCATTAGCTGTAACTCGATCTACCGAATCTATTTAAAGCCTACGATCACGTAGTTTGATTTGTTTTGATTTTAAGAAAAAAATTTCAAATCAAATCAAATTAATAATTCAATTCGAATCGAATTATTTTAAAATCAAATCAAATTAATTTTATTATGTTCAATTTGATTCGATTTGAATTATATTCTTGTCTCCTTTTAAAAAATAGATTGAATTTAAAAATAAGTAGATAAATATAGATTAAAAAATTTCTATTAAATAAAATAAATATTTAAAAAAAAACATCAAAAGTTATAACGCGTAATAACAAACTCTGTGATATTTTTACGTAAAAAATTTAAAACTTTAATTACAATAAAATAGAAGGTGATTTGAAACTTATTTTATAGAGTCAAAAATCTCGTCAGGATGGCGAGAATTAGACTTTTAGAATTAAAATCTATAGTTATATATACGCTTATATTAACTTGATAAAAATATTCTTAAATTTATATTATTTGATTCGGTTCAATTTTTTAAATTTTAAAATCAAATCATAAATTTTAATACGATTCAATTTGAATTTAAATAAGAATTTTTTAAATTTTAATTCAAATCGAATCGAATCAAATATATGATTTAATTTTTGAAGTTAAACCTGAATAATGTTCACCCTATCTAATGGTGTACGTTTAAATAAAAGAAAAACAGGTAAAACCAAACATACGGCCATACGGGGATGTCTTTTCACAATTCACATTCACTGTGAACACTTTGTTTATGCTAGAAGTGGGTAATTAATAGTGGGGGATGGGATATATATATACATATATATATATATATATATATATATATATATATATATATATGCACCTGGGTGCATGTTTTAGTAAACATAAATAAAGTATCTTATCATCACCCTTCTGCAAGTGCAACTTTTAGTAAATATCACGGTACTTAATTACCTGATCTCATCCCATATTTCAAATCTGTTACAGCGCCTTCGGAGAGAGGTGTTTCTAGGTCGTTAACGCACTCCCAATAACTTATATATATATATATATATATATATATATATATATATATATATATATATATATATATATATATATATATATATATATAGCGGGGGGATTTCTATAGCCCATATAAGAGCAGGTCGAACTAAGTCCAACGAGACTAAACGAGGCCCAACTCATCTAAGTGACCGTCCTGTAGGGCCCACTTAGCATAAAAGCCCAATAAGTTCACTCGGGATCAATCACTTCCTCGACGGGCATTAGGCTCGAAAGGCCGAGCGTCGGTCCAGTCGGAGGAACACCCACGCCCGATCTATTCCCCTCACCGGGATAAAGGCTAGCTAGCGCCCAGCGCCCACTCCGACTGAACCTCACCCGAGCTAAGCCTATCGCCCGGGACAGGGCTGGCCCTCTACACTCATGGGTCGACCGACGAATGTTTATCCACGCTGCCACTGAGAGTCCTTTCTGAGCAGGAGTTTACGAGGATAAGGGGGCCCACGACTCCTCAAGGCTATAAAGAGCCCACGATAAGGACGTAAAGAGCCCACGTCGAGGACGTAACCCCCGCCTGAAACTCCTCAGCTTACGGGACTCATAAACCTGGCACACTATTTAAACCAGGGACTCCCTCCAGCGAAAGGTAAGGCCAACACACGCCTAAAACTCCCTAAGCAGGAACCACTTCACCACCCTGGTAGAGAGGGATCTCGTGCATCCCCTTCTTCCTCCCTTCATAACTTCCACCACTGCTCTACTGACTTAGGTATCGGAGGGTTTTCCCCAGGGAACCATCCTTGGGCCCCCTGATCCGTTTCCCTTCCTTGCAGTTTACTGTTCGGTGATCATCTTCTCCAGCTCAGGACCAGCGCGAGATCGCCCCTCTTCATCTGGCGTCGTATGTGGGAAACGATCAAAGAGCCAGTATGGTGTGAAGGAGTACAGGGAGGAGGTCCACCGGCGATAGGGGGAAGGCCATGGTGGTGGGGGGAGAGGGCCCTTCTCAGGCCGCACAAGACCCCCCCTCCAACGCCAGCACCCCAGCCGACGAACCACCCCCACCCGCGGTGGTGGACCTACCATCCAACGAGGGCGCTGACGCTTTACAAGCTCTCAACGTAAAACTGGACGTCCTCGTGGAGCTCATGAGGACCCAGGCGGCCAGGGAAGGAAGGTCACACATCCCTCCGGAAAGCCCTCCCCGCAGAGACGCGTCCCAACACACTGTCGGAGGCCGCTTTACCCTCCAGGGACGGCGGCTTATTCGCAACAAGTCAGGAGGACCTTCACAAGCCCTTCCTTCGGAGCAAGAGGCCTCCTCCACATCGAAAAGGGGAAAACCTGGGGCACACCGTCCGCACCCGGAAACCGAAGTCCTTAGGGAACGCCAGGACAGCCCCACGGCGCAACGACAGCCGGAGTTATCCCTCCGACTACGAGAGTTCGAGAGGCGCTTTGCAGAGCAGGAGCGTGCCTTACGCGCCCTACAGAAGACCTCCCCAGCAGAGGACGAGGAGAAATCCCCGTTCTCCGACAGCATCTTGAAGGTAGAGATATCTCCCAGAATCTCCATTCCGACCTTCAAGTCTTACAACGGCCAGGGCGACCCAGCCGACCACTTCGACGCCGTGATGACCCTCCACGGGGCGTCCGACGCGATCAAGTGCCAAGCCTTTGTGACCACCCTAGTCCAAGGTGCCCAAGCATGGTTCCGGGCCCTCGCCCCCGGATCCATCCGAGACTTCAAGCAATTTGGGCGAGTGTTCAAGTAGAGTTTCGCCGACAGCGGCCCCCCAAGGTTGGTAGCGGGGCTATTGGCTCTCAAACATGTGCAGAGGGAGAAACTCCAGGCTTATATCAACCGATTCAAGTCGGAAGCCCTGAGAATCCCCCGCCTAGATGTAGCCTCGGCCATAACCGCGCTGACCGGAGGCACCCGGGACGAGAACCTCCGTCGCGAACTTATCCTCCACCCTCCCTTGACCCTTGCCAAGCTAGTGACTCTAGCTTTACGCCATGCTGAGTGTGAAGAAGTTTTCAGCGCATGCCGAGGCGCAACCGGCTCGGGTCGGGAGGGGGACAAGAAGCGAGCACCCGAGTCAAGCTCGGGCCAAGGAAAAAGGTGAAACCGGGTCAGGGAGCACAAAGAACCGTCCTGGAAGTACGAGCGGTACATTCCCTTAACCGCTCTGGTGTACGAGATCTATGAAGATATCAAAGGCTCGGGCCTCCTCCGCCAACCCGAGCCAATGAGGTCGAAGAGCCGCAATCGCAGTAAGCACTGCCTGTTCCACAGCGACCACATGCATCATACCGGCAACTGCCACCAGCTCCAGGATGAGATCGAGCGCCTCGTCCGCCAGGGACACCTATCCCGGTTCGTGGCCGGGCATAAGGAAGACCGAGGCGCCCCAGAGGAGATCTACAACGCCCCTCGCGGGGTCTACATCAATGTCATCTCTGGAGGAGCTGCATCAGGAGAAGACAATAGCCGAGGAAGGAAGCGTCATGCTGAATGGGCGAGTCGAGCCATCGAGCCTCCCAATGCCCCGCCAAGTGAGCCCCAGGTCATAGTCTTCTCCGACCAAGACCTGGAAGGGCTGAGCACCCCGCATGACGACGCCCTAGTTATATCGGCTACGATAAACCATTGTAACATAGATAGGATTCTAGTTGACAATGGAAGTGCCCCTGACGTATTATCTTATGAGTGTTTTCTTAAGATGGGGGAGAATCCGTCTAAACTCCGCCCGATCCGAACCCCCCTTTGCGGGTTCAATGGCCTGGCCACTTATCCCAAGGGAGCCCTGAGCCTGCCGGTTACTCTCGGCACCCCACCCAAAACTGTTACGGTTATGGTGGACTTCATAGTGATCAAGGGTATGATGGCATACAACGTAATCTTCGGCCGGGGGATCCTTAACCAAACAAAAGCGGTGCCCTCTACCTATCACCAAAAAATGAAGTTCCCCACTAAGCATGGGGTGGGGGAAGTCCGGGGCAACCAGGCGTTGGCCAGAAGGTGCTATAATATCTCGGTTGAAGCCACAAGACCGGACGGGAAGAATAAGGGCCCCCGGGAAGTTGAGGAAAAACCTGTAACATCCGAGCCTGGAGGCGAGTTGTTAACGGTTTTCCTAAACGATGACCCGACCCTAGGAGTAAGGATTGGAGCCGACCTACCATCCGAGGTTCAGCAGCAATACACAGAATTTCTTTCTGGGTACATCCGAGTCTTTGCATGGTCTCATGATCAACTCCCCAGGATACCAGGAGAGACGGTAGTGCATAAACTCAACCTTGACCCGACCGTGAAGCACGTACAACAACGCACAAGGAAGCACGCGCCAGAGAAGCAGATGGTCATCAAGGAGCAATTCACCAAGGGGCAAAAGACTGGTCTTTTTAGATCGGTCCTATACCCGACGTGGCTGGCTAACGTCGTCCTGGTGCCAAAAGCTTCGGGAAAGTGAAGAATGTGTGTGGACTTCACAGACTTGAACAAAGCCACGCCAAAAGACTGTTATCCGCTGCCGAGCATCGACCAACTGGTTGACTCAACCTCGGGCAACGAGATACTCAGCTTCCTTGACGCCAATTCAGGCTACCACCAGATCAGAATGGATCCAGAAGATATCGAGAAGACCACCTTCATCACCGACTTCGGCGTGCGTTGCTACACCCGGATGCCCTTCAGGCTGAAGAATGCTGGAGCCACATACCAGAGGCTGGTCAACCATATGTTCAAGGGACAGCTCAGCTGGAACGTCGAGGCCTATATTGACAACATGCTCGTCAAGACCCCCAAGGCCGAGGACCACTTCGCCGACCTAACTGAGACCTTCGACACTCTCCTGAGGTACAATATGAAGCTCAACCCCACCAAGTGTGCCTTCGGAGTAAGGTCCGGGAAATTCCTGGGCTTCTTGGTGACCCAGCATGGGATCGAGGCCAACCCCGACAAGGTCCAGGCCATCCTGGATATGCGCCCCCCCACCTGCACCAAGGGCGTTCAACGCCTTACCGGGTGCATTGCTGCGCTCAACCGATTCCTGTCCTGTGCGGCCGAACGATGCCTACCCTTCTTCAAACTGTTGAGGGGGCCCAAAATGGCATATGCTACGTTCGCATGGGACGAGGAATGCCAAAAGGCGTTCGCTGAGCTTAAGGAGTTCCTGGCTTCGCCCCCTGTGCTGTCCAAGCCCGTTCCAGGTGAAGCCCTACATCTCTACCTCTCGGCAACTCCATCCACAGTTAGCTCGGTCCTCGTCAGAAATGACTCGGGAGTCGAGAGACCGGTCTACTACACCAGCAAGGTGCTCAACGAGGCTGAAAGAAGGTACCCCACAACCGAGAGACTCGTGCTAGCGTTCGTTACCTCGGCCAAGCGCCTTCGACGCTACTTCCAAGGGCACTCCATCATCGTGTTGACCGACGAACCACTGAAGAGGATCATCGCTCACCCAGAAGTCTCAGGACGTCTCATCAAGTGGGCCATTATGCTCGGGGCCTACGATATATCATATCGGCCTCGCTCGACTATTAAAGGACAAGTTCTCACTGACTTCATCGCCGAGAGCACCATCCTGGCCGAAGAAAAATCTCCGCCCGCGCCCAGGCAAACCTGGGAATTGTTCGTCGACGGATCCTCCTACTCGGCCGGGAGCGGCGCCGGTATCCTCCTGAAGTCCCCCGAAGGAGCAGAGCTGCAATACGCCTTGAAGTTCAACTTCCAGGCATCCAACAACGCCTCCGAGTACGAAGCCCTTATCTCGGGAGCCCGCATGGCCCAACGGTTGGGGGCTGAGCGAGTCAGAATTCACACTGACTCCCAACTGGTCGCTAGCCAGGTCAACGGTGATTACGAAGCTCGGGAAGAACCAATGGTCAAATACCTCCAGCTGGTCAGAACCGTGGCGCAATAGTTCGAGAGTTTTGAGGTAGTCCGAATAGCTCGGGAGGACAACTCCCGAGCGGACGCCCTCTCTCGGTTGGTCTCCTCTCTTGACCCCGAGGGTACTAGATCGGTCCTTATCGAAGAGCTAGAGCGACCAAGCATTGATTTGGAGCTCATGACTGTTGACTCGGCCCCCCCAAGCGACTGGCGGGCCCCCTACCTGTCGTGGCTCCAAGACTCTCAGGAGCCTCCCGACCCTCGGGAAGCCCGGAGATTGAAATACCAAGCTTGGTGCTTCGTCATTCTAGAGGGCACTTTGTACCGCAGATCCTTCTCTGGTCCCCTCCTGAAGTGCATCAGTATTGACGAAGCCAGCTGAGCGATTCAAGAGGTTAACGAAGGCCTGTGCGGAGCACATCAAGGGGGAAGGTCGCTTGCTAGGATCTTACTTCGGCAGGGTTACTGGTGGCCCACTCTACAGTGCGACTGCTCGACCTACGTGTAACAGTGTGACCGATGCCAACGATTTGACCACTTGGTCCATCAGCCGGCAACGGAGCTCGTCACCCTAGCCGAGCCTTATCCTTTCGCTCGGTGGGGGATCGACATCCTTGGGTCGTTCCCTACGGCTCAGGCCCAGAAGAAGTTCGTCATCGTCGCCATCGACTACTTCACCAAGTGGATCGAGGCTGAAGCTACAGCTAGGATCACCGAGACAGTCGTGTGGAGTTTCGTCTGGAAGTTGATCATCTGTCGCTACGGCATCCCCCGGGCGATAGTGAGCGATAATGGTCGACAATTTGATTCTTGCTATTTCCGAGACAGATGTGCCGACCTTAACATTCGCAATCACTTCACTTCGGTCGCCCACCCTCAGGCTAACGGGCTGGTCGAAAATGCCAATAAGACTATCTTAAAAGGCATCAAGACTAGGCTCGGCAAAGCCAAGGGCAGCTGGCTTGAGGAACTGCCGAGCATACTTTGGTCGCACAGAACGACTCCCAGAACGGCAACCGGTGAGAGTCCCTTTCAGCTAGTGTACGGTACCGAGGCCGTGATCCCGTTGGAGATTGGCAATCCCTCCCTCCGAGTCATCTGCTTCTCTCCCGAGGCAAACGACTAGAAACTGCTTGAAAACCTCGACCTAGCAGATGAAGTCCGCGAGATTGCCAGCATCCGAGCAACGGAATATCAACGCCGTCTCACTCGATACTACAACGCCAAAGTCCGAGACAGACACTTTCAGCCGGGAGACTTCGTTCTCAGAAAAGCCGAAGCCTCTCGACCACTTGAGGCGGCGGGCAAGCTATCCCCTAACTGGGAAGGCCCCTACCGAGTGGTCGAGACGCTCGGGAAAGGAGCGTACCGGCTATCTACTATGGAAGGAGAAACCATCCCTCGGACGTGGAACGCGACTACATTACGCAAGTTCTACTTCTGAATACTTCAGTCGTGTAAGCAATATGAAATAAAATAAAATTTTCCTTCCTCTTCTATTCAAATAATTGTTTGTACATCAAAAAGGTCGAAGCCTATGCAATTGTGGACACCAAAAAAAACTGTTGCACATCCAGATATCCTGCTCGGCTTGGCATCAACAGCAGGGCCGAGTGAAAAAAGCCCGGGAGAGGCTGGTCATATGGATTCCCCGAGCGGGCACACACTGCCGTGAGGCTGTCCTCGGAGTCACGATAGTGAAAAGAAATTAACCACCAAGGGCCCCACAAACCACGGGCCACGGAGAAAATCAAATGGGCCATGACTCGTGCCCACAATAGAACGGGCTCAGAAGTACACCCGGGCAGGCCCTCAGCGGCACACCCCAATGGGCCTCAACGGCACGCCCTTAAGCTGTTCAGCGGCACAGCCCCAATGGGCCTCAGCGGCACGCCCTTAAGCTGTTCAGCGGCACAGCCCCAATGGGCCTCAGCGGCACACCCCCCTTGGGGGGGTCTTCAGCGGCACACCCCCCTTCGGGGGGGTCTTTAGCGGCACGGCCCCTTTGGGTTTCAGCGGCACAGCCCCTTTGGGCTTCAGCGGCACACCCCCCTGGGGGGGTCTTCAGCGGCACACCCCTCCTTGGGGGGGCTTCAGCGGCACGCGACCTTTGGCCCTCAGCGGCACACCCTCCGCCCTACCCAGCGGCACAGCCCTTTAGGCCCTCAGCGGCACGCCCCCAGGAGCTTCTAACGGCACACTTCTGTGGGCCTCCCACGGCACGCTTAACAGCGTTCAACGATAGGCCCTTTTGGCCCTCCTACGGCACACCTTTTGAGCCCACCAGCGGTACAGCGCTATGCCATGTCAACGGACCGAACGACGTGGTACCCATGCCCTATGGATCTTCGGTGCGCAGTGGTTGTCCGAGGTGTCGGCCAGGGGTTGGGCCACGCGGGCTACCATCTAGCCACCCAGGACGGGAAAGGTCAAACGGCATCATGATGAAGCTGCTTCCCGCCTCCGACTGCCGTGCTCGAAGGCTCCCGCGGCTGGGAGTATAAATCCCCTCCCATTCCGGCAAGGAGAAAAGAGAGGAGGAGGACAGAGGCAGAGAATACATACCCACAGAGACGAACAGAGCCTGCCACCGGGAGAAGAGAGAAGAGGAAGAAGAAGTTGCTCCGACATTGGAGGCTTCCCGGAGACCAGAGAAAAGAGAGAGAGAGTAAGAGTAAGAGAAAGAGAGAGAGAGGGAGGGTCTGTGTACCAGTGGGAGTGGGGAAGAGTAGGGAGCCGTGGCCTCTGATTGACCCCTACTCCCCTCCTATTTCCCCTCCATATTCTTCCTTTTCTTCTTCTCCCCTCTCCTGTGGCTTCGGTCTTGATGTATACCGTAATGTGTATGGCCGGTGACGGTCATCTTTCTTTATGAATGAAAGTCTCTGGCACTTTCTTTTGGGTCTTTTCCAGCCTCTCCCGATCTATTCTACTGTATGGTGTGTCATTCATTTTCTCCTTTTATCCAGTGCTTTTGGAGTCTCCGTAGCGATGTGATTCCTCCGATATAATCCTTGGCCTCATGGGTTCTTTACCTTCTTCTACGGCCGTCAGTTGTGCCCATCCGCTTGAAGGGAGAGAGGGAGCCTTCTCCTCTTCCTGAACACCCAACTACCAGCAGCCTACCCTTGGCTTTTAACCCTTCTTCTTTTCCTGAATAACCTGCAACCCTCCCAGTCTACACACGTAGCCCCCTTTGGCCCTTGGCCGATATACCATAACGGCCCTCAGCGGCACACCCCTCCGGCCCTTGGCCGGCACACCTGTAGTGGCCCCCAGCGGCACACTCTTCCGGCCCTTGGCCGGTACACTCATGACCACCCTCAGCGGTACACCTTCCCTGGGTGCCTCAGCGGCACGCCTGGCCCTGCCCTAGCCCGGTACGCCCTGGCTGATCCCCAGTCCACCTTGTCCAGGCCTAGAGGTCTTCGGCCCGTTGTTTTCCCCACGTTTTCCCGAAGTTTCACTCAGGTGTTGCCGCCCTCGGGCGCCCACCTCCAGTTGTCGGGTTCCGCCACTCCGTGTGGGCGCGTTCCCTTTATCTCCCTTACGCTCAGGTCAAGGGGAGATGCTGCCGAATTTTTGTCAGAAAATAACAACATGTTAAAAAGGCAAAAGGAAGCAACAAACGAACAGAACGATCAACGATAAAACTTTCCGACTAACCGAGCCACTGCCGGTAGCGTGAGAAGAACTGAACTGAATAACGACATAGCATATCAAACGTCTGACTTATGAGCAAAAAGGCTGAACAGAACCAAGGAAAGGAGAAGTTTATATAAGACTATATAAAAATCAATAAACGAAGAAAAGAAAAGCCTTAAAAACAAATAATAGAATATTCCAACCTTCACCGGCACGCTCTGTCGTGCCCCCAGCGGCACACTCCAATAACCTTCAACGATACACTTTTCTGGCCCTTCACCATCATACCCTACCCCCACTCTTCAAACACCCTTCACCGGGACACTGGTTTCCACCTTCCCCGGCACACTCTTTTAAAACCCTCAGCGGTACGCCCTTTTCAACCTCCAGCGGCACGCCTTCACTCTCCAGCGGTACACCCCTTTTGCATCCAGCGGCACACTCCATTCCCTAGCGGTACACCCCTTTCCATTGTCTCTCTCTCCCTTCGCCGGTACACCCTCATCCACCGTCTCAAACTCAATGTATTGACGTACAAACACAGCAATGAGTAATGTACAGACTTCGAGCCGCAGCCAAGGGACAACGTATAGACTTTGAGCTGAATAAGCTGAAGAATGTATAGACTTCGGGTGTCGGCTGCACGAGCAATGTATAGACTTTGAGCTACAACGTATAGACTTTGAACTGTAGCCAATGAATAATGTATAGACTTTGAGTTGGTCAACGTACAGACTTTGGACCGGCCGATGTATAGACTTTCATGAATAATGTATAGACTTTGAGTTGGCCAACGTACAGACTTTGGACTGGCCGATGTATAGACTTTCAGGGATAATGTATAGACTTTGAGCTGCAACGTATAGACTTTGAACTGCAGCCAATGAATAATGTATAGACTTTGAGTTGGCCAACGTACAGACTTTGGGCTGGCCAATGTGTAGACTTTGAGCTGGCCAATGTGTAGACTTTGAGCTGCAACGTATAGACTTTGAACTGCAGCCAATGAATAACGTATAGACTTTGAGTTGGCCAACGTACAGACTTTGGACTGGCCGATGTATAGACTTTCATGAATAATGTATAGACTTTGAGTTGGCCAACGTACAGACTTTGGACTGGCCGATGTATAGACTTTCAGGGACAATGTATAGACTTTGAGCTGCAACGTATAGACTTTGAACTGCAGTCAATGAATAATGTATAGACTTTGAGTTGGCCAACGTACAGACTTTGGGCTGGCCAATGTGTAGACTTTGAGCTGCAACGTACAGACTTTGAACTACAGCCAATGAATAATGTATAGACTTTGAGTTGGCCAACGTACAGACTTTGGGCTGGCCAACGTGTAGACTTTGAGCTGCAATGTATAGACTTCGAGCTGCAACGTATAGACTTTGATCTGCAGCCAATGAATAATGTATAGACTTTGGGCTGGCCAATGTATAGACTTTGAGCTGCAACGTACAGACTTTGAGCTGGCTGATGTATAGACTCTAATAAATGATGTATAGACTTTGAATTGCAGCCAATAGCCAACGTATGGACTCTGAGCTGTAGCCAACGGCCAATGTACAGATTTCCGAGCTGGCCAATGTGTAGACTTCAATAGACGATGTATAGACTCTGGGCTAATGAATACAGCCCATGTACAGACTTTGAACAGCCGATGTATAGACTTCGTGTCGCAATAACCCGTCAACTTATAGACTTCGAGCCTTCCCCGGTGCACCCTCTTCTCCCTTTACCGGTACACCCTCCAATCATTGCCCCAGCGGTACACTTCCCTCAGCCCTTCAGCGGCACCCTCCTTAAGCCCTTCAACGGCACACATCTCCAGCCCTTCGCCGGCACACTTTCCGCCCACCTTTCCTCAACAGTACACTCCCTTTAGCCCCCTTTCAACCCGCCAAGGGTCAACTCGCCCCAAAGAACAATAATACATGAATGCATATGCGCATATACATATATACGGGCATATAATGGCAGCACTGATAAGCTAATAAAAATCATGATGAATAAGTAAACCTGAACAAATCCGTATAAAAAAAATGATGATGAATGAAATAAGTGACAATAGTAATGATGATAATAAAAAGGGTAACAATGACAACGAGCAAGATGAGGGAAATCACCCGGAACAAATACGGAAAGGGGAATAAGCAATGGAGTAACAAGAACAACAATGACAAAAGAATATAAGGTATTAATAATTCTACATTGCAGCCCCGTCTCCCCCGTGACCTGATGCTGGAGGAACAATAATGCCGTCCTTTCAGGCCGGGCCCGGGTCTTGGGAATTATCCTGACGCGGCCAGGCCCCGACCTAGTCTTGGGCCGTCATCCCAATCAGACCGGATTCGTTTCTCGCCCCGGATCCCTTCCGAGCCATCATTAAAATTGCCGTGCATGCGGCAGATATTTGAACGGATTCGCCCCGGGTTTTCCGTCGCATTTCTCTCACGGACCTGTGTCCGAATATGAAAAGGTCCACGAGTGACCGACATGGCCAGTGGCTCGTATCCCAATGCGTGCTTTGGTGTGATTAATTTACTCTTGTCTCTTTTTCGCGTAGTTAGTGTTATTTATTTTGGCCGTAGGGCCCCTAATTTCGGTAATTAATCAAGGGTATTCCCTCGTATGGGGGAAGTAAATGACGTCGTGACCTTTATGGCATGACGGGATCTGGTCCCGACACGAACCACACAATCGTCTGACGAATTCAGATCGAGCGCATCATGAGCTCTTCGGAGCCTGAATAAATTGTCACTTTGTGACTGGCACGCCCACGCACACAATAGACGAACCACCCGAACTAGCGAATTTTAGTGCGTCCACAGCAATACATGCCAAAAAAGGCAAAAATCCATCTGGTGCCGCCGTACGAGCCCATCGCTCGGCTGACCCGGTTAACCTTCATGTGTCCAGCCACTGACTCTCACTACAAGAAAAGGCGGCGTTTGCGACGGCCGTATTCCGTCGCAATTCCGTCGCAAAATTCGTTGCTAACAGATTTTGCGACGGATTTACGACGGAATTGGGACGGAATAAGGCCGTCTTAAAAAATTAGTCACAAATAACCGACGGATTTTATTCCGTCCAGCCACTGACTCTGCCTCGTGCAAAAACTGCCTCGGATAAAGGATAGTCGACCCCGTTGGCTCGGGTAACTCGAAACAAAGGTGACAGAGGAAGGCTACCTTCCAAGTTGCACGTGGAAGATGAAGGAGAAGATGAAGCCAACTAATAGAAGAAGATGTCAAGAGGCACCGTCCGAAGAGTGAAAGAAATGATAAGAAGAGCAAAAGAGAGAGAAAGAGGTTGCGGGAGAAGGGAGGAGAAGCAGGAAGTGGAGAGGAATCTTGAGGGATCCTCTCCAGAGAGTGAGCGGGAAGGGACAAGCGAAAGGGGTGCCTGATTCCCCCATCCGTTCGCCGTCACGCCCCTCCCCGCAAGCGCCGACCGAAATTGATAAAAGAAGGCGACATGCTTCCGCACGTCGAACCTCCACTCTATCTCGGCTATCTGCTTCTCCGCCTCGGCCCGATCAGCCTCGGCCTCCAACCGAAGACGCGTGGCTTCCTCCGCTCGGTCTAATAGCTCGGCGCGCTCGGCCTCCCATTGGCCATCTAGCTTGGCGCGGGCCACGCGCTCCTCCTCCGGAAGCTTGCTCTTCCTCTCGAGCGACACGTGAGCCTGAGCCAGTTGCTCGGTCAGCGTCCGGGCCTCCACTTGACTCGCTCTCGCCAGCTCTCTAACCGAGGAGAGCTCCCGTCGAATCCCATCATGCTCCTCAGTGAGCCGAGCTACCTTCCTGTCGGATGCACCAAGGGTCCAGGCAAGGTTCGCCCATTCTAACTCCAATCGGGCGTAAGCTTCAGCCAGAGAGGCCCCCATCTGGGCCAGGACCAGGCCACCCTCCATAACCATCTCAAGGGCCGCAGGTGGGCAGCGTTGCTTGTCTCCTCCCCTCACCACCTTCGCAGCTATGCTGCGACATCTCTGATACAGAGGGCCCTGGATGCCCATCCCTACCAGGGCCGCCAGAATAGGGGCCCCCCCTCTGAGCGGCATCCCCGCGGGAGCCCCACCGGCCGGCCCAGATCAAGATGCTGCTTCATCCACCCCTCTTTCCTCGGTCGGTTGGGGCTGCGTCGCCTCTCCTCGCGACCCCCCATCCTCGATCGGCTCGGTCCCGACGTCGCCACCTAGAGCGTCGCCTGCCTCGCTCGACACTCCTACCTCGGCCGTGATCCTGGAGTTGCCCGCTTTGGCCCCAGCCCCCTCGGCTCCTACAGAGGGGAGAGCCGGGCCATCACCGCCGCCAACCGCAGAAATGGCCCTGGCCTCCTCGGCCCCCTCTTGCTCGGTGGATGGGAGAGCCGGCCTAATAGGGTCGGCCCTATCACGCTCGGTAGAGGGGAGAGCCGAGCCAGAGCCACCTTCGACCGCGGAGACGGCCCCAGCCTTCTTGGCCCGCTTCTTGGCCTTCACGTCGTCCCGTATCATCTCCTCCACGGGATCCTTGCGCTTGGACCCCTGCGTCCTGGAAGACCTTTCCCGGGTCACCCCCTTTCCCCTATCTCGGGCTCGGGAGCAACCCTCAGGAGCTCGCGACTCATCAGCAGCCGAGTCGTCGCCTAGGTCGATCACATCCCGCTTGATCGTAGGCTCCTGCTCCGCAGCCGGCCGCTTGACGTCTGCGCAAAAGAAGATATGGTCAGGAAAAGAAAAATGGCTTCATCACCCGACGAGAAAGCTGATTCAAGGTGCCCTTACCTGTCAGCCATAGTCGCTGGAGAAGGCATAGCTCGATGTTCTCCGGAGTCACCAGCTCCTCCGTGGACTGGCGATGCTTCATCAGAAGGGCAGCATATTTCTCCACATCCGGAGAGAACTCATCTTGTCTCGGAGGAATGTTTGGGTGGAAGTTGGGGATTACAGGACACCTCCAAGACTCCTCCACCAAAAAAATCTCCACCCAGAAAAACTGAGTCTTCCACCCCTTGTGAGAAGAGTCCTTCGCGGCTAAGGAGACACAGCTCATGTTCCACCTCGCCTGGATGAAATAGAAGCCCTTCCCGGCCGAGGAATGTCCCTTCAACTCAAAAAAGTAATGAAAGAGGTCCAAGGAAGGAAAAACCCCGCACTGGAGGCAAAGAATACGGAAAGCGGAGAGAAGAAGATAAGAGTTGGCTACCAACTGTATGGGAGTCAACTGGAAGAAATTGAGAAGCTTAAGAACAAAAGGCTCGAAGGGAAGATGGAACCCACCCTTCCACGACATAAGGAAGGAGCAAAAATGGCCCTTACGAGAATCCAAGCTTGTCTCATTCAGAGTGGCCGCTGCGAAGTAGTACTGATAGGGTAGGCGAAACTAGTGCTCCAGCCGTTTCACCTCCGCCTCCCCCAGCTCGCTGCAGTTCATAGCCAGCGGTATCACCATCGCCCTCGCCTCAGGCTCACCCTCCAACTCTTCGACCTCCGGACGCTGGTCCGCCATGAAATCTGAAGAGGATCTTGAAGAGGAAGGCTCATGAGACTCTGAAGACTCTGGAGGAAGGGGAAGCTGTCGAACCGCCTCCGTGGTTATCTCCGCCAACTCTGCAAACACCGCTGCGAGTCTCTGCTCTTCCGCCGTATTCCCACAGCGCATCAGAGAGCCTGAAAGTAAGTACGAAGGATGGTAAAACCCTAAAGCGGAGGGAGTATGGAACGACAGCAAGCGCACAACGCTTATATCCCCTCGCGGGAGGCGGCGCGTCGTTCCGACCTCCGAGAAAGGGGGGCCCCTTCATTTCAAATCCGTCAGGATTATCATTATTACGGACCCAGGTGACCACGACATGTGGCTTCTTAACACCGCCAGATTTCCACCCACCTGAGCCACGTTGGTCCAAAACCCTAACGGCTACTCTCCGAGCCTGTCAAGACTCGGGAGTAGGAGGGGGACAAGTGGAGAGGGGGATTTCTGTAGCCCTTCTAAGAGCAGACCGAACTAGGTCCAGCGAGACCAAACGAGGCCCAGCTCATCTAAGTGACCGCCCTGCAGGGCCCACTTAGCATAAAAGCCCAATAAGTTCACTTGGGATCAAGCACTTCCTCGGCGGCCATTAGGCTCAGAAGGTCGAGCGTCGGTCTGGTCGGAGGAATACCCACGCCCGATCTATTCCCCTCACCGGGATAAAGGCTAGCGCCCAGCGCCCACTCCGACCGAACCTCACCCGAGCTAGGCCTATCGCCCGGGACAGGGCTAGCCCTCTGCACGCTTGGGTCGACCGACGACTGTTTATCCACGCTACCACTAAGAGTCCTTTCTGAGCATGAGTTTACGAGGATAAGGGGGCCTACGACTCCTCAAGGCTATAAAGAGCCCACGATAAGGACGTAAAGAGCCCACGTCGAGGACGTAACCTCCGCCTGAAACTCCTCAGCTTACGGGACTCATAAAGCTGACACACTATTTAAACCGGAGACTCCCTCCAGCGAAAGGTAAGGCCAACACACGCCTAAAACTCCCTGAGCAGGAACCACTTCACCACCCTGGTGGAGAGGGATCTCGCGCATCCCCTTCTTTCTCCCTTCATAACTTCCACCACTGCTCTACTGACTTAGGCATCGGAGGGTTTTTCCCAAGGAACCATCTCTGAGCCCCTTGATCCGTTTCCCTTCCTTGCAATTTACAGTTCGGTGATCATCTTCTCCAACTCAGGACCAGCGCGAGATTACCCCTCTTAAATTTAATATATATATATATATATATATATATATATATATCATAATCATCAAAAAGGGGAAAATGTCACTAAGATATACATAACCTTTATAGATTGTCGAATCTGAATCACTATATATTCGAATCATATATAGTGCTTAAATTTCAAACAAGTGTATGATGATCTTTTTTTGAAAATCTTGATTTAATTAACCTTTTACAGCGCAGACGAATCAACATGATTTTTTTTATAAAAGAACTGGGATTCTTTTACAATACAACTCCCATCGATCCCCCGACGAGGTATTTCCCTTGGAAGGCATTCGAGTCGTATCAACATTTTATAAGGCAACTTACGGTACCAAGATCACAGTCGAGGGAAGACCCGAGAGGACCTTCTATTGTGTTTCCACGGTGGCCCTATCGACTTTGAAGAGTAATGACCATCTCAAATCCAATTAGTTCATGGATTGGATCCCCTGGATGCATGCAAAAAGAGGTGCTGAACAAGAAACACAAATATAATTAATTGAAGTGTAGTTCGTTATTTGACCCGTTATTTCTCTCAAATTAATTGAGAAAAATAAAAATCAAATTAATTCAATAGCGGCAAAGAATTAGTATAAAATATTCAAAGCCATCACAATTACAAATCATTTACAAGCCACGAGAATCCCGTCGGGGTAGACATGCATTCACGTGTGAATCCCGAGTGTTTCACACTCCAAAGTTACGTCAAACATGTGACGGGCGGTGCAAAATAATGCAATTCCGTCGCAAAAACACCCAAAATTTTAACTTATCTTCGTCCTTACAGAGCGTCTGGAATGCGTTAGGATGCGATTCACAAACGGCGGAGTTTCCCTCTCGCGACGTATGGCGTGAGAAAGAACAATGCATAAGACACCAGACATGAGTCAAATCACAAAAACTAACGAGAAAAGAGAAAAAAATGGTGTTTTTATAGGTCATGGGGATGCGCCTCTCTCTCTCTCTCTCCTCCTCCCTCTTGTCCGGACCAGGTGGGGGGCCAGCCTCCTTGCCCGGACGGGATAGAGGGGGATGTGGACCCTACCCCCTTGCCCAGACAAGGGGTATTGATTGTGATGAAAGAGAAGTTGATTGGTGGTTTGTATCGACATCTATGGGGTAACATCGTGATAGACAGCGCAAATGTGGCACGAAGTTCCGATGATGATCCTACCCAATTATGGCACATGCGGCTGGGCCATATGAGTGAGAGAGATATGATGGAGCTGAGCAAATGAGGTTTGCTTGCTAGTCAGAAGATTGGAAAGTTGTATTTCTATGAGCATTGTGTGTTCGACAAGCAATGCACGGTGAAATTCATCACATCATTTCATAGAATTAAGGGCATTGTGGATTGCATCCACTCTGACCTTTGGGGTCCTGCTCAAGTTGCATCTAAAAATGTGGTGCAAGTTATTTGTTGACTTTGATTGATGATTTCTCAAGAAATATTTGGGTATATTTCCTGAAGAAAAAGAGTGAGGTGTTTATCACTTTCAAGCAGTGAAAAATGTTGATTGAGAGGTAGACTGGCAAGAAAATCAAATGCCTCTGTATTGATAATGGTATGGAATTTTGCTCGAAAAATTTTGATGAGTTTTGCAAGAATAACGACATTGTTAGACATCGCACTACAGTGGAAACACCACAATAGAACAGTGTTGCAGAATAGATGAATAGGACACTCTTAAAGAGAGCAAGAAGTATGTTGTCTCATATAGGACTGTCAAAGACATTCTAGGCAGAAGCTGCCAATACAGCTTACTACTTAATAAATAGATCTCCATCTACAACGATAGAGTTGAAGACTCCCGAGGAGATATAGTCTAATTCTCCACCATATTACTCTCACCTCAGAGTTTTCGGTTACCCTACATATGCTCATGTCACAGGTGACAAGTTTGAGCCAAGGGCAAAGAAGTGCATTTTCTTAGGGTATGCACAAACACAGGGTGTGAAGACATATCGAATATATTAAGAGAGATGTGACCTTTGATGAGTTTACAATGCTCCGGACGGGAGAGAAGTCAACAACAGAAAATGGAGATCATGGCTAGCAGGGGGAGCTAGATGTGAAGCTCTCAAAAGAAAATATAGTGCAAGAGGAGATAATATATGGTCCAGAGGAGACGAATGATGTGCCAGATAGCAGTACAACATAACAGCAGACCCCTTAGAGGCAATATAGCATAGCGGTAGATAGAGAGCGCAGGGTGATCTGACCACCTAACAGGAATAGTCACATTGATATGGTGGCTTTTACTTTGTCTACTGCAAATGATATTGAGAGGACATAATCGTGTTCTTATAGAGAGGCATTTGAATCATATGAGTCCTCTAAGTGACAGTTGGCCATGCAAAAGGAGATTGAGTCTCTCTAGAAGAACAAGACATGAGAGGTGGTAAAAATATCACCTAGTCAAAAGATTGTGGAGTGCAAATGTGCCTTCAAGAAGAAAGAAGGAATCCCTAATGTAGAGGATGCTAGATTCAAGGCGCGATTGTTAGTGTAGAGTTTTACACAACGAGAGGGCATTGACTTCAATGAGATATTCTCTCCCGTTATAAAACATATTTCTATTCGTGTGTTATTTGCTATAGTTGCTTCATTTGATCTGGAGTTAAAGTAATTGGATGTTAAGACAACATTCTTACTTGGTGAGTTAGAGGAGGAAATCTATATGCATCAGCCTGAGGGGTTCATAGTCTCTGGCAAAGAAGATCATGTGTGCATGTTGAAAAAGTCTTTATGTGGCTTAAAGAAATCACCTCGACAATGGTACAAGAGATTTGATACTTTTATGTTAAGTCAGAGTTACTCTAAAAGTGATTATGATAACTATGTGTATCATAGAAGACTTCTAGATGGTTCTTTTATTTATTTGTTGTTGTACGATAACATGTTGATAGCTGCCAAAATCATGTCAAAAATAAATCACTTGAAGTCTCAACGTGAGTGGTGAATTTGAGATGAATGATCTTGGTGAAGCAAAGAAGATTTTGGGCATAGAAATTCACAAAGACCGTGAGACTGGAAAATTGTACCTATCACAAAAGAAGTATGTGAGGAAGGTGTTGGAACGATTTTGACATGAAGAATTGTAAGGGTGTGAGTACTCTATATGCGAGTGTAGTTGGTACTATCATGTATACCATAGTATGCACTTGACCAGATATTTCTCATATTGTTAATGCAGTCAGCAAATATATGGAAAATCTTGAGAAAATTCACTTGGAGGCTATAAAGTGGATTCTTCGTTACCTCAAAAGTACTTCTAATTTGAGCTTGGTGTTTTAGAGAGGAAATGGTGATGGTGCTCAACTACTAGTTAGCTATGTCGATTCAGACTATGCTAGTGACTCGGGTAAGAGGAGACCCTTGGCATGCTATGTTTTCACACTCTCAGGTTGTGCTATTAGTTAGAAGGCTATTTTACAGTCTAATATGACTTTGTCGACGACAGAAATTGAGTATATGACAGTGACAGAGGGATTGAAAGAATTATTGTAGTTGAGAGATTTGGTTGGCGATCTTGGACATGTGCAAGAGACGACTCCAGTATACTGTGATAGCCAGAGTGCCATACATCTAATGAAAAATCAGATATATCATGAAAGGATTAAACATATCGATGTCAGATATCACTTTGTTCGTGATGTCATATTACAAAGTACGGTGATTATTCAGAAGATTTCTACAGCAAAGAATTCGGCGGACATGCTGACGAAACATATTCCTTCATAGAAGTTCAGGTGTTGCCTGGATGTGATCAGCTTGCAGAGTATGTGAGGTGGCCCCGATGGAGGCAATGGCCATGACGGCGATCGTGGTGGAGCTTGACGCTGGGTGCGGCTTGTGAAGATGAGCCAAGAGGAGAGGAACATTGTTGCATGTCTCTACTTCTCAGCAACAGAAGAGTCCAAACGCACTCTTATTCCCAGCGATACAGTCCAAAATGGACTCGCGGTCGTAGTGTGTGGGAAGGAGATGTGAGCAGGATATGGCGGCATGAAGAGTACTTGAGCAGCATAGACTTCGTGAATGGTGTGGAGGTGGTGCGTGAGTTTTAGGCATGAACGGTTGCATGGGAGCACGAAGAGACATGTGCGTAAGGAACTTACCCGGACCAACACCTATCCGGTCCAACTTTCTCCATCTCCTATAAATAGAACCCCCTCTCTTTTGTCTTCCTCATGTTTTTACACATCGCGTGAGAGAGGAAGCCCAAGTGTTTGTTTCTTTCTTTCCGAGAGAAAGACTCTAAAAGGGACTCTTTGACAATCGAATTGTCGGGAAATAACATATATAATGAGAGAGAAGTGAGGATGAGACCCACATCCCTCCCTCACACAAACACGATATTCGATCTCGGGTGACGCATTCGACCCTCTCGGGTCGAATACGCCGTTCTTAACCGAAAAACAAAGAAGGCCTAAGAGAAGTCCTGGATGTGAGTTCTTGCGAAGTGATTTGAGAGAGTTATTATACAGGAGATTTCTTGTTTATATCCCTAGCCAGTCAATCCAATCCCTATATATGGGTCCAAGCAGAAGGGAAAGAAGAATGAACAATGTTATCCCTGTCTTAGGACATCGGAACTATGGCTTATCCAACAACCGCTTCTATTAACATAACAACAACAGAGAGAAAGGAAACAAAAAATACAGGGCAACTCGTCACGTAATTAAACTTTTCAAATTTGCCGAGTACATGTTTACTCCTACGACACCTTCAAGAGCTCGTGGAAAGCTTCCTGCGGTATATCTACCGATCCAACACGCTTCATCCGTTTCTTCCCTTCCTTCTGCTTCTCCAGCAGTTTCTTCTTTCTGGTAACGTCTCCCCCGTAGCATTTCGCGAGAACATTCTTTCTCATTGCTGAAAGACTGTAGAATAAATAAATGAAGAGAGTTCAATGGATGTTCAGGACCACTTGGCAGAGCAGAAAAACATGTTTAGTGTTAAGTGCTTGACATGAAACCAAGCAAAGAGCAAATCCAACAGATCACTAGCGTATTTTCGGCACCAGAGTGCGTGTGTTGGTGTTTGGTTTGGGATGGGTAGTGAGGGTCTTGGCCTTTTGGGGGAGCGGGAAGCACGAGCTGTGAGCATATGGGTGTTGCATTCGGTAAAAAGATGAAGTCAGGTGAGTCTTACGTTTCCCTCGCAACAACTTTTGAACCAATTGCAGCCTGTATCGTTATCTCGAACATTTGCCTGACAAGTACCAGAAAAAAGTCATCCACGTGTAGGAAAACAAGCAAGCAAATAACTGGGATCATTTTGTCTCAATGATGTTACACCTATCAATAACTTTCTTCAGTTTTTCAACCAGTTCACGACCAATCCTTTGTGCCTTCTGGTTGTGAACAATAGTGGCCATAGCATCCACTGGTTGCCCGTTTAGGAGTATGTCAAGCTTCACCAAATCAGATGATTGATACCTGTAAAATTGCGGTTACTTGGAGAAATCTGCACCTATACTACAAGTAAGCACAGGAAATCAAGCCAAAAGATATTGCCACAAATCTATGTAAAGAATCTTCCATCAATCAAGTTGTCACCAATGGCAAACATGTCAGACTAGTTGTATTCAGTACGATTTTCCTTTTTCTGAAAGTGGAATTTGACATGAGTTGAATTAGGTTTTCCCGATTGTCTAACTTCAACCTGACATTATCTGAGTTCGGAATGGATATTTTAGCTACTATAGGAGGCTCTTTAAAGTCTAGTCTAGCTTAAGAGAGTGTTTGAATTGCATGAAATTGGTGGATCTGGATCTTTTTGAACTCAGACATATCTGAAATCTTGTGAACTTTGACATAGGAACAAGTTCTATTATTTTCTCCAATGAACACAAACGGCTGTTAAATTCCCCATGCTTTCCTCTCTACCCTGTAAACATCATTATCAGAGACAGCAGCATTGGCTATGTAAATCTGATTTCAGTGTCAGCAAAAAATCTCGTGCATGGTTGGGTGAAATTTCCACTTACTTTTTGTCTACTTCCCAAAAGAATATAAACAAATCTGACAATGGCTAACGTTACACAGCTCTCCTGTACAGGTGGAAATTGATGGGGAATGAAAAACACAGATACATCAGTAGATCTTCGGACTACTTGGCCCTCAGACACCTTTTTAGTAAGTGCACAAACAAATATGTTCAGTTTGACTCAACCACACTGCCTCACCTAAAATTAACCCTTTCCTAACCCAATTGGTCCTTTGTAACAGCCCTATTCTGTCAATTCATTGTTGAAAGCCTTGAATGAATGTAATCAAATGACTTTTTGTGATCTTATAGTATGATAATCTAAACACTTATTTTTCACCTTACATCATAAGGAAAAAGAAAAAGGAGGAACATAATCCAGAATCTATGTTTTGTATGTTTGAAGAGCTTATAAATTTATGAAAATAGATAGAGTTTTGGAACTTACTCTCCATCTTCATAATCAAACGATGCATATCCAGATGTTAGGCTCTTCAATTGGTCATAGAAGTCTACAACAATTTCCCTCAATGGCAACCGATATTTCATAAGTGCCCGGTGACTAGATGATTGAACTCATTATTAGAAGTAAACATCCTCCAAGAAACTGAATTAAACATTAACTAAGACAAACAATTACCTATCAATAAATGAGTATTCTAATTGCTCTCCTCTTCTCTCTGAGCAAAGGGTGATCACAGATCCAACATATCTGCCAGAAGACCAAAGACATAAATGATAACACTTATGACGATGATGTGCTTGTGGAATGCACTAAAATAGCTCTGACATTATGTTATGATAGTATGACAATGATTCGCTGACGAAATGCATTGAATAAGGATCAGAGCTTACTCACTAGGAATAATAATTGTAGCAATCACAGATGGTTCCCAACATGCAATTAAACGCTTGCCAGGGCTTGAGGACAATGAAGCAGGATTCTGGACGTGAACTTTACTGGACAAGTTATGTAGCAGTATGTCAGTAAATGTCAAGTCTAGTTAATAACACATAAAATCAAGAATGTAGATGTTCCACCTCCCATCCGAATATTCAAAAATATATGGCACAGTTGGAATGGTGGATATAACTCGAGCTCCATACTCCTACAGGATTTATGCAAATCAATATTAACAGTCAGGCATTAGTTTTTTTTTTGAAGTAACAGTCACACATTAGTTGATGAAGCTGGCAGCATCCATCCACTTATCTACCAAAGGATACATACTTTTGTGGATCTTTACGGCATAGAATAACATAGAAGCGAACATCTTCTGATGATATACAAATATTCATTTTCTGAAAAGTAGACATTCTGCACTATGATTACCTCCATTTATCTCTGAAAAAAATTGGTGGTATAATCCACAATTTTTTTGAATGTGGTTGTATAATCCACAATTATGGGAGAAAAAAGGAAAAGTAGACACCTGTAATTAAGAACAGATTGCACAGTAAGACTGGTGGCAGCAATGAGCACCTTTTACCAAGGAAGGTGGAATCGGGGATCGGGATCGGATCGCCCGGTCCCAAACCAATCCGGGTCGGTGGGATCGGCCGATCCCGGCCGAGTCAGACCAGCTGACTCGGCTAGAGATACAAATGTCTAAAAAATCTATAAAAAATCTGAAAAAATCTGAAAAAATAGAAAAAAATATTCTAACATAGATCTATATCAAATTTAATGTGAAATAGGTGACATTTGCTCATCATTTTGTGAAATAGGTGCATGCATTGATTACGTGCATGCATGTATGTGCATCAGTCTTCTGCATTTTTTACAAGTATAGCATGGCTGTGTATATAATATTGGGAAGAGAGTATGGAGATGGTTCCATGTGACAAAAAAAAATTAAAACTCATAGTTGGATGCACCTGCCATGAGTCGGCACAAAGTTTGAGACACGGGATTATGAGCTGGAGAGTAATAAGGCAATTGCTACCTCTGAATTGTGGTTATCTTTTGTGTGATTTGTTTCTCCTTAAGAAAGAAAACAAAGAAAACAGAAAAATGCATGGCATTTGTGGCTTCCATCTCATTCATCATGTGATCTGCTAGCATGCCATTTGGATGGACCAACATGAAGTAGTTTAATTGCATCTTGAAACCTCCTCAGGACATGCCTAGATCTTTGTTTTCATCAGGTCATCTGTTAGAATTCTAGGTGACCTGCCAACTACAAAATTCAACCGAGGTGTGTTGACGTGCAGGTCTGGACTCATAGGATTCTAGGTGGTCTGCCAACTGTAAAAATTTTACACAAAATTTGTTGATTTGCAGGTCTGTAACACCTAGATTAAATGGATCTAAGGCTAGTTGGGAATTAGCATTAAAATAGAACTAGTAAACAATTTTAAGTAGCTAACAAATAATGCATTCAATCTTGTAGAAGATATATGAGGATCTTAAGGTGCTTAGGCTATCAGTCTCAACAGTGGTGGCCCAACAATGCATGCTGCAATCTTTTTGTTATTTTGCTAGTTTGCTGAAAATTTGAAATTGACAATATTTGTGGTAAAATATTTAGTTAATCTGAAGCAAAAACCTCCAAATTTGTTATTCTTTTACAATACTTCATGTATTACTATAACTTTTATCTAAGGGAACATAAGTTCAAAAAATTAAAATTGAGGGCGATCCGGCCGATCCTGGGCGATCCCAGGCCGATCCTAGGCGATCCTGCCGATCCCAAGCCGATCATGGGCGATCCGGACGATCCCGGGGGTGGATCGGTTCAGGCCGGATCGGGATGGGGTCGTTTCGCCCGAAATCCGATTGGATCGGGCGATCCGATCCGATCCCGTCCGATTCTGCCTTCCATGCCTTTTACTCATTATCATCATCAAAGCCTTATCCCATTATTTGGGGTTGGCTAAATGAGCACCTTTTACTATAAATATGAAAAAATGGAGCTTCTTGAAAAAGTATGTAGTTCTCCAGAAATGTATTAGATGCATTCCATTATACAAAGAAAACCTTGTAAATCCCATCATGATGATTCCCCATGTTAGGACTTTAGCTTAGGTTCCTTTGAGATCCAAAATATTATGTTTTTACAGATAGAGATGACACACTCTCAATACCTTGAGGAAGCTTGTGTCAAAAAAAAATTACTAGAAAGCCAGGTTTTAACTCTCAACTTCCTCTAAGACTCGAAGTGCTAATGTTTTTTTTAAAAAAAGTGGACAGTGCCACTGTAATTATAAAAGAAGAAAATAATTGTACAAGTAAGGGGGGAGTGCTCCCACACAACTCCCAAAAACAAAAGGCGGTAGACAACTCTCTACCTCGGGAGCAAGGCAAGAAAACCGATGTAACTCAAGCCTGACAGGACACCGAAGGGCCAACCCAAAAAACATCAGCCCTCCATCCTAATAGCACATGTACCCTAGAAAGAAAAGGTGGGGGAGGAAGTGACTCCAAAAGCACAAAAAACCCAAAACACTCCTCCTCAACCCCTACAGAAAAGCACAAAAGGACCCTCCACCCAAGCACCCACCCTGCCACACCTACTACACAGCATGAGCCTACTCCTCTTTCCTAGGGGATGCTTCAGCCTTAGCCCTCCTGGCTATTTCCGCTAGCCATCTGCGCTTGATCAAACAGAGGGAGGACCTCAACCCCTTATCCACTCCCTCTACCGACACCCCGATCAGCCTAGCTGTCGCGCTCGGTTGAGTCTCCATAAAGCTCTCCACCTTGGCTAAGATATCTTTTACCTCCTCCTTATTGAGGCTTCCGTCAGCCTACCCTTGATGGGTCTCCTCGGCTTGCTCCGTTTGTGGCTCCCGCACTTCGACCACCTCCATGGGACCATGAGCACCTCTACCTCCGCTGAGTGCAACTCATCTACGGCTCGACCCGCCTCGTCTGAATCCCTGGACGGGGGTGGGAGGACCAACACCTCCTGCTGGTCAGCACCTACCAGTAGCGCAATTGCCGCTTCTGCCTCTGCCACAGAAACACCTTGAGACACTGTTGCCTCCAAATCATCAAGATCTCCAAACACATTACAGAGCTCCTCTAGGCCGTTGACCCCATCGGAGGGAGGTAACAACGACAGAAGACCACGCAAGGTCCCTCCGTCCACCAATGGCTCACGCCCGATCTACTCTTCGAAAAGGAAGGAGAGAAAGTATAAAGTCTCGAGGCCTCCCCCCCCCCCTTCCGACTGCCCTCACCTCCCAAAAACACCTGCACAGAGTGGTCATCAACCTACAGACCACTCTCCGTCCACCTATGTCTCTACCTCACCCGTGCCTTTCTCCGATGAGCAAAGCACTGGTTGCACCTGAGCCTCCCGAGGTTCCGCTGCGGGGGTCCCCCACCGGCCTGGCCTGGGGCACACCCATGGTTTCCGCCAGGTGTGCCCTCCCCCGCAACCTCCTGAAGAGGCTGCGCCGAAGGAAGTGTAACGCTCGTTGCCTCCGGAGAGCAAGGCAACTGGTCCCCTGCCAGAGGCTCCTCCGGCCGCGGTAGAGCGTGGTGGTTGCCCAGGGCCGTCAGCTCGGAGCCCACCACCAGAGCCGGCCATTCGTCGGGCAGCAGCGACCCAGACTGGACAGACCCAGCAGGGCCAGCAAACGGGTGAGGAAGAGAGCAAAGTTTGGGTCTAAAAGGTCCGATAGGCCCGCAATACCTGGATCCACCGGGTAAGTCACGGGCCGGGTAGTACACTGAGGAGATTGTGACAATTAATTTAGCTCTGTGAATGTGAATGAACGAACTCCAGTTTTCTTCTCCAAAAAATTGTAATGATAATTCAGCAATAATTGGAAGAAGAGTTGATACTTTATAATGGTAACAATGATAGTAGTGATGGCTGTGGAGATCTAGGTTAACAGAGGATACCTTCTGCCTAAGGTATCCCAAATAAAGAAACAATGACATAAGGATGAAAAAATACTTGTTCTAGCCGTTGATGGAACACATCCATGTGCAATAAACCTAAAAAGCCGCACCTGTGGATCAGAAAATTTGTTGGTTCATGAGGACAAGCGTTATCCTTACCTTAAAAGATGCAGTTTTATCTGTGGACCATGCATACCTGAAACCAATACCCAGTGCTGTGCTAGTCTCCTTAGTAACAGACACACTGGCATCATTGCATGTAAGCTTCTCTATTGCATTGCTAAGAGCATCAAAATCAGATCCATCAGCTGGATAAAGGCCAGAAAAAACCATATGCTTTGCTGGTTTGAAACCTGTAAGACCAAAGTAAAACTACTAAGGACTCATCTAACAGCATGCACAAAACAATCAAAGCCTGCCCAGAATTTACCACTAAATATCAGAAATAATTGGTAGAAAACTGCAGTCAAGATATAGCCATAATGCACAACCGAGAAAATTTGTACCTGGAAGATGTTCTACGGTGCTTCGGGCATGATGTAGAGTATCTCCAACACGTGCCTCTTTTGTTGACCGCATGCCACTGACAACATAACCAACTTGTCCTGTGAAAAGCACTTCAGTCGAAGTGAGTTCGGGATGCATGATTCCAACATCCAACACCTCATAAACCTGTCCTGTGGCAGCAGATGCAATTTTATCCCCTTTGCGTAGAGAACCATCAACAACTGCAACATGGCAGATTACTCCTTTGTATTCATCATAATATGAATCCAATAAGAGCATTCGTAAATGTGAATCACAATTTCCAGGGGGAGAAGGTATTCTTTCGATAACTGCAGGAAGAACTTGTTCAAGGCCCTGACCAGTTTTGGCAGACGTCAGAAGAGCATCATTTGGATCAAGATCAAACAAGGATTTCAACTGAGCCTTCACACGGTCAGGATCAGCAGTTGGCTGATCAATCTTATTTATTATGGGGATTATAGTCAGATTAGATTCAAAGGCAAGATAGAAATTAGCAACAGTCTGTGCCTGGACACCTTGGGCAGCATCAACCACCAAAAGGGCACCCTGACAAGCTGCTAGGGATCTGGACACTTCATAACTGAAATCTACATGTCCAGGTGTGTCAATCAGATTAAGGAGAAAGTCATTCACTCTATGTTTCTCAGCTAAACCAATGCTACCAAATGTATGCTTGTAGAACATTGTGGCAGTTTGGGCTTTAACCGTAATCCCTCTTTCCCTTTCAACCTGAGACAATAATTAAACTAGCTTAGAGCTAAAGAATAGAATAAAAACTGACAGTACTGTAGAAGATAAATACGGTGGATAAAATCATTGACGCTACTTTCGCTGAAGTGTTGCCTTCAAAATCCGGATTCAAAACATAACCATGGGCAGGGGAATGTGGTTTTAATACAAACCACCCGTCCGGTTGATGTGTTTTTTCTAAAGTTGAGTTTTTACCACCATTTTTTATTGAATAAGAGAGGTGATGGAACCAATAAGTAAACAAAGTAAAGACATCTCTAAGGCCTGTACATACACCAGATTACAAGCAACCATGGAGGCTTCCAAGTATCCCGGAGGACCTTATTCTTGGCCATTTGAGGGCAAGAATCGCCAGGATTTCACAAAATAGCAGCAGGTGCCAGAAACAGTATGGATAGAGTAGCTGCATTAGCCAAATGTCTATTCAATGACGATGGTGCCAGCTTTATTTTGCTGCCCAAACTGAAATCTTAGGTGCTTCTCTATAGGGTTATATGGAAACATGTCGAGGTACGCGAACTCAGGTCTCTTTTCCCTGGAGGGAAATGAATAGCTGCGAGGACATGGAATGCTCGTTTATGAAAACCAGCCATACAAAACAATCGCTATGCTATTCGCGGATGAGTTTGTAGCTGTTTCTGGTCATTTTATTCTCACGTTTGATTTCAATATAATCAAAAAATCCAAACGAAACTGATTAAATAAGGAACGCGTGGAGCATTCCTTCCCATCTACTGACCTGCAACTTGTCCAGGTACTGAGGCTGGCCGTGCCCTTTCTTGATTGTCCCCGTGAGCTCCAGGAGGCGATCAGCCAGCGTCGACTTGCCGTGGTCGATGTGCGCGATGATGGAGAAGTTCCGTATCCTCTCCGGCGGGTACTGGCTCAAATCCAGGCCGTCCTCTCTGCCGCCCTGGCGATGGCCGGAGCAATAGTCGTGCCTCCATCCGATGATCCCCGCAGGAGAACTGCCCACTTCCTCTCCGCCGGCGCTCCCTCCGCTTGCGCAGGGTGGAAGGAGGCGAGACGCGGAGATCGAACCAGGCGACAGGAGATGCCCGAGCCTCCATCCCGGAGTTCGGGAAGCTCGGCGTAGAAGAGCCATAAAGGGTTTTTCTGGCGTCGCCAGTTGCTGCTAGAGTGCTAGGGCATCGCGTCCATGCTGGCTCTTCTGGGGAAGACGGCTGGAGGCGGGCGCGAGAACACGAGAGAGAGAGAGAGAGGGGGGGGGGCAGAGAGAGAGGTTAACGCTCGAGTGGAAGGGTGCATTTGGTAACATGAGGAGCTGGTGACGGGGGTGCTGAGCTCACGGAAATGAGTTATTTATGAAGAATATTTGTTAGTTTAATTTTAAAATATTGTAAAATTAAAAAATATTTTATTTTACTGCATTTTCTATGCATCTGTTTGACTATAAAATAATAACAACGATTAACTTGTCTAATGTGACAATAAAGTTTCTACTATATTCGTCAAAAAGTACAACGGGAGAAAAATGGATTAGAATTATAATAAATCAATAAAATAGATTATTTTATTTTTACAATCATTGAAATAAAATACTCAAAATTTTAAAATTAAAAAATATATCAATTTTAAATCCAAAGAATTACATCAAAATAAACAAGGAAAAAGTTAATTATTAAAATTAAATTTTATAGATATGAGTTAATCAGAAAAGGATTATTCACGAGTGCGAGGATAATTTAATTATATGTAAAGTGTTTTTAATAACGTGGTTTTAATATTGAGATTTTTGCATGTATACTCGTACAAAGTTCGGTTTTGTCAAATATACCCTTCATCGTAGTATAATATCATGAATATCCTTAAAATATAAGTAATGTCATGATTATGTCCTCGCCGTAACTCCCATGTGTTTAACCCGAGTTAAGTGTGTGTTAAAGAGTAAAATTTTTATATATATACCCTAGTAAAATTTGATTTTGTCAAATATACTCTCGATCTAACAACCGTAGATGACATATTTCACGGAATATTCTCCTCTGTCAACGACAGTAAACTAAAGAGGTATAACCGCAACATTTCTGTCTAAATGAAGGATATTCATGATAATATGTTCAGATGAGAGGTATATTTGACAAAACTAAATTTTATGAGGGTATATATGCAAAAATCTCATTAATATTTTGTTTTTGAGAATAAAGAAACTTGGGAAATATATTTGCTGTTCCACTTTTGCCGTTCTTGAAATTATGGGTTAATATATAATGATCTATGTTGTTTGAGAATAAAAATATTTTATTTGAGAGATGAATTAGTCATTTTCTTTTTGTTACATAACCTGGTGGTGGCAGGGGAGTTATCGGAACTGTCAAGGGGTTAGCACAACTGATGAGAGAGGAGTTTCGGGGGGCTCACACTCTCTTCTCACACACATAGATATTAATCGGGGTCGATTAGCATAATCGACTCCGAAAGTCGATTGAGCTAACTCTGCTTGGTTAGTAAATAGGGCCTAAGAGAACAGCGGAATCTAGATTCGAGACTAGACTTACGTAATTTTTCATAAATAGAAGATGGATGATTCAGTTAAATAACAGCCCTAACATCTATAAGTAATCTGAAAAAAATGGATGTTCTTACTCTCAATGTTAGGGAGAGGAATCAAACCCTCGCGTGGGGAGATGATAAAGGCACGCCTCGAGTTTGAGACGAATTGGTCACATCTTTTAACGGTAGTGGTAGATTGAAGGTTTCATCGCATTTCATTTCTAGATGCAAAAAATGACAGACCGCTCACAACGACTTCTTTGATAGGATCTGTAAACACTCAACCCAACGAGCGGCCATAAAAGAATAAATTATTAATTTTTTAAATCAGGTTGATATTATGATGTGTCAAAATAAGGTGTGAAATACAAGGCAGGTTAAACATTTCTCTTAATATTTATATCAAAATTAATAATTAAATTATTTATTTTAAAGATGTGACATCGAGTGTCATTTACAATGAGGTGAGATGACACTTTCTATCCTGTATTGATAAAAATATTAGAAACTTAAAAGAAGATTTCAGTTATTATACACGTCAAATAACTTATCAAGTGCCTAAATGTAGTAAAAGTTTTTTGAGATTTTTATTTTTGACTTGTTACAAATAAACAAATAATCATATTTTTTTTAATCCCTCAAATATATTTATTTCTTTTAAAATCTTTACAATCTTTTGGCTTTTATTTAAAAGTCATTCGGATTAGTCTGACATTAGAAAAATAGAATATGTGATTTAAAATGAATGAAAGATTCCAGTTAAGTAACGAAATTACCTAAATAGCCCTCTCTCTTTTTGACGCCCCCTTCTCTGATATCTTGTCTTTGATTTAGAGACGTCATATTATATACAAATATCGTAAACTCAAAGCACTGGAGATCATATCATCTACAATTCTAACAAAATATAATCATATAGTTTTTATAAATATAAGCACATATAACTTACATCACATATAATATAGTCAATTCAAAAGTCAAAATTTACATTTATGATACAAATAAAATTTATAATACGATGTTCTATATGTAACAGAATCCAAATTATCCCCGAGGTCACTCTCCCAGCTACTCATCAGAGTCAAAGCCGTACACTTATTAATCGATCTCCTAAAAAATAGTTAAGCAACACTCGCGGGTCTTAAGACTCAATAGTTATTAAAATCATTCAATTGCTTACACCATAATAACCTTTTATAAAGCATATAATAATTTTAAACTCGTTACAATTTCTACATATTCCGATCATATAAATAAATTCAATGAATATATTTAACGAAACAATACATATATGAATCATATCACGAAATGTTCTCGATCCTTTAATTTAATTGTCAAATAATTCAATGTTATAGTCGGCTTTCAAAATAGTCCAATGCATATCCAAGCGGATTCAACGATAACATTTGCACGTGCAAATCTTACAATTAATTTCACAGTCATATTCATATGTGTATTTACTCGTTAAGGCCAATTATTATCTAGTCAATCTTAATCACATATATAATAAAATCTAAATATGCATCCAAACTATAAGATAAAGAGCTCAGTCAATATCAGGACGTCATGTGATAGACATATATTGACAAATGGACTATACGTTTAGGGTCGCTCGATTTTGATCCATTGCATAAGATCGAGCGTACTGGATTCCGTCGATACATTCCATTTGTCCTCAGATATTGGACTAATATGTAGAGGGTGTTTGCTACGGATTACCAACAATCCTCGTTGTGATGACATTATACATGTGTTTAATGTTATATTATTTCCTGTCAATTTTTTATCTAAATAACCTTGAATGAACTAAATAAGTGACTTGAAGTTACATCAATTAAAATTGACGGTTAATCCGATAAATAATCATAATTACTCAAATCACATATATATAATTTAATATGTACATTATAGGGTCCTAGACATGCATGACTTCATTAGCATGTATAATTTGTCTTCTGATAATTTATTAAATCTTTTAAATATAATTATTACATTTTTAAATATCAAATTAATATTAAAATTACAATATGCATAAATAATAAGATCTAGTCAATTTATCACGTGATTATATTTAAGATGAAATCTCTAAAAAAAATTCTAAAATATCTCACATACTTTTATAGTGATTTCGACTATGCTTCCCAACAATTGATGAGCGCACCTCCCTATCTTAATCACAATAAAAATTAAATCTTCCCCGTATAATAACCCGTCACTAACTATTCCCATTACTCTTTTAAATCTACAGCCTTCTCTTTTTCTTCTCGACTTGATGCCCTTCTTCTTATTCCCATGCATCTTCTCCACTTATTCTCTCCTTATTCTTCTTATCCTTAATCTTCCCTTCTCCTTTTTCTCACTCACGAATAAAGGTGGAGGGGGGAGAAGTGAGATAAAGGAGAGACGAAAATGAGAGAATGACGAGAGAAAAATCAAAAATGGGGTTTTAATAACCCCCTTCCTCCACCGCCTACAAAACCCATCGCCCATGCCTCCCGAGGTCAGCCCCGTTCAAAAAAAAATCATCCTCATTCATGAGAAGATTGGAATGGAAATAATTTCACAAAAGTCCAATGGCCAATAACTAAGCCCAATCTTATTGTTTTTATTATTTACTATTTTTAATCTATTAAATAGTGAAAGTTGAAAAGTGCTAAATATTAAACTTATAGATCATTAAATTATATTTTCAATCGAATATTGACCTATTTTGACATTTTTAAATAAAGTTATGCGATTAAGAAGTAAAATATTTATTTAATTTACTTAATAAATTTATTGAGCTTATAGTAACTAAGTGAGGTGACTAATTGAGATTTTCTTAAGAAAATTCAATATACACTTGGGCCCTTATCATAGAAATCTAATATATTTTTTGACTTTTTAAAATCGAGGTGTTACACCCTCTCTCACCCCACCCCCCACCTGACGTCGCTGCAGCACCTGGCCTGTTGCCAACCCCTCCCCATCCTTGACGGCACCGACAAAGCCATCCCACCCAACACCTGTGACACCGCCACCGTGTTGTCAGCATCTATGGTGCGATCACACGCAGAGAGAGAGAGAGAAAAAAATTGAGGTCGAGACTAATGCGGTTGAAGAGGTTGTTCCAGTCGAGGTCGCCTCCTCGCTCTTCACGCACTATTGCACCGAGGCCAGGAGGTCGCCAGCATTGTATCTGGCACAACAGTGAAACCCTCAAGTCCATCACTAGGCGGAGATCCTCCATTGCTACCTCCAAGTAGGAGAACAAGTACCTCTCCATCAGGTTCTTTCCTATCCCCATCGGTGCTCAGATCTACGTTGTAGAGGCAGCATCGGTCGAACCTTGAGACACTAGAGTTGTCGCTGGAGGATCGATTAAGGTCGGCCACGAGCAAAGCACAAATCTGCCGTGACCAAGCTGCCAGATTTGGAGCAAGCGGGGATTCCTACTCCACCTGTAATGTCGGATTTGCTGCGGCAAAAGATGAACCAATCTGTGCAAACAGTGGAACTGTCGGATCTGCAGAAGAACCTTGCAAAGCTGGAGGAGGAGGCCGTGAAGGACAGGTGGAGGAAGATATTCATGGAAGGCAGGCCAAGGAAGATGATGGAGAGGTGGATGGCTGTGAGGAGGGCTGTGGAGGGGATAGGAGGGTGCCACTGTTGCAGGTGATTGTGGGCGCTCACAGTGGTGGCAAGGTTGTAGACGATGATGATAAGCGGGGGGAGGAATCGGCTCCTGCCTCTCCCTACTGCTCTCGCCCATGAAGACAACGATGAGGTTCCACCTCCTACCACTCTCCCCCCCCCCAACCCTATCTCTCCCCCTTCTCTCCCTCCGACCTCCCCCTGTCCTCCTATGGGGGAAGTCCCCTCTACCTCCTACTGCTCTCCCCCCACCCTCTCTCTCTCCCCCTCTTCCCCTTCTCTCCCTCACGCCTCCCCATGTCCTCAGATGAGGGAAAACCCCCTCCGCTGCTTGCTACTCTTTCTCTCTCTAATCCCCCTCCTCTTGTTCCTCCGATAGGCTCAGGAGTAGCAGCATCACCGTCAACCAACGGATGGTGCCACCAACCATCGGGGATGTCATAGGACGTCGCCACCCTCCTCTGAGACATCGTCGAACATCGAGGACGTCCCCTCTCTCTATCTCTCTTGTATAATTAAGGTTAGTTTTGCCTTTTTCTACGCATGGGTTGAGTTAACCAACATATAATTAACATTTTTATGGACGGAATGAATAGTAGGGACTAAAAAGTGAAATAGAAAAGATTTTAAAGACTTTAAAAGAAATAGTTATATTTGAGGGACTAAAAATATATATTTATTTATAGAGACTAAAAATAAAAAACCTTTTTATTAAAATGACAATAAAGATGGGACACTTTTACATGGGTCAATTTCATATATATTCTCCTTACATACATAATATTAAAATTACTAGTCTTGATTGTCAAATCTTATAGAGACAATTACCCACATACCTCTAAAAAAATTTCAATTATCGTTATATCCAATCTTTATGGAATTTAGCTGTAAACCCTCAAAATCTCAAACAAGTCCTCATTATGCCCCTACTGTCAATGGCGGCTCACGGTGATTAATCCCAAGTGGGTTAATAAGGGTCAAATGACTAACCTACCCTCTAGTTATCTCTCTCTCTCTACCCTCTCTCTCCTCATCTCTCTCCCTCTCTTCTCATCATCACTGGCGACAACGAAGCTAGGACTCCAGCCGGCAAAGCTGATGCTCCCCCTCCAGCTTGGTGCAATCGCTCTTACGGACTTTGATGATGACAATGGCCGGTTCAATGGCCCTAGTTGCCACTTCCCTGGCTACGATCGGGGTCCATTTGGGGGTGGGTTGGGCCTCGGGCGCGATGGGGGTCCTGGCTTCAGTGGGGGAGGGGGTAGAGTTGGAGGTTTAGAGGTGGTGTGGCCGTGCTAGTGGCTTCGACGAGGGATGGGGTGGTGGTGGAGGGTTCAAAGGTGGCGGGAGTAGTGGTGGTGGCTTTGGCTGTGGTGTAAGAGGCGGTGGAAGCGTTGGTGGTGCCTTTGGCGGGGGACAGGGTAGATGAGGTAAAGTCGCTTCGAGTGGGAGCGACTTCATGCAAAAGTCGCTCCCACATGGAGCCACTTCCCTTGTCCACCCTCCCCAGTCGCACACACTCTCTCATCCATCCTCCCCCTCCCCGCTGCTCCCTCTCTCTCTCATCTCTCTCTCTCTACATCCTAGCCTCCAGCACCCCCCTCCCCGTTGCTCTCTCTCACTCTCTCTGCGTCACTTTCTCTCTCCCCTCTTCTCTGTCTTCATCGGCGTCGGAGGGAGAGACCCCCCTCTGGCGCCCTTCTCTCTCTCTCTCCCTCTCTCTCTCTCTCTCGCACCCCTAGAGGTACCGATGCCTGAGGGAATGACCCCATCAAGCGCTCTCTCACTCTCTCACACTCCCTCACTCCATTCTCTCTCGTTCTCTCACTCTCCCTCTCCCTCTCTCTCTTTCTGTGTCGTTTGCACTCACGGGGGTGTCGGTGTCAGAGGGGGAGACCCTCTCTCTCTCTCTCTCTCTCTCTGTGTGTGTGTGTGTGTGTGTGTCATCTACACCCGTGGGGGTGCCACCGCCGGAGGGGGAGACCCCTCCAGCATTCTTCCTCCTCTCGTGCTCTCGCTTTCTCACTTGTCCTCTCTCTCTCATCAACACTCGCGGGGGTACCACCGCCAGAGGATGAGACCCCCCCGACGCCCTCTGTCACACCCCGTACTCTATACCGTCGACGTATTGTCCGCTTTGGCCTACCGGCCTCATGGTTTTATCACTTTCTAATAGTGATCGGCTCCAGAATGGAGGACTTCCCGGGCAGGTCACTCATCCCAGTACTACTCCCCATTAAGCACGCTTAACTTCGGAGTTCTTTTCAAGAACTGAGCCGATACTTTAAAAGGCGTCTCGGTGATATAGAGTACAACTTTACTATATTTGAGGGTGTTACAATCTACCCCTCTTATATAGACGACGTCCTCGTCGCTGGGCACATATAGCACGCAATCACGCAATCAAGCCCCCAGGCAGGTAGGACTCTAGAGGTGGCCCCTACAGGCTCAAGAGGTGGCTCCCACTATGTAGTACTTTGCTCCATTACGGACTCAAGAGGTGGCTCCCATAGCGTAGCACTTTGCCCTGCATGGCACTTAGTTCCCACACTTCCGGCTGGGGTATCGCTCTGATACCATTCTGTCACGCCCCGTACTCTATACCGTCGAGGTATTGTCCACTTTGGCCTACCGGCCTCATGGTTTTATCCCTTTCTAATAGTGATCGGCTCCAGAATGGAAGACTTCCCGGGTAGGTCACCCATCCCAGTACTACTCCCCATTAAGCACGCTTAACTTCGGAGTTCTTTTCAAGAACTGAGCCGATACTTTAAAAGGCGCCTCGGTGATATAGAGTACAACTTTACTATATTTGAGGGTGTTACACCCTCCCCCTCTCGCTCTCTCTCTTGCACCCGCAGGGGGTGCTGATGCTGCAAGGGACGACCCCCTCCGGTGCTCACTTTCTCACTATGTCCTCTCTCTCTTTCTCTTCACTCCTAGCGCCCTCCCTAGGAACTATAGTTGTTTCCCTCTGTGACTAAGTGGCATGCAGGGAGGATAGCATGCCTGGTTGCTCCGACAAGTCATCTCTCTCTCACCCCATCCTCTCTCTCTCTCTCTCTCTCTCTCTCTCTCTATCTGTACTGGGGGTAAAACGGTCCCTTCATGTGTATTATTACCACCATAAATTGTGAATATAACCTCAGGGACACCACGGCTCAGGTTAAAAGAATTTGGGGATATAAAAATAGATTCTAAGGAGGGTAGATCCGGTTTGGCCCATAGACAGCCCAATAGCGGCAGGCCCAAATCGGAATCGTCTCCTTAAGCACGCCCAAGATGCGCTCGAAGTAAATGGCCCGCTAAGACGCGGCCCAACCCAGCCTCGCCATCGGATTCTACGACACAAGAAAGCACATTAGTCGCCGGAGGACCCTCCGACGACCGACCGTTACCCCCTACCACGTCGGCCCATATCCCATAACGGGCGAGCACATCCCATGAGCGCTGTGAGACTCACCCAGGGACCAGCCGACACCGGGGTATTCGCCCTCCAACGGGAAAATCCCACCGCTATAGCGGAAGGGAGTTACTCCACTTCTTACGCCTTCCCTATCAAGGGATAAGGCTCCTCGCTCCAGGGCAACCCCTATAAGAAGGGGAGCGACTGAGAAGAGAGACACGGTGGATTATTCTGCCAAAATCTACTACACAAGAGAATAGAGCTACTTGCCCTACAGTGCTACGAGAGGGAAGCACCGACGATCTATGCTAAAGGGAAGTTTCTCCTCCGGCGACCTTACCACCCGGCGAGCACTCGTTCTGAGGATCTACACGACCCTTCAGCTCTCGACTGCGCTTTCCTTCTCTCTCTCCCTCGCTCTTATCTATTCCTTATTAATACCGTTGCTGACTTAAGCATCGGAGGGTTATCCCCTGGGATAACACTCGGGACTCCTTTTGACGCCTTTCTGACTTCTGGTGTTTGTAAGCCTCCACGGGTGCAAGATGATTTCCCCAACAAATAAATAGAGAATGTGGTACGTGGCCTAGGAACCATTTTCCTACCTCTACACTTCTTGGCGCTGTCTGTAGGAACTCGAGCAAAAGGCTATGGCACCCCTTGGAAGCCTCCGCAACGCTAGCAACTGGGGGCGCGGTTCCTATCAGGGACCCAACTCCGCCGGGGGTCGCAGGAAGCTTCTTCCACCCACCTATGAAGACGAAATCCGCCAACAGATCCGAGCCCTGATAGAGTTCTGCCAGGAACTGTGGAACCAGCGAGAGGACGATAGAGGCCAAACTAGGGAGAATCCTCGCCGGGCAGGAGAGGCCTCCCATGCCTCGGTCACGAGGACCCCACGCTCGCGCAGCCAGCCCCCGCCGAGGGTACGCAGCCCACTACACTCCAACCCAGAGATGGATCGCCGGCTCCAGTGCTTCGACAAGATAGAGGACAAGGTCCGCTATCTGGACAACATCCTCCTGGCCGCCAAGAATCGTGGTCTGATCGATGACAACCTGGACTTCCACGCTCCCTTCTCTATGAAGATCATGGAAGCCCCCATCCCGCCAAAGCTCTAGTTGCTGTCATTCACCTCCTACGACGGTACCACCGACCCGGCCGACCACATGCACAGCTTCGAATCCCACCTGGTGTTCCATCGGGCCTCGGATACTGTGAAGTGCCTAGCATTCGTCACGACCCTCCGAGAGAATGCCCGGGCCTGGTTCGAGTCCCTGCCGACCAGGACTATCTCCTCCTTTCAACAGCTCAAGAAGCTGTTCAAGGAGAACTTCGTCGGCTGCCGAAAGGTGGCCAAGTCAGCGGTAACCCTGCTCGCTCTAAGGCAGGTAAAAGAAGAAACATTGTGGGATTCGTCTCCCGCTTCCGCACGGAGGCGCTCTGCATCCCGCACCTCGACGTCGGCATCGTGACCACTGCCCTCACCCAAGGGACGCAGGACCACATCCTCCAACGGGCACTCGGAGTGGAGGCCCCCACGACCCTCCCTGATCTCCTCGCCCTCACACAGAAGCACGCGCGTTGCGAGGAGAACACCGCGGCCCTACGCCATGCGACCGGGACCGACCGGTCCAACCGGAAGAGGTCCGCCGACTCACCGTGAGAGGAGCGGAGCAAGAGGGAGTGACGCGACAGAGATCGCCGCGATCACCCCGAAAGAGAAAGGAGGAACTACCGCAACTACACACCCCTGACGGCCCCACCCGACCAGATTCTGATGGAGATCCGCGAGGAGCCGTTGTTCAAATGGCCTCCCCGGATGAAGTCAAACCCGAGTTCGAGGAGCAAGAAGAAGTATTGTCACTACCACCGCGACCACGGCCATGACACCGTCGATTGCATCAACCTAAGGGATGCCATCGAGGAGTTGGTCCGCAAAGGACTCCTCAATAAGTTCCTCGCCAAAGCCATGGAAAGGCGAAAAAAGAGGCCCCCACCAATCGACAACCGACCCAATAGAAAGGAGATCATGATGATCTCTGGGGGGCCGGCCGCGGGGGGAGATAGCGCGAGCAGGCGACGGCGATACACCTCGGCCGTCCACGCCGTGGAGCGGAGCAAAGACACTCAACCGGGAGCTACCATCCCAGGCCATCTGAGGGATCCTATCGTCTTCTCAGAAGATGACCTAGAAGGTGTAACTACTCCTCATTCCGATGCACTCGTGGTCTCAGCCACCATAATCCAATCTACTGTGCATCGTATATTAGTAGATAATGGAAGCGGACCGGATGTTATCGCGTACGACTGTCTCGTGCTTATGGGTATTGACGTATCTCGGCTCGCGCCTCTACATACACCACTGCACGGATTCTCCGGCACCACCGTCTGTCCGGAAGGATGCATCTCACTCCCGATCATGTTCGGGACCGCGCCAAGAGAGGTAACCTTCCTCGCCGATTTCACAGTTGTTCGCGCGATGACCGGGTATAACGCTATCATCGGGAGAGGGATTCTTGGCATGCTTCGTGGCGTCCCCTCCTCCTACCATCAGAAGCTCAAATTCTCTACCCCTCGAGGGGTAGGGGAGGTCAGGGGAGATCAGAGGGAGTCCAGGAGATGCTACCTCATCTCAACTCGCGATCGACGTCCCGAAGAAGTACCGCCAGAGAAGAAGGCAAGAATCGAAGACCTAGGTCCGAGCACGAGTGCGCCAGCCGAGGACTTGTACCCCATCCAAGTGGGAGATGATCCAAGCCGAACGTTAAGGATCGGCGCTATGCTGTTCGATCAAGACAAACAGGCCTACGTGAGTTTCCTCGCATCCCATCAGGATGTGTTCGCATGGTCTGAAGATGAGCTTCCCGGGATCCCTCCGGAAGTCATTACGCATCAACTGAGATTGGACCACGCTTACCGCCCAGTCCAGCAGCGCCAAAGGCGTTGTGACCCCGAGCGGCAAGCCGTCATCAGAGAACAGGTAAGCGAGAAGCTGTGTTCGGGGCTACTCAGACCCACGGGATACCCGGACTGGGTAGCCAACGTGGTCTTGGTCCCCAAGAGCAACGGAAAGTGGCGAATGTGTATGGACTACACCTACCTCAACAAAGCTACACCTAAGGATAGCTTCCCCATACCACGAACCGACCAGTTGGTCGACGCTACGGCCGGGCACGAAATGTTGAGCTTCTTGGATGCCTACTCTAGGTATCATCAGATCAGCATGCACGAGCCCGACCAGGACAAAACGGCCTTCGTCACCGACCATGGCCTCTATTGCTACACCCGCATGCCATTTGGATTGAAGAACGCGGGAGCAACATACCAGCGCCTCGTCAACCACATGTTCGACTCACAGATCGGCCTTAACATGGAGGTCTACATCGACGACATACTCGTAAAAAGCCTCCGGGCCACCGAACACTTGGGAGACTTGGTGGAGACCTTTGTCACGCTCAGAATGTACAACATGAAACTCAACCCGGCCAAATGCGCATTCAGAGTACGGTCAGGGAAGTTTCTCGGTTTCCTCGTCACCCACCGAGGGATTGAAGCTAACCCCGACCAGATCCGAGCAGTGCTGGAGATGAAGCAGCCAGGCCGAGTAAGGGATGTATAGTACCTCACCGGTGCGTCGTCCGCCCTTGCTTGTTCTTTCTAGAGCCGTCGAGCGGTGCCTCCCTTTCTTTCAGATTAATCAAGCAGCCAAGCAAGCGCCGGAGAAGAAAGGCTAGATAGACTGGGACCAAGAATGCAAGTAGGCATTTGAAGAACTGAAAGCGCTACCTGGCGACCGCGCCTATCCTCGCCAAACCAGCAGCAGGGAGAACAACTGTTCTTGTACCTGCTATCACGCCAAACACAATGAGCACTGTACTCACGCGGGAAGAGGCGGGTGTCATGAAGCCCGCTACTACGTTAGCCGAGCATTGCAAGGACCGGAAGTTATAGTACTCGCAAACTAAAAAGTTCACCCTAGCCTCATTACGGCTGCTCGCAAGTTGCGTCCATACTTCTTGGCTCACCCAATTGCCGTTCTCACCGACAAGCCGCTCCGACAAATCCTCCAGAACTCGAGTGCCTCAGGAAGGCTGGTCAAATGGGCCATCAAGTTGGGGGAGTTCGACGTCAAGTTCCACCCAAGGACCGCGATCAAAGCTCAGGCCCTCGCCGATTTCATCGCCGAATGCACCATACCCGCCGAGGACTCGCCCGGGCAATCTTCAGCACCCACGTGGGAACTACATGTCGACGGATCATCCTGCGCGGTGGGTAGCGACGCAGGATTGGTCTTACTTTCGCCGGAAGGATTAGAAGTCGAGTACGCCCTGCGCTTCAATTTCTCGACCACGAATAATGTGGCCGAATATGAGGCACTCCTCTCTAGGCTACGCATGGCGAAACACTTGGGGGCGTCCAGCGTGCGGGCATACAGCGACTCCATGCTCATCGCCAACCAAGTCAAAGGAGAATTCGAGGCACGCGAACCCTCCATGATCAGGTATCTTGAGAAAGCCAAAGCTACGGCAAAAGAGTTATCCCACTTCGAGATGGTTCACATTCCACGGGAGGAGAACGTTCGAGTAGACGCCCTGTCTCGCCTGGCATCCGCTACCACAGTCTCCGGCTCGAGGTCGATTCTAATAGAAGAATTACTAGCGCCAAGCATAGAAGAGCCGGTATCTCAAGTAAACGCTATCGACTACGAACCTTCTTGGATGGATCCCCTGCTGGATTTCCTCCTACGGCAACAACTCCCAAGTGACCACGCTGCGGCCTGACGTACGCGAGCACGAGCAGCTCACTTCACAATAGTGAATGACCGATTATACCGTCGGTCCCTTTCGGCTCCCCTGCTGAAGTGCTTGTTCCCAACGGAAGTCGACCAGGCTATCCAAGAAGTCCACGAAGGACTTTGCGGAAGCCACGTAGGGGGGTGAGCACTCGCACGGACACTGATTCGGCAAGGATACTGGTGGCCCACCCTACAGTAAGACTGCCTCCAGTATGTTCGGAGATGCCCCCAGTGCCAAAAATTCTCTCACCTATATCATCAACCAGCTGTGCAGCTTCACGCCTTGATGAAGCCTCGCCCATTTGCTCGATGGGGGGTGGACATATTAGGTCCCTTTCCCGAGACACAAGGGAGGAAGAAATTCTTCATAGTCGCCATTGACTACTTCACCAAATGGGTCGAAGCTGAGCCATTGGGAAAGATTACGAGTGAAGCGACATGGTAGTTCGTGCTGCGAAGTATTATCTGTCGGTTTGGGATTCCGCGAGTTCTCACAACGACAACGGTAGGCAATTTGCGAGCGCCGCCTTCCAAGAGAAATGCTCCGAGCTGGGGATTTAGAACCACTACACGTCGGTGGGACATCCCCAAGCCAATGGGCTGGTGGAAAACACCAACAGGATGCTTCTCCATGGCATCAAGACCCGGTTAGACCAAGCTGGCGACTCATGGGTCGAGTCAGTCCCGAGCATCCTATGGGCCCACCGTGCCAGTGCCCGGGCGGCTACCAGAGAGACACCATTCCATCTAGGATACGGCGCAGAAGCGATAATACCGGTGGAAGTAGCCAACCCCTCGTTACTGTAAGGTTCTACACAGCACCCTCGGGCAACGCAACGGATAACAAAATTTTATTTGCCCGAACCCAGCTGCATGGAATCCCAGATCCATGCTCTGATCGACGTTTTAATCACCCCAACCCCTAGCTACGGGTTGCATATTTATACCTTACGCGGAACGACGCTGTCCACAAAGTCCGATGCAGAATACCGAGCCGCACAGATGCACGGCCTCTAGAGCTGATCCACACGGATCCTTGTGTAGCGACGGTACCCCCCGACACGGCCTTCCCCAAGCTACCCTTTCTAGAAAGAGAAGGCTTCTAGAGAGAGAGCGCAAGAGAGAGGGGGAGGAGTTAATCACTCCTTCTCTTGCTTATATGCTTGATTAGGCAAAGAGAAGAAGTGATTCTCGTGGCATCCATATATATAGAATTTGGCCTTTGCTAAAAGAGCTTCAAAAGATCAAAACTATATATATGACCTTTCTATTATTATACATATATACTAAGCCCTTTTTTATACTCCTTTCCAAAAGGAATTCAAAGGAATTAATTTATACATTTGTACAATAATAATCCGTCACCCAAGAATGTAAGGTTTCGCACAGCACCTACGGGCGACGCAGCGGATAACAAAAATTTAATTTGCCCGATCCCGGTATTGTGGAAAGCTTAATCTATGCTCTAATCGGTGTTTCTAATACCCTAATTACGGGTTGCGTGTTTCACCTTGCGCGGAACGACGCTGTCCGCTAAGCCCGATGCAGAGAAACCGAGCCGCACAGCTGTACGGCCTCTAGAGCAGATCCACACGGACCCTTGCGCAGCGACGGTACCTCCCCGGCACGACCTTCTCCGGCTCAATCACCTTCTGGAGAGAGAGAGAGCAAGAGGGAGAAAGGGGGAGACTAATCCTCCTCTTAGGCTTAATGCTTGATTAGCCTAAGAGTTGGAAGAGGTGAAGGCTCGAATGAGCTTCACGTAGGTGCCATATATATAGAAGTTGGACCCTTTTCTAAAGACATCAAAAGGACCAAAATTATATATATGACCTTTCCATTATTATACATATGTTTTAAGCCCCCATTTACACTCATTTCCAAAAGGAATAAAAGGGAACTAATACATACACTTGTATAATAATAATCCGTCACCCAAGAATCCATTGTGTGTGATCCTCTAGGCCCATAGTCACTCTAGTTTAAGGCCCATTAACTTCTAATTCCTAATTAGAAGTAAATTAAACATATTATTCGCTTCTACAAGAGCCGAATAATAGTTTAATTCATTCCGAACCTTCGATCACGTTGGGTCAAGCAAATCCGCGTGATCCTAGATGACGCAGGGTTTAAACCAGCATGTCTGGTACCTGTAAGTCCACAGTTACCGCATCGATATAATCCCTCGCTCCTTCTATGAGTCTGGTACGATCGAGGGTACGGTATCTGTCAAACCCCATGATCGTGCCATTTGACTATGACCTCCTTAAAGTGTATGACGTCCGTTCTAAACGAACTCACACGACCCTGGCCAGGGATTTAACGGAGCGTCAATGTCATGACCCATTAACTGTCTGATATATACCCGACAGTGAGCGATCCCCTCTTGACCATTGAGGATCTTCACACGTATCCTGGAGTGGTTAATGACTCGGCAACTCATGACTTATGGTTAAAGTCACTTAGCTAAGTAATTAAACCATTCCAGTCCTCGTGTAAGATCCGATCAATGTCTCAGGTCAAAGGACCAACGATGCTACTGTGACCGTTGGATCTTCAGTTGACATTAGGTATAATCAACCATCTGAAGATCCAATAGCGGATCAGTTCAGTGCACATCCTCCAAGGACATACACCTACACATATGTGTTGGTGCCCCGCACCAATGACCATGAGACTGGTCACTGACAAATCATGTGTACTGGTTTAATAGGTAATCAAAGTCCCCGAGTGATTACCCTCCAACCAGGAACAGTTTAAGGTATGTGTACATGTAAAGTCAATCTCATGTTCGAGATCCCATCTCGAGCTGACTTTACAACCACATATCCTAGGGACAACGTAAAGTAACACAATCGCATATTTACGCTCAAACACCACTTTATTAATGAACAAGATCGTACAACTATTGGGCCTACCCGACCCGAAATTGGCCTGTAGCACACCAACACTAACAAAGAATTCATTGTGTGTGATTCTCTAGGCCCACGGTCACTCCAGTTTAAGGCCCATTAACTTCTAATTCTCAATTAAAAGTAAATTAAACTTATTATTCGCTTCTACTAGAGCCGAATGATAGTTTAATTTATTTCGAACCTTTGATCACGTTGGGTCAAGTAAATCCGCGTGATCCTAGAGGACGTCGGGTTTAAACCAGCCTGTCTGGTACCTGTAAGTCTACAGTTACTGCGTCGATATAATCTCTCGCTCCTTCTATGAGTCTGGTACGATCGAGGGTATGGTTTCTGTCAAACCCCATGATCGTGACATTTGACCATGACCTCCCTAAAGTGTATGACGTCCGTTCTAAATAAACTCACACGACCCTGGCCAGGGATTTAACGGAGCGTCAATGTCATGACCCATTAACTGTCTGATATATACCCGACAGTGAGCAATTCCCTCTTGACCATTGATGATCTTCACACGTATCCTGGAGCGGTTAATGACTCGGCAACTCATGACTTATGGTTAAAGTCACTTAGTCAAGTAATTAACCCATTCTAGTCCTCGTGTAAAATCCGATCAATGTCTCAGGTCAAAGGACCAACGATGCTACTGAGACAGTTGGATCTTCAGTTGACATTAGGTATAATCAACCACCTGAAGATCCAATAGCAGATCAGTTCAGTGTACATCCTCCAAGGATATACACCTACACATATGTGTTCGTGTCCCGCACCAGAGACCATGAGACTGGTCCATAACACATCATGTGTACTGATTTAATAGGTAATCAAAGTCCCCGAGTGATTACCCTCCAACTAGGAACAGTTTAAGGTATGTGTCCATGTAAAGTCAGTCCCATGATCGAGATCCCATCTCGAGTTGACTTTACAACCACATATCCTAGGGACATCGTAAAGTAATACACAATCGCATATTTACGCTCAAATACCACTTTATTAACAATGAACAAGATCGTACATAGATTGGATCTACCCGACCCTAAATTGGCCTATAGCACACAAATACTAACAATCTCCCACTTGAACTACGGCCAATTACCCACAACTTTGAGGCCCATCTTATCCCGATGGCGCTCAAAAACAATCTGTGTCAAAGGCTTAGTCAGTGGATCTGCTATGTTATCTTCTGACGGTACACGCTCTACTGTCACATCTCCACGATCAACAATCTCCCGAATAAGGTGGAAGCGCATGAGAATATGCTTCGACCTTTGGTGAGATCTCGGTTCCTTCGCTTGGGCGATGGCCCCATTATTATCATAAAATAATGGGATGGGAGCTGATATCTCGGGAATTACGCCAAGTTCCAAGATGAATTTCTTCATCCAGACGGCTTCCTTAGCAGCTTCAGCTGCAGCAATATATTCTGCCTCCGTCGTCGAATCTGCAGTCGTATCTTACTTGGAGCTTCTCCAACTGACTGCCCCTCCATTCAACATGAACACAAACTCAGACATGGATTTACAGTCATCTGGATCTGATTGGAAACTAGAGTCTGTGTAAGCTCTAAGCTGTAGGTCCTCTCCTCCATAAAGCAGAAAAAGATCCTTAGCCCTTCACAAGTACTTAAGGATGCCCTTTATTGCCTTCCAGTGCTCTTTGCTTGGATTTACCTGATATCTACTGATAATGCTCAAAACATTGGCAACATCAGGCCGTGTACATAGTATTGCATACATGATTGACCCTATGGCCGAAGCATAGGGTACCTTATTCATGTGTGCCACCTCCTCAGATGTTTTAGGGCTCATCCTCTTAGATAGGCAAAATCCATGTCTCATAGGAATGAGACCTCTTTTGGAATTTTCCATTCTAAACTTTTTGAGGATAGTGTCTATGTACATAGATTGGGATAATCCTAGCATCCTTTTAGATCTGTCTCGATAGATCCTTATACCCAACACATAGGATGCTTCTCCCAAATCCTTCATAGAGAAGGTCTTGGACAACCAAGACTTAGTTGATGTCAACATCCCTACATCACTCCCAATGAGTAATATGTCATCAACATAGAGGACTAAGAAGGTCACAGAGCTCCCACTGACCTTCTTGTAAACACAGGGTTCATCTTCATTCCGAATTAAGTTGAAAGATTTGATAGCCTCGTCAAATCTTAAGTTCCAGCTTCGAGATGCCTGTTTTAATCCATAAATGGACCTGTGAAGTTTGCATACCTTATTAGAATGTAGCTTGGAGGTGAATCCTTCAGGCTGTACCATGTACACCTCTTCTGATATATTTCCATTAAGAAAAACTGTCTTCACATCCATTTGTCAGATCTCATAATCCAGGTATGCAGCAATGGCAAGGAGGATTCTGATTGACTTAACCATGGCTACCTGCGAAAAAGTCTCGTCATAGTCAATGCCTTGCCTTTGACGATATCCTTTCGCGACCAGCCTAGCCTTGTATGTGTCAATCTATCCATCTGTACCGATTTTCCTTTTGAAGATCCATTTGCAGCCGATAGGGACTTTCCCTTCGGGTACATCAACTAAGTTCCAAACTTTGTTGGTGTATATGGACTGGATTTCTGAATCCATTACCTCTTACCATTTCTCGGAGTCCGCACTACGGATTACATCCTACTACGATTGAGGATCATCATCCTCATCGATACATACCTTAGAGGATCCCTCTCATACATGTCCAACACTCTCAGGTTCTCTCGGTAGTCTACCAGATCTCCGCAGTGTCTGTGTTTCATTCTGAATAGGATCAACCGATACAGTCTCATCTAATGAGTTTGTGTCTACATGTTGTGATTCTTGGACCTCGACCAATTCTATCTGGCTCACACTATTTTTCTGGAGTAGATATTCTCTTTCCAGAAATACAGCTCTCTTAGTCACTAAGACCCTTTACTCAGAATGGTGATAGAAATAATATCCAAATGTCTCCTTTGGATATCCCACAAACCTACACTTATCGGTTCTCGACTCAAGCTTATCACTATCGTTCTTCTTTACATGAGCAGGACACCCCCAAATTTTAATGTGATTAAAATTTGGTTTCATGCCCTTACATATCTCATATGGTATAGAAGGATCTGATTTACTTGAGATCATATTCAATAAATAAGCCGCAGTCTCTAATGCATAGCCCCAGAGAGACAAGGGTAGTCCTGACATAGACATCATGGATCGGACCATGTCTAACAAGGTCATGATTCTCCTTTCGGATACACCATTGTGTTGTGGTGTATACGGTGGAGTCCACTGAGAAATAATTACATTATCTTTAAGATAAGAAGTGAATTCATTGCTAAAGTATTCACCTCCTCGATCCGATCGAAGAGCCTTAATACTTTTGTCAGTCTGTTTCTCTACTTCATTCTTGTATTCCTTAAACTTCTCAAAGGCTTGTGATTTACGTCTCATTAAATACACAGCCATATCTCGAGAAGTCATCAATAAAAGAAAAGAAATAGAGGTGACCCCCTTTTATCTCCATGGACATTGGTCCACACACATCCGAGTGTATGAGCTCGAGAATGTCAACAGCCCTCTCACCATGTCCACTAAAGGGAGCCTTGGTCATCTTCCCCATGAGACACGACTCACTGGTATCAAATGGCTTATATTCGAATGTATTCAAATACTCATTTGAGTGTAGGTGAGAGACTCTTTTCTCACCTACATGACCAAGCCTGCAATGCCATAGAAATGCAGAATTCACTTCATCAGCATTGAAAACTTGCATAACATTAGAACGTGTATGTAATATATAAAGACCATTGACTAATGAACCATTGGCTATAACCAAACAATTATTCATTATAGAGCACCCAGTATTATTAAAAGCCAATGTATATCCAATGTTATATAAACCAGAGATTGAAATAATGTTCTTAATAATATTAGGAACATAATAATAGTCATTCAGCTCCAGAATGACTCCTGAAGGTAAATTGAGGCGTGCAGTCCCGACAGCTTTGGCAGAAACTAAAGTTCCATTGCCCATCCTCAGTTCAATCTCTTTTTTGCCCAGCCACCTTCCATTTGCCAGCACCAGCACATAGTTGCTGATATGAGATGCACATCCAGTATCCAATACCCATGATGTGGATTCCATATATGACAAATTAAGATCTATGATAAAAATACCTTCATTTAGAATTGCCTTGCAATTCCTTTTCCAATGCCATGTTTCCCCGCATCGAAAATACTTGTCTTCTTTTTCATTCTTCTTGCCCTTCCCTTTGTCAACCTTGGCGAGTTGCTTACCCATGGTCTTCTTCTTTCCCTTCCATTTGTCACCTTTGGTGGATATCTGGGTGGTCTTCCTTTTTTTGTTGACCCGACCAACATCATTACAGAAGAAGATGGTTTATCTTTCTGCATAGTTCCTTCAGCACTCTTTAACATGTTGAGCAGCTCCGGGAGAGTTACTTCAATTATATTCATGTTAAAGTTTATGATGAAGGAAGAAAAGGAATTGGACAATGACTGTAGTATAAGATCAATGCACAGTTCAAGGTCCAACTTGAACCCCAGTACATTGAGTCTCTCTATCCACTCCATCATTTTCAGTACATGAGCCTGTACTGAAGCACCCTCTGACATCCGTGTCCTGAAAAGCCTCTTGGAGATGTCATACCTCTCAATCCTACCCTGCTCTCCGAAGAGCTGGCATAGATTAAGAAGTATACTTCTACAATCAGTCTTTTCGAATTGTCTCTGCAGCTCGGGAGCCATAGAGGCCAACATGTAACATTGGGTAAGGGAAGAGTCTTCAAACTATTTGGCATAAGTCATTAACTCGCCCTCGTCGGCATCGGGAGCTGGCTCAGAATGAACCGTGTCCAACACGTAAGTTATTTTTTCGGCGGTGAGGACTATGCATAGATTACGCAGCCAATCCGAGTAATTCGGTCCAGTCAATCTGTTGACATCCAAGATGCCGCGGAGGGGGTTGGACGACGACATTGTAATCTGGATAAGAAATAAAAGATAACTTAGCATGTGTTCAAATCCTAACTTAGATGTGAGTTTCTATCTTAGTTAGTCCTACTATTTTTCGATCGAACTATATAACCCTCAGTATATAGAACGGGAGATCAGCGAGATCAACCTAGTGGGTCGAAATCCCAACGAGACTGATGTACAACCTTGTGGAAAGCACAACAAGCCATACACCATCTCAAGGGCAGTCAACAAGCACGTGCATCTTATGCAATATCCGATATTCGCCCCCCGAGAAATCATCCCCTTGAGGAAAGCACAACAAAGGATATTCTCGGTTAGATCTAACAATCATTACTTCATAGCAATGAGTTCATGACCCGACCCTTGTGGAAAGCACAACAAGGTCGAGTTCAATTCCTCATCCCATTGAGGCCGAGCCTTAGAGTTGTATCTCGCCCCCAAATTCATGGACCTTGTGAAAAGTACAATAAATCCATGAAATGAAGATGTTCATTCACTCCATAATGATGGAGGGCCACGACGACTCCTAGAGCCACGCTTACCAGATCTAAAATTTAATCGTGAGGGAATTTGATTTTATCTTGATCTCACCCTAGGTGGTAGTATAAATATATCAAATATATTTACCGTACCTAGTAGTTTGCACAAAGTAAATACATCTAATGCAAAATGAAATCGCAAGTGATCATGGACTTTAATCCTAATGTAACTAAGACATCCGGCCCACTTCCGAAGCAGCTGGATCATCCTCGTCGGGTGTGCTCCGCGCTTTCAAACTCCGACGCTGGATTAATTACAACTTTTACACGGCACGCTGGTCGAAAAAATTTAAAATTACATGTGACTCAAATTTCAGCGGCCCTTAGGGCGAGTACAACTGTAAATAGAGATAGAAGTATATTAAAATTTTAACAGAGAGAGAAAGAAGGTTCGCAGACCCCAATTAATTACATTAACCAAGTCCATGATCACTTGCCAATCCATTCATTCAAAATCAATCAAGGGTTATTTTCTAAAAATAATCCATACTTTTGGATTTAAAAATGGGATGTGCAAACAAAAATAGACTAGCTTTGTTTAATTTTTACAAATCGTAGCAAGATTAACTAAAATTAAACACATAAGCAAGTCAATGCAAGGTAAATTAAGCAAACAATGTAAGGAACCATCATTCATAATAGGGGCATGCATATTTGAATCTGATTCAAATAAGTCAGATATTTAAGATAATTATTTAAATTTAAATTTAAATTTAAATTTAATTATCTAATAATCAAATTTAAATTAAAAATTTAAACATGATAATCATTTAAATTTAAATTCAAACTAATTATCTAATAATTTTGTTTGAATGTAAATTTAAATAATGTAATTATCTTCAATTATCAATCTTAGAAATTTTAAATTTGAATTTAATAATTATCTAATAATTAAAAATTCAAATATTTGAATTTTATAACAATTAATTTCAATGAAATTCAAATTTTGAATTTACTAATTATCTAATAATTAAAAATTTAAAAAACTGAATTTTACTCAAGTAACTTCAATTATTATCAATTTATCTTAATGTAAATAGTAATTATCTCAACTCAGTAAAATCAAAAAGGTTAAATAAAATTTAACATTTGACATTTACTATTTAGACAACATAATTAATAATATGAGATAAAAATCAAATTAATTATTATGTATTTATATATATATCACATATATATATGTACACAATTAAATTAACAATAAGTAAAATTTTTTATTTAAAAATAATAATGCCGGCGGTCAAACCAGCGGGCGGCGCCCACGCGACGCACTCGGGCGTACTGCGCCCAAACCGCCCAATTTTTTTTTAAAAAAAAAGCTCCAGAGATGCCCAGCATCCTGGAAGAACAGAGATGCCCAGCATCCTCTTCTACAAATAATAATTGAATATTTTAATTCCCCTACAAATATGGTTCTATACGGCGATAAAACACCGACCAGAGCGCGAACCTGGCTCTGATACCACTGTAAGGTTCCACACAGCACCCTCGGGCAACGCAGTAGATAACAAAATTTTATTTGCCCGAACCCGGCTGCATGGAATCCCAGATCCATACTCTGATTGACGTTTTAATCACCTCAACCCCTAATTACGGGTTGCGTATTTATACCTTGCGCGGAATGACGCTGTCCGTAAAACCCGATGCAGAATATCAAGCCGCGCAGATGTACGGCCTCTAGAGCTGATCCACACGGATCCTTGCGCAGCGACGGTACCCCCCGGCACGACCTTCCCCGAGCTACCCTTTCTAGAGAGAGAAAGCTTCTAGAGAGAGAGAGAGCAAGAGAGAGAGGGGGTAGGAGTTAATCACTCCTTCTCTTGCTTATGTGCTTGATTAGGCCAAGAGAAGAAGTGATTCGGGTAACATCCATATATATAGAATTTGACCTATGCTAAAAGAGCTTCAAAGGATCAAAACTGTATATATGACCTTTCTATTATTATACATATATATTAAGCCCGTTTTTATACTCATTTCCAAAAGGAATTCAAAGGAATTAATATATACATTTGTACAATAATAATCCGTCACCCAAGAATTCATTATGTGTGATTCTCTAGGCCCACCGTCACTCCAGTTTAAGGCCCATTAACTTCTAATTCTCAATTAGAAGTAAATTAAACTTATTATTCACTTCTACTAGAGCCGAATAATAGTTTAATTTATTCCGAACCTTTGATCACGTTGGGTCAAGTAAATCTGCGTGATCCTAGATGACGCCGGGTTTAAACCAGCCTGTCTGGTACCTGTAAGTCTACAGTTACCGCATCGATATAATCCCTCGCTCCTTCTATGAGTCTGGTACGATCGAGGGTATGGTTTCTGTCAAACCCCATGATCGTGCCATTTGACCATGACCTCCCTAAAGTGTATGACGTCCGTTCTAAACAAACTCACACGACCCTGACCATGGATTTAACGGAGCGTCAATGTCATGACCCATTAACTGTGTGATATATACCCGACAGTGAGCGATCCCCTCTTGACCATTGATGATCTTCACACGTATCCTGGAGCGGTTAATGACTCGGCAACTCATGACTTATGGTTAAAGTCACTTAGTCAAGTAATTAAACCATTCCAATCCTCGTGTAAGATCCGATCAATGTCTCAGGACCAACGATGCTACTGAGACAGTTGGATCTTCAGTTGACATTAGGTATAATCAACCATCTTAAGATCCAATAGCGGATCAGTTCAGTGTACATCCCCCCAAGGACATACACCTACACATATGTGTTCGTGCCCCGCACGAGAGATCATGAGACTGGTCCATAACACATCATGTGTACTGGTTTAATAGGTAATTAAAGTCCCCGAGTGATTACCCTCCAACCAGGAACAGTTCAAGGTATGTGTCCATATAAAGTCAGTCTCATGATCGAGATCTCATCTCAAGTTGACTTTACAACCACATATCCTAGGGACATCATAAAGTAATACACAATCACATATTTACGCTCAAATATCACTTTATTAACAATGAACAAGATCGTACATATATCGGGTCTACCCGACCCTAAATTGGCTTGTAGTACACAAATACTAATAATTGCGAGTAGGACACTTCGACGAGGCCAGGAACAACCAGGCAATGCGGGAAAACCTAGATTTGCTCGAAGAAGACAGAGCAAGTTCGCAAATGAGGCTCATAGCATACCAACATAAGATGACTCAATATTACAACACCCGAGTCAAAGAACGACACTTCTTCCCAGGAGATTTGGTACTACGGCGAGCAAGCGTGTCTGACTCGAAGGGGGCCGCGGGGAAGCTCGCGCCAAATTGGGAAGGCCCGTACAGGGTAACTGAAGCACTCGGCAATGGAGCGTACAAGTTGGCAACGCTGGGGGGGAAGAGGTACCCAGGACATGAAACTCCGTAAAGCTTAAGAAATTCTTCCAGTGAATCGTTACCAGCCATACTCCACAAAGGTAACCTAAGGGTTTCCTAGAGGAGAGCACGGCTCCCCTTGAAAATGAGAAGGTAACCTAAGGGTTTTCTAGAGGTGAGCATTGCTCCCCTTGAGAACGAGAAGGTAACCCAAGGGTTTCCCAGAGGTGAGCATGGCTCCCCTTGAAAACAAGAAGGTAGCCTAAGGGCTCCCTAGAGGCGAGTACCGCTCCTCAAAAATGATGGCAGCAAACAAATAAAGGACCTAGATACCACGGAGCATGTATGCGGAAGAGTCACTCAGAGACATGCCAAAGCCTTCCAATAAAAGGTACACAATGAACGTCGACTCAAATCAAAAAATTTTTTTTAGTCGAAATACAAGTTGCCAAAGATCGGCAAGTCACCCTCACGTGACTGATTTACAAGCATATGAGAAGATGTACTCGACCATTGCTACATGCAACCCTAGTCTCTTGTCCCTTGGGCACCGTCATCATTCGACCAGCTGCTAACAGTTGAGCGGACACCTATCACTTCTTCCACGAATAAACGGTCGCTCCTCGGTCTCTTGTTCTGACGAAGTAGACCAGCAGAAGGATCCACCTATGCCAGAGAAGAGGGCCAAACTCTCCATCCCTTGACTCGCTCATGAGAGGTCCTCACCTAGCATCCCTTTTGTTCTATGGAAGCGGACCCACAGGGATTCCACTGACAGAGAGACATGCACCAGGAAAACTAGGTCGGTTGGTCCGACCACCCCTGGTTGACTGGGGGCACTGGAGCAATGAGGCCCACACATTAAAGGCCAGTGCAGCACGCTGGCCATGCCTGCAAATTGGCAAGCAAGTCTTATTGCCCCGCCTGCAGCCATCTTCAAGCAGAAGAGTCTTCCCCTTGGCTCGCGAGGATGCTTCCACCCAGGCTCGCAGAGTGGAAGAAGGGAAAACAGCCTCCGCACCATCATACACCCCGTCCCGCTTGAAGGAAGGCGCCCCAGCAGCAAGAAACGTCTCGTCACGCACCTACAACGCAAAAATAGGGAGCAGTCATACACTATGAAACCGAGATGAGCAAGAAAGGAACCTCGCCCATCAGCAGAAAGGGTCCATACAGAGAGATTCCCCATTCCCTTAGGGACGGAACCTGTCGGGCTCAAGTAGCAGAACCCCCCTACCGGCGTACGAGTGGTTGACTTTATCCAAAGCCTCTCGCCAGCCATCCAAATATCTACGCCTGTAGTCCTCGGTGGCAGGGCCACGTGCTCCTGGCTCCGGCCACGGTCGCCACGGTGCTGGGGAAGGATCCCTCCAAAGGATCAAGGGTTGACGACGGGTCTGCTGAGATTCGTCGTCGGACGAGGTGCCATCTTCCCCTAATGACATCCCGCAGAAGGATTTCTCTCCTCAGAACCCACCAGGCTAGAGATGGCGGAAAGCTCACCATGGAAGCCGCTATTTATAAGGAAAGGCGAAGTCCCCAGAAGAAGAAGGACTCTCACTACCTCGAGCAAATCCGCAGAAACTGAAGCGACGGATCTCGAAAGTCGTGCCCTTTCAGAGTCCCTGTCAAAGGTATCTGTTCGTATCTCCAAGAGATTTCACAGCCGTTCAGAAGGAAGAAAAATACACGGAAGAAATCCCAAGAGTTATGAAATATAGGAAAGGCTTCTATTTCGAGGCAGAAAGATTACAGAGAGACGGCTACCGTCGTGGAGAAGACAAAAGGAATTAAAAGAAAGCTGGGGGCACCCTCTCAAGGGTTTTCCCTGAGTACATCGTCACGTGCCCTAGGCTCTTCAGGCTCACGTGTTGCAATAACTCCGGAGGGAGGAAGATCGTCAACCGAGTCCACTGTGTGGCCCCCTACGGTCGAAGATTCGACGGGTGCTCGCCCGTCCATGCTAGGGCCAGGCGCCGACTCTTCGGCATTGGCTTCCTCGTCGCCAAGCTCCCCTTCGCCACCATCAGCCTCCGGGCCATATGGTGTCGAGGGGGGAAGAAGAATTGGGACGACTACGCCGAGGCTCTCCGCTGTGGCCTTAACAGCATCGCTCTAACCCTCCCGGAAGCCACGATTGCGTACCGGCCCATAGAACTCTAGGGCCACCGCGGTCAGCTCATCCCGATAAACCGAAGAGGAGCGGAAGCTCTCCACCGCCTCCTCGCCAGCAGTAGACATCGACGAGTGTAAACTGGCAAGCTCCACCTCGACCTCCTGGGCACGGGTGCTCAAGTCTTGGACATGCGCCCCTAGTTGGAACACACGGGCCTCAGCCACGTCGGCCCAGACGCGGAAGAAATCCCGGTCCCGCTCCATCCCGGCCAAGCCTAACCCTTGCTGAACCAGCTGCTTGCGAAGCCCGCGTTTGCGTCCTCGGACCCCTTCAGGTGCTCCTCGAGCACCTCGCTGTTGGCCGAGACCTCCACCTAAAGGGCCTGGCTGGCCTCTAACCTCTGGGCAAGGGCATCAAAGTGATACCTCCGCAAGCCAAGAGCATGGGTGACCGAGCACACACCCCGGGTGGCCAGAGCCACCAACTTCTCTTCCACCTCAGGGTCAAAGTCCTCGGTGCGCTCGTGCAGGCGAACACTCCTCCCCATGAGCGCGACACTCGTCGCGACCTCAGAAAGTCCAGACGCCGTCTCCCCAAGCGGCGAGGACGGTCGTCGCAAGGAGACCACGGGGGGAGGAGGGGAATCAACATTGACAACATGGGCTTTGCCCCTATTGTGTCCCGATGCTGCGGAAACCGACAAGGGAGAAGAAGTCACCAGCTGATCGGCCGATGGCGGCGGCGGAGCCTCAGATACAGGTGGCTCAGATGACGGAGGAGGCGGAACGCGGCCCCGGGCCGAGGTGGAAACCCTGACACTTTTCCTCATACAACGCTGGTTGTCCAACACCATCAAGTCCTCCTCGGACAGGGGGGCACGACTACCGCCCGCCATGGCGGACTCTTCCTCAGCTGTGCTAGCGGTCCCTTCGAGAGGGTCCTCCTGAGGGTTCAACCCCTCACTGACCGTGGGAAGTACTGGTGAACGCACCAGAGGGATACCGATAGGAACCGGAAGTTACGGCCTCCCCGGAGCAAGACGATCGTCACCTCACCGGCCCCGGGTGCAACGTGATCCACAGGGCGGGGAGCGCATAGTGACAACTTGATGATCTCGTAGCTCCAAAACAGGGACCTCGGGCGCCCCTGAAAGAAGAGTAAGAATAGATTAGCCCAATCAGTCATTAACGGAGAACACGGCGAGGAATCGAAGCCAGTACCCTGCGGCAATGGAGGACTCAATCCCAACTCCCGGAGTAGCCCCGGAGTCAACACGAAGTCCGCATCAACCATTTAGAACCGGAGGAGGGTATCGACCTTCTTGCGATCCTCAATGTTGGCCGAAGGTTTCATGTCAGCCCAAATAGAACGACAACCCCTAGTCCTCCAACTACCGGAAGAGTCATGGTCGGTGGATTTGGTGAGATACACGTACCGCTGCAACCAACCCTTGAGGTTGGCCGCAGTAGCGGAGACCTGGATGAGGTTCCGACCGGTCCGAGCCTTAAGGTAGGCATAGGTCGTATCGGATGGGCAACGCTGAAGAAAGTAGAATTGCCGGAGAAGATGGATGTTCGGCTCCACTGACGCTCTTCGACACGCGTAAACAAATCCACAGAGGATGTGGTAAGAATTGGGAGTTATTTCCCCTGGGTGCCGGCCGTAATGGTGGAGGACGGACGCGATAAGGATGAATGGGCAGGCGAAAGCCCGCCTGGAAAGAGGCCACGGGGACCATAAACCCGTCCGACGGTAGACTCAACTGATCGTCATCCACAGTCGGGAAGATAATGTCAAAATAGGGCGGGATCTGGAAGGCTTCTCGTAGCCCGTGGACCACCCTGTACGCCACCAACGGTGGGGACGAGGGTCGACCAGCACCGGCACCTGAAGTGCTCGGAGCGCTATCGTGCCTAGCCACCGTTTCTTCAGCAGAAGAGGAGAAGCTGACACGAAGGTTTCTCCTGCGAGGAGGCATGGCCATTGAAGATGAAAAAGGCGAGAGAGGAGAAGGTCCTCACTGGTCAAAGGAAGAAGATGCCTACGATGAACAAGACAAGCAGCATACTCGAACGGGGTTTAAAAGGAGACCCTGCGGCGGTTCTTATAACCGCCCACGTCAAACCAGTACTTCCCCCCTCGTGGGGCAGGTGGAAAGGAGCCCGTCGCCATCACGGTACGGCCACCAGCGCCAGACTCCCGTTCAAGCCCCCACTCCCATAAGAGACAGAGCGCCAATCATGATTATAGTCAGAGGCACCTTGAGCGCCAAGCACGACACCGGACTCATCGACTCCCATGCCAACATGGGGATCAACATCAAATCACGTGTTCTGACATACCCTCTCATGTTCTACTCTCGGCCCCCTGTAGAGTGCTCGGCAACCGAGAGTAGGGGGGAAGTGAGGAGGGTAGATCCGGTTTGTCCCATAGACAACCCAATAGCGACATGCCCAAATCGGAACCGTCTCCTTAAGCGTGCCCAAGATGCGCTCGAAGTAAATGGCCCGCTAAGACGCGGCCCAACCCAGCCTCGCCATCGGATTCTACGGCACTGGAAAGCGCATTAGTCCCCGGAGGACCCTTCGATGACCGACCGTTACCCCCTACCACGTCAGCCCAGATCCCATAACGGGCGAGCACGCCCCATGAGCGCTGTGAGACTCGCCCAGGGACCATCCGACGCCGGGGTATTCGCCCTTCAACGGAAAAATCCCACCGCTATAGCGGAAGGGAGTTACTCCACTTCCTACGTCTTCCCTATCAAGGGATAAGGCTCCTCGCTTCAGAACAACCCCTATAAGAAGGGGAGCGACTGAGAAGAGAGACACGGTAGATTATTCTGTCAAAATCTACTACACAAGAGAATAGAGCTACTTGTCCTACAATGCTACGAGAGGGAAGCACCGACGATCTATGCTGAAGGGAGGATTCTCCTCCGACGACCTTACCACCCGGCGAGCACTGGCTGAGTGAACGATGGGAACGGCGAGCACTCGTTCTGAGGATCTACACGGCCCTTCAGCTCTCGACCGCGCTTTCCTTCTCTCTCTCCCTCGCTCTTCTCTATTCCTTATTAATACCGTTGCTGACTTAAGCATCGGTGGGTTGTCCCTTAGAATAACACCCGAGACTCCTTCTGACGCCTTTCTGACTTCTGGTGTTTGCAGGCCTCCACGGGTGCAAGACGATTTTTCCAACAAATAAATAGAGAATGTGATACGTGGTCTAGGAACCATTTTCCTGCCTCTACTGATTCCATAAAGATAGAAGTATAGTGATAATTTGAGATTTTTTAGGGATATATAGGTAAATTTTTAATATTATATATACTATTATTTTTAAACCAAAATTTAAAGTAACCACTAAATAATAAAAATAACCCCAACATTCAGATCAACACAAACCGCCCTGCAGTGACCCTGACAGTATTTTAGTCATTTGTGGCATTTGTGAATTTTTTAGTTAATAACAATATTTTACAAGTAAGAATAATAATTTTGATATTTTATATTTAAGGATATATATATATATATATATATATATATATATATATATATATATATATATATATATATATATATATATATATATATGATTAACCATTTTTATAGGAAACCCGGAGAATGGCGCGTGTCAGACATTTGACGAAGGTTGTAATTCGGGATATATCTTACAAATTTATCCAGACAAACTATTGATTTTTATAGCGATTTATCGTAACCCTCCATTCCATGCTGGGGTTAGACCAAAATCCATAGATGTCGACATTTTCCAGACACCTTCTTAATTTTGTTACTTGTTTATACCAGAGGAAAGTAGACATTCCAAATATGCTCACACAGATGACCCCTCGTCCCTCCCAGAAAGCATAATCAATTGATGGCTCTTCAAATTTGCATTTTCATTGTTTATCACATGGTTTGCCGTCCCGCCCCGACCCGCACCGATCCGCACGACCCGACCCGACCCAGGCAGGCGCCGGGTCGCACGGGCTGTGGGTCGTGGCCGGGACGCACTTGACCGCATGGTCCCGTGCGTCCCGCAGCATATCGGAGCGAGTCGAGGCGTGGTACGTGCGGGACGGCGCGTGGAACGTGCGGGACGGCGCGAACGTGCCGGGCCGCCCATTTAACGGGCCGGGGTGTGGGCGTCTCTGGCATCCGTAGTGGGCTGAAGGCGGTGGCCGGCGGGTGTGGGCGGTGCAGAGCGGCGGCGGACGGAGGCGACGACCGGCGATCAGAGGTAGGTGCCCTAAAAAAAATTTTTGAATTAATTGGGGAGGGAGAGGGGGCTGGATCTGGTCGGAGGGGGGCCTCCACCGCCGGTGGGGGGGTGAGGGAGGGGGGGGGCGTCTGCCAGCCGGATCCCAAAGCCGGTGCGGGTGGGGGTGAGGGAGGGGGGCGTCTACCAGCCGGATCTGGCCGAAGGTGGGGCGCCGGTGGGGGTGGGGGAGGTGGGGGAGGGAGGTGGGGGGGAGGGTGAGGGGTGGAGGGGGGGGGGCGTCTGCACCACCACCGCCGCCGGTGGGGGGGCGGGGAGGGAGGTGGGGGGAATGGGGGGCGTCTGCACCTTGGCCGCAGCCGGTGGGGGGCGGGGAGGGAGGTGGGGGGGCTAGATCGCTGCCACCAGGGGGGTGGGGGAGGGTGGCGGGGGGCGTCTGCACCACCGCCGGTGGGGGGTGCGGAGGGAGGTGGGGGGGAGGGTGAGGGGTGGAGGGGGGGGCGTCTGCCACTGGGGGGGGGTGGGGGAGGGTGGGGGGGATGGGGGGCTCGGCCATGCCCGGTCAGGGGCGAGGGGGGGGGGAATAAAATAAAAAATATTTTTTTAGTTTAATACCAGCTATCAATGCATGTTGTCTGATTTTGAGAGCATGAGCACACATGACTCCCAGGGATCTGGAAGCACGTATGGACGGTCATCGCCGCAGCAGCCGATGTATCATGGCGACTCAGATAACAGTAGTTCATTTTTCCCATCGTATCCATATCCTTATGCCGCAGCTGCGCCAGTAGAGGTCGTGTACGCACAAGGTTCGCAGCAGTATGAATACTACGTACGTATGTACTGGGAGAACTATTCAGGTTCAATGCGCTATGAAGACTATCTGTCCTATCTGCGGATCACATTTAATGTCAAATTATTTGGAGATGGGCACTGGCCCAGTTTGGGTCCATACTCTTAATTAGTATGTATCATTTGGTTATATTTATAATTCACTAATAATTAATTGTAGATTTCTTCATATATAGAGTTCTGTACTTATCATTGAAATCACTAATGTAAACGTTTACATCATTTGCAGGTCATCATGGACGGACGGCGTCACCCTGCGTGGGAGCATGGATACTCTGTTGAGGGTGATGGATATGTGCACTGTAGATACTGCGAACATCGCGTCACCGGCATACACAGGTTTGCGGAGCACCTTGCGGGAGTGGGACGCGATGTTCGTGCATGCGACCGAGTTCTAGGAGATGTCCGACATTCCTTTCGGACACAGTTACAGGATAGATACGCTTCTCGTAGCACACCCATGACATCTTCTTCTACGTCCCGGGTACCTCCACCACGAGCACAGGGCGGAGCAGGATCTTCCTCCACGTCCAGAGTTCGAGCAGCACCAGCACCAGCACCTGCACCAGTCGTACATGATAGAATTGAAGCTATAGATATAGTGAGGATTTTTTTTACAGATTTTCATGTACCCTGCACACGACCCATCATTTGTGCAGATGGTTACATATTTTCAGTCCCACCCACGTGTACCTCCACCCACTAGGATAGAGTTAGATTATACGGGTGATCAGTCTCATGTATCCAATGATGAGTTTTGGGATTCAGGCTTCACTGATGACGAGGATTAGTGAGTTTTGAGATTCGGGCTTCACTGATGACGAGGATTAGTGAGTTTTGGGATTCGGACTTCACAGATGAGGATGATGAGTGAGTTTTGGGATTCGGGCTTCATAGATGACGAGGATTAGTGAGTTTTTGTATTTTATACTTCATGAATGAATGTCATTATTATGTCACTGTTTACTTTAACATATTAAGTAATTTAAATAAATTTTTATGTATTATATATAATATGATATTTAATTAAGCGATGTAATATGTAATTTTTATATAATTAATTATGTGTAATTTAGTATGGATCTATTATCATAAAAAAATTCTACATTCTAATATTTTTAAATATATATAACATTTAATATTTCAAAAATAAATTTAATAAAAATTTTAAAAAAAAATAAAAAATCACGCGCCGAGAGCCCGAGAGAGCGAACCGAGTCGCTGTGCGACCCGGCCGACCTGACCCGTCCCGCGCCGTGACCGGGTCGACTGGGTCGGCCTGGTCGGCAAACCTTGGTTTATCAACAAAAGTATTTGAAAAAATTATCCTTGTACCTCTTAAATATTTTAAAATTATCTTTATATCCCCATTTTTATAATTTCTCATAATACCCTTAAAATCTTTATGAAAGTCGCATTGCACCCCTATCGTCGACACTGATATGTTATGATCGTTGGCTCAAAGTGGGTTAAGAAGAGGAAAATGACTAATCTAACATTAACTATAGTCAACCCTCTCACTCTCTCTCTTCCTAGATATCATCGGCTCTTGCGTCGCCTCGTCCCTCTACTTTTAATCGCCGACGGAGGGTGGCGTGATGGCGTCCCCTAACTCAACCCCCTCGTAGTTACCAAAATCCACATTTTAATCTTGTTTGTTTAATTCTTAGCTTATTAATCCCCCACCACCCAATTCCCCCCCCCCCCGCTGCGAGCAGAAGGAGATGCTTGTGATTTGTAGCATCCTCCCCTCATCTCGAACGGTCTCATCTGCTGTCTTTTATGAGCTCCTCCATGGAAGCCGTGTAACGTCTCAGGTTTTTTGGATCATTTATCAGATCAGGATCCGTGGGCTTCGGATCGTCTTTTCACGGGTTGCGGATCGTGTCCGAGTGAACTTCGGGCTTTTTATACCGGATTGTCGGACCCATTGGTGGTGTGTCCGTGAATTTCCTTGGGTCAGTGGTATTGTGAGGAGCACGCCGGTAATTTTTTAGAATTTTCATAGCACCTTTGTGGGTCCCGAGTCACGTTTTGGGTTTTACGCGTGTTTTTGTCTGTCGGACCTTCAGAATGCCGTGTAGGGCGAACCATTGCGTTCTCCAACTCCGGAACGTTACCACTGCGTTGTGCGCTTTCCGATGATCGTGAAGGTAATTTTTTATATTTTTTGATATTTTTCAAAATTTTAGAATTTTCTATTTAAAACCACCCTAACCCCCTCTCTCTCCCCATTCTCTCTTTCTCACTCTCTCTCGTCTCTTTCTCTTCCCCTCTCCTCCGGGAGGCCAACGGAGGCGATGGCGGGCGAGGCGGAGATGCTGCGGGAGCGTGGAGCGAGGATGGGTCGAGGATCGAGGTGTGGTGGCGCGGTGAAGCCAGTTCGTGAGCGTGGGGCGCCGGCGGGGTTTCGTGGGCATTTTCATGTGGATCGGTGTCCACGACGTGCGGAATGTTCGGTGGAGGCAGGGAGATGGACCCCCAGCTTGTGTACTTCCATTTTCGTGAGTTTGATAGGCCGTGGTGAGTCGAGCGGGGTGTATTGCTTGTTTGGGGGGAAAATCATATTTTTGGGATGTGCGACGGATTCGTCGGATTGAGCGCCGTTTTCTCCGTTTCTTCCTCCAATTTTTGGGTTTTGGGGTCATGGGAATGATCCCCTATGTTTTCCCCTTCGATTGGGATCGAATGGGGCTTGGAACCGAGCTCATGGCGGAGCTCGATCTGTGCGCGGGTAAACGTAGGGGGTGGCCACCTTTGTGGCCGTCCACGCCCTGGTCTGGATGGCCAACTCCCTGGCCGCCCAGGTCACTGGGCGGCCATAGGTCTGGCCGCCTAGGGGTGTTGGGCGGCCAGCACCCTGGCCGCCCTCACCCAGTCAGGCCCATGTCTGGGCGACCAGCCCGATGGCCGCTCAGCCCTCTGGGCGGCTCAAGGTGTGGCCGCCCAAGGAAGGGGGTGCCCAGGTGCTGGGCGGCCGCTGGTGTGGCCGCCCAGGCCTCTGGGTGGCCAGGTGTTTGGCCGTCGAGCCCAGTATGCCCCCGGGCCGCCGCGTTCCGCGTTTCTTGTCCCGAGGCGTCCGTATGTGATACGGTTTCATGGAATGAGTGTCCGCGTGATTCTTCATGATCCGGGAGGTATCGTGTTACCTCGATTAGTGTCCTAGTTGGTTTAAGGGTCCGGGTGACCCTCTTGCGTTCCGGTTGCGTCGAGTTGACCCCCGGTCGACCCGGTTGTGACCCAGTGGTCGACCTTCGGTCTCGTGGATGTCCCGGACACCCCGTGGGTTCTATGTCCATGTTTTGGAGTGTTTGGAGGTACATTGTTACCTCGAATAGAGTCCCCTTGAGTTTGGTGGGTCCGGGTGACCCCATGTGTTTCGGGATTTCGTGTTCTCGCTAGAACGAGTCTCCGCGTATCGGCATGTGTGCGGTGGGTTGTTCCCGCACGTTGTGGGTTTCTCCGGAATATGGTTTCTGAGTGGGCCATGTGTGTGGCCTTGGACTGTGAGTCCAGTCAACCAGCCTGGGGCTGGAGATTTTTGTGTGTCCCTGAGACGAGGGATTAACCCGGCGGCTTGTGAGCTACCTTGATATTCGTGTCATCGTGATTTCAGACCTATAGATTATGCTAGATTAACGGCGTTGTACCGTTGTGTACGATGGTCTTGACCAGAGTTGTGTGACTCAAGGACCGTTGGATTTAGTAAGTCTAGTGGGCCGTCCAGAGTCTGGTGGCGTCGTGCCACCTGTTACTCCGCATTACTCACGATGGGTGCGTGAGTGGCTTTCCGTGTTCACGTTTAGTGACCTCCCACTAGTCGTAGCCTTCTTATGGCACGCGTGTGCTGACCCATTCGGGAGTGGTGGAGCGGCTTATCCGAGAGAGACTGTTTTTAGGCTGGTTACCATAGGGCCCCCACGCGCAGCCTGAGTCCGGGCTTTGGTGGAAGAACCAGCTAGAGGATCTAACCTAGGGCGTATGGTCTGTGTGTGCAGACTTAGTTGGGGGCTGTCGGACCCGCACTAACTAGCGCGACCCCAGTTCGTCCTTGTTCGTGGTACTGGTTACTGTAATGTCTCTGTCTCCGCCTGGGGCGTCGCAGCGAGACACTTGAGACGCTGACTAAGTCGTTAGTGGACGCATCCGGCTTTACTTCTGGTGGGCAGTGCCCCTGTTACTTGACGCGAGTTTCACGTAACTCGAGTTTCCGTTTCCCGTCTGCGAGACGTGGTTTTACCCGCAGTTTTCGGGTGCGTTCTCGAGATAGGTCTAGGGTTTTCGGTGAGCGTCACCGAGGGCTTCCCTAGATGGTGTTGGTTTCACGACGGCGAGGTCGTGACCGTGTTCCTAAACCGGGAGGTTTTAGGTCGGGCCTTTGTCTGCGAGACGGGCCTCCGCGACATCGTGGTCATTTCCCCCCGTAGCGTGGCTAGGGTGGTTCGTAGTCTGGTGGTCCCCTGACTGGGAGATCGGGACGTGTTTTCTGGTATAGTAGGAGTAGCTGTAGTGCCGAGTTTTTACCGACCACCGGTTTGCTGTTCCTGCTGTAGTTGTAGCTGTTTTCCTTTCCGCTACCGCCATTGTTCTTAGTTGGAGTTCCGCGGGATCCCTACTGAGCCAGTGACAGGAGGCTCACCCCTGCTTTTCAGGTGCGACGGTTCTTCCTCGTTGTTTGAGGGTGATGTGCTGGGATTCTTAGTCGCCAGCTTGCGGGGCCGAGTATTCACTTGGCGTTGGGTAGGTTCTTCTGCCTTAGACTGTACTTTCTGTTGGACTGAACTCTGTTGTAGTTAGTTTATTTATTTCTGTTAATTATTGAATTATCCTACTTTATTTCCTATTTCTTTGTACCTCCACACTCCTTTTTAGTCCTTCCGAGTCTCGGCTCTTGGGCGGCGGGCCAGGATTCGAATGGTATCGGGTTCCTTTCCTGGTATCCGGATCTTGGGTCGTCACACGCCGCCTCTTCTTCTTACTCCTACTCTGCTCCCTCCTCTTGGAATCTAACTGGTGTAGACACGCCGTTTTCACATTTTTTGCAGGTAAATCTCATATTATACCACGATGCTCTAAAATGGCTTACACATTCACTTATTTGAATAATTTCTACAATTCCGACTGTGTAAAAATAATAATAATAATAAATCAAAAATAATAATAATAAATAATAAAATGTCAAAAAAGAAATTATGTAATTATATTAATATATATATATATACTTTATATAAATAAGCATCCTACTTATCTATATACATATATTGATTCTATTAATTCTTTATATAAATAAGTATTTTAAGTAATTATTTTCTCACTAATCCTCCCATTACCTTTTCACTAACCTACACACTAATCACTCCACTTTCTAACATATCCACATAATCCCATCTTTTATCTCATGTCAACTCCTAGCCCACGTGAACACACTCTTCCCCACCCCATCTTTCTTCTCCTTTCCTTTTCATTCCCCCACCTATCGTTCTTATGTCCCCACTCACTAATCCTCTCTACACTTAATCCCTCCTCTAGACTTAACCAAATCGAAACCCATCTATCTAACACGACCCATCCCTTTCTCATCACACCCCACCTTATCTCTCTCCTTCATACATCTCCATCCCACTTTCTCTCCTTTTGTCTTTTACACCTAACAACCGGGCAGCAGGAATTTCCCTCTTCTCACATCCCTCTCATGTTGACATCACGTCCACATCTCTTTCCTCCCCCCTAGTCTCCACACACACTCTCTCCTTCCAAAAGGATCCTCTACCTCTTCCAAAAAAAACCACTCCTTCTTCCTCTCCCTTAGGCCTCCTACCATCACCATCGTTAGACTTCCCGTCTCTCCCCCACGCCCGCCGCACCAAGCCGCCTCCCTCCACAACACCGGCCAGCCACCTTCACGACCGCCGCTGCTGCCGCACCTGCTGCCCACCTCTGGCCACTACTGAAACCCTCGCCCCTTGCACTTCTCACTGCCGGTCCCTCTACCATCGCCGCTGCCACCATCGCCCGTGATCTCCCCCGACTGCCGCAGTGGGCTACGTCCATCGTCCCCACTCCCTGTTGCCACTCCCGGCCCTCCACCAGCCGTTCTACCGTCGCCGCCCACGTAGCAAGCTCCACCAGCCATTCCACCGTCGCCGCCCACGTAGCAAGCTCCACCAGCCGTTCCACCGTTGCCGCCGACGTAGCAAGCTCCACGCCATCCACGTCGCCACTGGCCACGTCCGCTCCACAACTCTCACCACACCGGACGCCGTGACTGCACCCCCACCTCGCCGACGCACGCCCCTCCTCCGTTGCACCGCGAGCCAGCCGCACGAGCTCCGCCTCCACCGTCCGACCGTCTGCCGCCGCTGCCACCTCCACCTTCGGCTGCACCCGCCGGTCGCCGTCGTCGTTGCGTCCCCACCGAGCTCACACCCTCGTCGCGGACGCCCCCCCCCTCTCTCTCTCGTTCGCTCTCTCTCTTTCCCTCTCTCTCCCTCTCTTTGTTCTCTCTCGCGTCCTCTCTCTCTCCCCCCGCCGTTTCTCCCTCTCTCTTTCTCTCTCTCTCTCTCACTCTCTCGTTCTCTCTCTCTCTATCGCGTTCTCTCTCTCTCTCCCCCTCTCTGTCTCTCTCTCTAGCCCCGTCTTCTCTCTCTCCCTCTCTCACCCGTCTCTGTCTTCTCCCTGTCTCGAACTCTCTCATCCCTTCCTTTTTTTATTATTGTTTTTATCCACATCCTTCCCTCCCTCTCTTCTCTCTCACGTCTTCTCTCCCCTGTCTTTCCTTGTCTCTCTCGATCCCTCTCACCTCCTTTCTTTTATTTTTATTTCCCCCTCCCTCTCTCCATCCATTTCTCATTGTCCCTCATATCTTCTCTCCCCTATCCGATCCCTCTCTCTCCTTCTCACCTTCTTCCTTCTATATTTTCTATTCTCCCTTCCTCTCATGTATTCTCTCTATTTCTCATATATATATATACATTATATATATACATTATATATATATATATATCTTATGTATGTCTTTTACTATATACCGTATGTATAAAAATCAGATATAAAAATCTACAAAAAAAACAGAGGAGAATTTTCTCTCATTTTCTCTCTTTATCTTTCTCTCTCACGCTGCCCCCTTTCTCATTGTCTCTCACATAACACACACATGCACACACATGAGTATGTGCTTTATAGGTGCTTAAGCTAAACATATCATGTTCTTTCTGCAGAAGGCTCAAAAGAACTCTTTCAGAAGCACCCCATGTTCTATCCCCAAACATACTCACGTGGGCGTCCTACCATGTTATCCAAGCTTTGTAAACCCATCGCGTTGGCATGTACATATTCATGATGGAAGGTTGAGACTTCTAACCAGGAGAGGTCTAATAATAAGAGTTAGTCTATTGTGGTGAAGGGTGATACCATTTATTGTCTATGATACTTGAACTTATATATATATATATATATATATATATATATATATATATATGTGTGTGTGTGTGTGTGTGTGTGTGTGTATTTATATACGTATATATATATATGTGTGTGTGTGTATATTAGCAAGTAAATAAATTAATATATATATATATATATATATATATATTTATTATGCGTAACTACTCTCATATATATGTATATATATGTTTAAATATATATGTATGTATAGATGGATACTTATATATATATTTATGTAAATATTGTTGTGTTCATCTATATTAGTCTTATTTTATCCTTTTGGACGTGTAGGAATAAAAGCGGCGTTCGGCCTAATCAGCGCTCCCGCGTGTTCCCGTACACGGGGAAGCCGTTTCGTCCCACCGCTCCCTCTCGTGCTTGCATCATCAGCAGTGACTCTGTTTCTTATTATCGTATTTTATTGTATTTTCAGTCTATTATTTAGTTATTAATGTTTTATCTCATAAACTGCTATCATATGATGTCACTTTTCTGACTTAGTCTCCTGTGTTTGTTTATTTTGCAGGGTAACCAGTCAAAAGCCCCCTTCTTCGACCCGTCGAACGAAGAGGAAGAAAGAACCCGCGCAAATCCCGCGTCAAAGGTCAAGCGATCAATCAACCAGTTCGGGGCCCTCGGTCCCTGGCGATCACACCACCAAACGCGTGTTTGTAGTAAATTTTAATTTCTGTCTATAATACACGCGGATAGCTAAATCTCGGGTCTGTTTGTACTATAATCGACCGCGGTGAGTCATTTTACCGTGGTCATTTATTTTCTGCACTTCCTTTCTGCATTTTGTTATATTGTTGTTAAAACCCCGCACGGATCAATATCCTGCGGTGGTCTGCTTACTATTTATATTCATGTTATTATTATTGTGTGAGGAGTGATATGCCGTTCTAAATTCTGAGTCTACGTGTGTTTTTTGTGTCCGTCAACTTCTATTACGTAGAGTCACAGGTTCGCACTCAGTATATAGAAAGCTGCCCTCGAAATGGTAGGTCACGCCTACCAGGAAGGGGTTCAGTTTGCGTGAGAGGGTCTTCAGATCCTGTTCTCCGCCCTGTACCGAAGGTCCGGTAAGTCTAGGCTCCACGTCCCCGTACAGAGTGACCTTTCAGGTCATACTCTCTACCCTCTTTTCTACATCATCCTTTTTACGCACGTGTTTTCATTTCATCATTTTTTAACTTTCACTCAGAGAGGGAGAAACCCCATATCTCTCTCTCAGTCCACCACGTGACGCGTTCACATCTCTGGCGATCACAGTGGGACCTGCTTTTTGCTTTTTTTGGTTACCCACAAACTTTCGGCACCCACGTGTGCCCCTCCTTTTGACACCCACGCGTGTCCCTCCTTTTGGCACCCACGAGTGCCCTTCCCTATTGCGCCCACGCGCGCTCACTCCCTTCGTGCACCTCGTACACTTCCCCCGGTCCTTTGTGGTTACTTGAGAGGTTAGGGTTGTCTCGTGCACTTTGTGCACTCTTCCTCCATTTGGCACCCACGTGTGCCCCTCCATTTAGCACCCACGTGTGCTTTCCTCCATTCGGCACCCACGTGTGCCCCTCCATTTAGCACCCACGTGTGCTCTCCTCTACTTCACACCCACGCGTGTCCCTCCTTTTGGCACCCACGAGTGCCCTTCCCTATTGCGCCCACGCGTGCTCACTCCCCTCGTGCACCACGTGCACTCCCATAGTCTTTTCTGTTTTTCCAAGTGGTCTACGTGTCTCGGAAAGAAGAACGGTTATATCTTACTCTATCTGTTTACAGTTGTTATATCTATTATATCATTGTTATCTATGTTATATTTGTGTGTTTATCCCTGTTATATTTCTGTGTTACATTTCTTTCATTCAGTACTGCATTTCATGCATCTACGTACCCCTTTATTTTATTTTTCTAAGGATTAACCTTTCTCGGTGAAGGAAGGACTCTCCGTCGGGAATTCCTCTCGACGGACTAGGATCTCCTCCATCGGGACCTCCGTAAGTCCCCGACATCGAAGGATTCCCTCTTCGTTCACTGGGCAGGTTGTACCACTGAAGTACCCCGAAGTTAGTTACCTATCCGTGGTGAGACGAGTGTCCCTAGTTGACACGGCGGTAAAACCAAGGTGTAACTAGGATTTTTGTAAATTTTGTGTGAATATTTATATTTGTTAAAAAGACAAAAAAAAGGTAAAACAAAAACAAAAAAGTGGCGTAAGATCATCCACTTGTCTGCTAATCTCTGATATTTGTTTGCTGATGTATGCTTTTACGTTCTGGAAAAATTACAAAAATGGCTCACGATTCTCTCGAAGAGAACCAATCAAGACGTGGTTAGTCAATTGACCCACGTGTCCACGCAGTGGACTCAGGCCCTTCTCGTGAGACCTCACAAGAGGTCCCCGCTGTTTCACGGGAAGTAGCCTCACCTCAGGACATCTTTTCCCTGTTAGGTGTCCTCGCCAGTACACAGCTCAGCCCCGAGCAACTTCTAGCCTTTCAGGCTATTTTAAAGGGGAAATCTATTGCTCCCCCTCCTCAGGAGTCAACTCCGGCTCCCACATCCTACCAACAGCCGCTCCAGGCTACCACTTTTCCATCATATGTACATGACGTTCCTTCTTCCTCATTTCAAGGACAGGCGAGTCAACAGCCTGCCTCTTACCAATTTCCCCCTCCACAATCTCAAGCCCCTGTCATCCTTCATACGGTACCCCAAACGGGTCCGTCCACTAGTGGGCCACTATATCCTTCTGGTTCAGCATTCCCTTCTCAGGCCCTTGGCAGGCCTTCTTAGCCTCAGTGGCATGCCCAACCTCCACCTGCCGAGGACCTCACTCAATCTCTCCTCAACAAAATCAATGAAATGAACGAGGAGTTCCGAAATTTCAAGAAAGAGGTACATGGGAAGTCTGCCCTTGACATTTCCCTGCCAAATCTTCACACATTTCATCTCCCTCCCTCCGAAATGCCTACATACCGTAGGTATAACGGCACGGGAAATCCTTCTATTCACATCAAGGATTTCATGTATGAATCTTCCTCATGGCAGAACGATCCAAAATCTCTGGCTTACCTTTTTCGGAAATCATTGGATGGTCCCGCCCTAGAATGGTTCTATTCTCTAGAGCCGAGTGAGGCTGAGGATTTTGATGTGGTCAAAGCCAAATTCATACAGAAGTACCGGGATAGGGTCGGTCCCTCCCTTTCTATCACCGACCTAGTTGCTGAGAAAATGAGGTCAGATGAGGATTTTATCCAGTATGCTGATAGGTGGAGGTCTCTGGCCGATAAAATAAAGGATACCCTTTCAGAACCCGAGCAAGTCAAGATGATTGTGTCTAATATAACCCCGCAGTTTAGACACATTTTAGCCATGAATAAGCTTACCACGATGGAGGAACTTTATGAGAGGGCTCGGTATATCCAGACCCAATTAAAAGATTCCCCCATCATGCACATGTTTGAACCTCCAAAGCCAAGGATGTTTAAGAAGACGGGCACTGGTGTCCAAGGAGGAACAACTGAGGGGTTCGTCATAAACGAGCAAGTGAGTGTGCTTGACAGTCCCAACCAGCCAGCCAACCCCAGGCCTCGTCAAATGTCACTACCACCCTTTCAGCAGGGTCCACCACCCTTTCAGCAGGGTCCACCTCTTTATCGTCCTCCACCCCAAAATAACCCCCTTCAAAACAACATGCCTCAACCCTTACATCCCCAGCAACAACAACAACAACAACAACCTCAGTATCATCAAGTTCCACCCCCGGGAAATTACGGCCCACCACAACAACGGATGAGGCCCATTGGACCCAAAAGAGCCCATTATCCACCATTGCCCGAGGCATTGCCGGACATTTTTAATGCCCTCATGGCTGCCAACCTACTTACTTTGCCCAAAGAAAAGTTTGCATGGCCCCCAAATGCTGATACCTCTAGGTACTGTGTCTATCACAGACAGCCGGGTCATACGGTGGAGAATTGTTTCAACTTCAAAGATTATATTTACGACATGAATGATCTCGGTGAAATCGATTGGGATGAAATGAGGCGATGCATCGCCACCCTAAAGGCCAGGAGACCTCCGCCTAGGCCACAGTTACCACAACAACCACATCAACAACAACAGCCTCAGCAGGCCCCACAACAGCAGCCTAATATGGGCATCATCTATAACCCGCTTCCGGAGCACCAACAGCCCAACTACCAGGTTAATCTGATTTCCTCCTTCTCGGAAGTTGGAAGAGAGCAAACCTGTCATTTGGAAAGCACCTCCGTCCTTACTACCAGTCATACCACCAATCAACCACCTCGTCTCCTTCGAACAGCATCTTCTTACCACTCAACCCCCTCACAACCCCTATTTGGTCCTTCTTCCGTTCCACAGCCATCACGCCCTCTTATTCGTACCCCTATCGTCAATTCACCGTTAGTCCATCACCAAAGGTCATCTCCCACTCCTTTTTAACCCCTAAGTCCCCTGATCACTTCTTATTTCTCTAATTTACCATCTACCTCTATCGCACCTTTACCCCCGCCTTCTAACCTTTTTACCGCCCATTACCCGTATGACACACCATCCACCTCTACCCCCATTGAACCTCCTCCTCCACCATCTAAACCCCTTATCATTCACCATTCACCCGAGATACCCTCTACTTCCCCTATTCTTTCACATTCTAAGCCCATTATCATCCACCATTCACCCGAGATTCCCTCTACTTCCCCTATTCTTTCACATTCTAAACCCCTTATCATCTGTGATTCACCCGAGATTCCTTCTACCTCTACTATACCTCCACCAAGCAAACCCCTAATCAAAACCCCTACACCCATCATAACCCCTATCCCACCAACTATTCCTCCACTATTACCCTTTAAACCCTTGTTAAAATCCACACCTAATACCATAGAGGTGCAACAAGACCCACAAGCAATGGTGCTCCGGAGTGGAAGGATGTTCCACCGGGTATTTCCCCAAAATAGTCAGGCCCCCGAACAGTCTCAGCCGAAGAAAGACAAGGGAGAGCAGTCAGAAGAGTCCATCCCTGGGACCCAGTATGACTTGCTAAAACATCTGGATAAGACGCCTGCCCGTATCTCCATTCTTGAGTTGATCAAAAGATCCACGTCTCATCAAGAAGCCTTGAAAGACTATCTTCAAAAAGTCATGGTGAATGAGGATCTCCCTGTGGAGAAAATCTCGGCAGTCCTAACGCCCACTGATACACAACCGCCCATCATGTTCCACAATCACGAGCTTGCCCCCAAGGAAGCTCGAAAATATGCATTATGCATTGCGGTGAAAATCAATGGTGTGTCGGTGGATTCGTGCCTTGTAGACACGGGCGCGTCTATAAATGTGATTTCTCTGAGTACTCTCCAAGTATGTGGGGTTGATGAAGAACATCTCATGCCCTCCTCAATCACAGTCACGGCCTATGACAACAGTAAAAGGCCGCCAATGGGTATGATTACCCTGAATGTAGAACTTGGCCCTGTATCAGTCTTTACGGAATTTCATATCCTTGATATGGATCTTACTTTCAAGGCTATACTAGGCCGTACCTACATTGAAGCTATGAATGCTGTACCATCCACCAATCATCAGTGTTTGAAATTTTCATATAAAGGATGGGTTATCAAGGTAATGAGCATGCCCATCTGTTCTACGGTGGATGCTATCAACACCTCTTTACCTTCGGTCTGGCCGACTCATCGGCCCATACTATCCTTGTTGGATGTGTATGACCCCTGCCGTGCTTCCTTCACACAACAAAAGCCATTCCCTATGTTAAACTCACGTCTCCCCTTCCGCTCCAAAGGATGGGAGATTATGAGAAATATTGGCTACCAAGATGGCAAAGGTCTAGGGGCACAACTGCAAGGAAGGCTGAGACCACTCCAAAAGATAAAGCCAATCCATAGAGCTGGCTTGGGTTTTAAGGGGCCATTCGAATCAGACGGCAAACCCCTCACTTGGACTTTGTCCTCACACTTCAAGAAGAGCCCATCGTCCAGATGGGAGATCATCCACTAGAATCACCTGGGGGGTCACGGGATCTGTTTTTAGCTCAAGGATGTTCAAGGATCCCTAAAAGAGGAAAGATTGTCCACCTGGATTGTGAATGGTATAAATGGTTTGACATACCAGATATATCCATTGCACTGGAAAGAATGTTCTCGCCTCCACATCTAGAAGGGTCATCTTTGATCTCCGAAATGCCAGGGGACACCACCACACTTGCCAGAATGTCAAAGCCTCCTCACCAAGAGGATGTTGTCATCGACGGGTCATCACCCGCCACCAATATTGTCATCGATGGCTCGCTAGCCGTCATTTTCTCTATCCATCTATCACAGTCTCTGTTGCTGTCTCCTTCCTGGGCCAGACAGTTGTCTGATGATCTTCTCATGTCCCCTTCTTTACTCATATACCTACGTGGGTTTCTTAACTCACGTCAGGTTTTCAATCACGATCTGCTCTACGAGCTACACAACCCTCTAGCTCTAATTCCCTTTTCGCCTCCTCCAATTTCTTTTCGCTGTTTTGTTATTGAAAATGATAATGAAAAAAAAACGCCAATTCCCCAACTCCTCAATAGCACATTGTCTTTGAGGAAACCTCCTATATCTCCCACGAGCGTGCCCCGACTCACGGGCCACTCATTCAAGGTCCCCTGAGTGACCTTCTCTTCCCCTCGTCTGAGGGGTCCTTCTCTGTACATTCTTTACCATCTTCGTCAGTTTCAATTTCTTCTTCTTCTTCTGTAAATAATGTCAGTCTAGCTAGTAATAATAAGTCAAGGGTAGTACCTAAAAGGAAATCTAAGGGTAGGCAGATTTCCCGTCGGTTCCTTTTGGATCTAGCCACCAAGTGTCAAGCCCTTCTAGCCATTCCTCAATTGTTAGAAAATCCAATCCAACTGCCAGAAATAGAATGCGAGAATGATTGTATGATTGATGAAGGGTACGGGGTTTATGAAATCACCGATGATGAGTACCCCATTGAAGAAGAGGACGAAGAATATGAGGATGCGGCCGACGCATATGCTAGTGGAATGAGCAGATTTGACGAGCCGTTAGCCGTTGTAGAAGAGTCTACCAAAGAGATTAACCTGGGAACTGAGGAAGACCCTAGGATTATCCTCATAAGTGATAATTTACCATCATCTGACTAAGAGGCATTAATTAAGGTTCTCGAGGATTATAAGGACAGGTTTGCATGGAGCTATGAGAATATGCCAAGATTGGATTCTACTCTAGTTGAGCATCGTCTCACTCTCAAACCAGGGTCCATCTCGGTAAAGCAACGGTTAAGACGTTTCCGCCCACAAATGGCTTTAAAAATAAAGGAAGAGGTCGACAAGCTCCACAAAGCTAGGTTCATAAGAGTCGTCCTTTATCCTCAGTGGGTCGCAAACATCGTCTCGGTCATGAAGAAAGATGGAAAGGTGAGAATTTGTATTGACTTCCGGGACTTTAACCGTGCGTGTCTGAAGGATGATTTCCCTTTGCCTCATATTGATGTGTTGATTGATAACACGGCAGGATATGAAACCCTTTCATTCATGGATGGATTTTTTGGATATAATCAAATTCGTCTGGCAGAAGAAGATCAGGAGAAAACCTCATTCATTACTCCCTGGGGAACTTATTGGTATGTGGTCATGCCATTTGGACTGAAGAACGCTAGAGCCACTTACCAAAGGGCTATGATGGCAATATTCCATGACATGATGCACATATATTTGGAGGTATATGTGGATGATTTGTTGGTAAAATCCAAAACTAGGGCAGAACATCCAAAAGTTCTGGCAAAGGTACTACAAAGATCACGTGAATTCAATTTGAAAATGAATCCAAAAAAGTGCGTGTTTGGTGTATCATCGGGCAAGTTACTTGACTTCATTGTGAGCAAAAGAGGTATTGAGATAGATCCCAACAAGGCTAAGGCAATTAGGGATATGCCACCCCTGAAGAATTTGAGAGAAGTTCGAGGATTAATCGGGAGGTTACAATTTATCCGTCGCTTTGTGTCTCAACACTCGCAAAGGTGTAGACCTTTCTATGAGTTGACCAAAGCAGGGACCAAATTTTGTTGGGATTCCAAGTGTCAGAATGCTTTTGACGGATTAAAGGAATATCTGACCAACCCGCCTGTTCTCACTCCACCTATTCCAGATAAGCCTTTGGTCCTATATATCTCAGTCCTAGATGACTCTGTGGGAGCCGTTCTGGCACAAATCAATGAGGAAAACAAGGAACGGGCAACCTATTACTTGTCCAAACTCCTCAACCCCTGTGAGCGAAAGTATACAGCCATGGAGAGGACCTGTGCCGCCCTTGTGTGGGTGGTACAGAAATTGAAACATTACTTTCTGGCTCACGAAGTCCACTTGATTGCTCGGATGAATCCTATCAAATTTCTCTTGGAAAAGTCTATCCTTACTGATAGGCTAGCCCGTTGGCAAAGTTTTCTATCTCAGTTTGACATCACCTATATCCAGCAAAAGGCGATTAAAGGCTATGCTATAGCTGAGCATCTTGCTCACCACCCTCTCCCCAAATTTGATACTGTTCAATCAGAGTTTCCAGATGAGGAACTAATGTCCATTACCCAGTCTGATGATCCCATGTGGACATTATATTTTGATGGAGCTTTGAATTCCCAGGGGAGAGGTATTGGCATTGTCCTCTTGTCGCCCGAAGGCGTCACTATCCCAGAGGCATTTCAGCTCTCATTTCCAGTCACCAATAATGTGGCTGAATACGAAGCTCTTCTAGCAGGTCTGAATCTTGCCTATTCTTTCTGGGTCACCAAATTGCGAGTCATAGGTGATAGTCAACTTGTTCTTCGCCAGGTGCTCACTAAATATCGCACACGCGATCCCAAGCTCAAGCCATATCAAGAGCTCACTGTTGCTTTTGCTAAACTGTTTAACAAGTTAGTCTTTGTCCATGTTCCTCGCAATCAGAACATTCTCGCCGACGCCCTTGCTTCGTTGGCATCATCATTAAGGTTTCCTCTGGGCAGAAGGGCTGTGTCCGTTTCCATCCACAAGCTTATCCTCCCTGCTATTCATAACCCTTCCTATTTAAGGGTTCAGGAGGAAATGTCAAAGATGGCTCAGGATAGAGAAGTTGTTGAAAAGAGGGAAATTATGTTGGTCGAATTGGAAGAAGAATTGGCTGATGAGGAGAAGCCATGGTTCTATGAGATTATTAAATATTGCAAAGACCAATCTTACCCTGAAGAGGCAACTCCTGAGGATAAGAGGACTATAAGGAGAGTAGCCCAGAGATACACATTGGTTGGAGGATTGCTATACAAGAGAAGCCTCACTGGTGTTCTTTTAAGGTGTCTTGATGATGATGAGTCTTGGAAGTGTGTAGAGGAAGCACACTCAGGCGTGTGCGGTGGTCATGTGAACAGCCAAATGCTTGCTAAGAAGATCCTTCGGCAAGACTTTTATTGGCCCACCATGGAGGAAGATTGTGCTATGTCCGTAGGTGTGTCAAGTGTCAACTTCACGCTGATAAGATCCATTCTCCATCTTCCTCTCTTCATCCAGTGTCCTCCCCATGGCCTTTCTCCATGTGGGCATTCGACATCATCGGTCCTCTTGGTGATCCTAACTCCCTTACTAAGCAAAAATCCTTCATCCTCACTGCAACAGAGTATTTCACCAAATGGGCTGAAGCTGAAGCCTATGCGGAAATCAAGGCCTCAACTGTTTGCAAGTTCATCATGAAGAACGTCATCGCCAGATTCGGCTTCCCGAGAACCATCGTCACCGACAATGGGCCACAATTCATTTCTCAGGACCTTCAGGACCTCTGCAAAAGGTATAAAATTGCATTGCATCATTCATCACCATACTATCCACAAGGCAATGGCCAAGCAGAGGCCACTAATAAAATACTGATTGAAATCATAAAGAAAACATGTGAGTCTAACAGGTTTGCAGATTGGCCAGAGAAGCTCATTGAGGCTCTATGGGCCTATCGCACTTCAATCTGTACTCCCACTGGGCAAACTCCCTTCGCCCTTACTTACGGGATGGAGGCGGTAGTCCCGTACGAGGTCTTAGTTCCCTCTCTCAGAGTACAATTGGACAAGGATCTTCCCCTCGACGAACGTCGTGATTCTCTCCTTGCCAAGTTGGAACTCTTAGACAAGAAACGTCTGGTTGCTGCCGAGCATGCTCGTGTATACCAAAATAGACTCGCACGTTTTTTATCAAAAGAAGGTCATTGAAAGAAAATTCAAAGTCGGTGAGATGGTAGTGAAGGGAATTTTTGTAAAACCTGGCGGCCCACGTTCTAAACTCCAACCCAATTGGGAAGGACCGTACGTGGTTCAGGCTGTGCATCCTGGCAACGCCTATAGGCTAGTCAATGCTGAGGGAGTTGAGTTATCCCACCCTTGGAATGGGCTGTATCTTAATAAGTATTACCCTTAGATAGGTATACATACTGTCAAAAATAAAAAAATTGAAAACAAAAATAACAAAAAATAATGAAAATAATGAAAATAACAAAAATTTGTATATAAAACAAAAAAGGAAAAACAAAAAAAAAATAATTCAAAATGCTGATGTTTGGAGACCACCATGGAATCAAGTTACTGCATCTTACCTCCATGTCAAGATAGGGCCCATTAAGGCTTGGTAGGTCTCAGGTCTTGGTTTGCCAGAACCGTGGAGACCCCTGTCCGGCCAGTTCGGCCTATGCCCCCTCAAAAGAAGACAACATGTATACACATCTGTGTTATAAAAAAATTGATAGCATCGCTTATGGTAGGGCATCACTCAAAAGGTCTCCAAGAAAGCTCAAATCTTTATTCTCTTCTTCTCGACCGAATGAGACAGCTGGCGCCCTTAAAACGCTGAGCATGGGAAACACGAACACAACCCCTAGGGTGAGAGTAGGGCCCAATTCCTCGAGCATGGGTCAGAGCACGAGAAGAGGGCAGTGTCCCCGCAGGCATCCAAGAGGGATTCCATAATGTCAAAATACTATGTCCCTCGCAAAAATCTGTCAAGAAAAAAAAATCAGAAAAGAAGAACAAAATCAAAGTCAAGTGAAAAGCCTGGTCGTAACCGTGCCTGATTCCACTAGATAAACCCCTTTGACTGAAAGTCAAATTCTGCACAAAAGGGGCCATGAAATGTAATTGCTCGAGATTTGGTCTGAAGTTACCCGAAAAGGGAAGTTAAGTGTACCCCTACTTGCTCGCCGGGTTAACAGCTTTGCCGGTCCTCTCAGGAGGTTTACCCCCTATATTCTTCCTTCTTCCCTTGAAGATCAAAGCTCAATGGAGTTCCCAAAGGGTGAAACTCGCCAAAGCCTGCAACATCCTTTTAACACAAACATATGGTTGTCCATTTTGAAAAGCAGAAGCCATTGTCGTGAAGGAGTCTCCGTGTTTCTGGCCGGTCAAGACCCTTGTCTACCACCTTAATGCCTTCTTATCTAACCTCGGGCTTATACCAATGCAAGCGCATCACCTACGGGTGCGACGGCGTCTGATTCCGGGTCAGCGTCGCGTGGTTGGTCGTTTGAGTTCCAGGGTGTTTCATTATATACCATCTAGAGTTGTGAGGAAATAGACCCGAGTCGGGCAAATCATTTACCTCGAACACTTTTTGGGTGAATCCCTGCGGCCGGAAGCGACTGGGAGCTTAAGCATGGCATGACGGTATTGTCATCAGGATAAGTCTTAGCCGGCGGGATTATCATTCGAGGAGTCTAGATGCCCAAATCAACCTAGATGTGCACTTAGGATACCTGGGAGGTTAGTAAGATCCATATTCTCATGCAGGTTAGGTGCCATATGGGTGCTTACCAGGTATTAGCAACAAAAAAAAATGATGATGATAAAAACAACAACAAAAAGGGAAAAAGAGAAAAATGTAGACATATGCAAAACAAAAAATGATGAAAAATAAAACAACAAAAAAATGCAAGAAAAAATAAAAACAAAAAAATCGCATTTCCTATGATTGCATTTGTATGCAGCATTCCACTTTTAATTTTCGCTTGCATCCGTGTGCTTGTGTGCCGCATTCACCATCATATATTTATCTTACCTTTATTAATAAAGGCTTGGCCCCTTGACCCATTATCAAGGACAGTTCAAAATAGAACATCTGCTTATTGAGCAAGGGGCCAAGTCAGAGCAGAGATTCTGACTTGTTTGTTTTAGTAATGTATGCAGGGATTCAAGATAGCAAGAAAGAAATGACAACAAAAATAAAAAAAAATCAAACTTTTTATTTCATTCCTAGAAATTATACATTAAGTTCCACCTTCTCTCTCTACATTACTCGTCCCTCCGCTCTCCGGGAAAGACGCTCTTGAGGGTACAACCCAACTACGAAAAGCGGTACTTCTACCGCTCTGCACTCCTCTTCCCATCTCTGTACCCCGACGTCGATCTGCGGGGGCGACAAAGAAGCTACTAACACGAAAGCCACGCTCTCGTGCTCTTCGGTAGCGCTCCTCACCATCTCTCAGCCATTGTTCAGCAAGGCCAAGGCTGGTTCGGAGTTCAAATAATTGGGCCTCTATGGCCCTTCGCTCCTCCCTCTCAGCCAACCTATCGGCTCTTTCTCTTTCTCTGTCCCTTTCTTTTTCTGCCCGTTCTCTTTCTTGGTCTTCCCTCTCCAGTTGAAGGGTGATCCTTAGCTCCACGGCGTCCCTAGAAGAGTCATCATCTGGACGACGCCGCAGTTCATCTTCCAGCTCCGCTATTCTAGCCTCCCTCTACGCAGCTTGGGCAAGTGCCTCTTGCGTCCCTTTTTCCTGCCAGATATGCCGTCTCAGATATGCGGCAAGACATGGACAAGGAAGATTCAACAATGAAACCCTTACCTGTATAGAGAGCATGCCTTCTTCCTCCGCGGCACGCTGCGTCGCACGAGCAATTTGCTCGTGAAGCAAATCAAGCTCTGAGGTAGGGATCCATAAGCTGGAAGAGACGCCATCTGCTCCCATCGCTGATGAGGCCGCGTCGATCTGGGCGCGCTATAACAACATGAAGTGATAATTAGTGGCTAAGCACCATGAATCCAGGGTTATAATTAAGAGTGTGCATTGTATATACACCCACCGAGGCACTCAAGGCTCCTCGGGTGTCACCCAACTGTTGCTCCGTGTCTGCCAAGCGAGCTCGTAGGTTCGCTATCATGGTATCACAGACATCCTGTAGTCATGTTATAGGAGTCAGCATTTCCATAAAAAAATGAATAAAAATAAAAAGAAGAAAAAGAAGAAAAGACCAAAAAAGGGAGGCCTACCTCCACAAGTCCCCCAGGTTGGAGTCGCTCTGCATACATTGCCCTATACAGACGCAGATAGCCTTCACTATCATGTGCCTGCGATTCCACAATTATGCCACCCTGTTGCCAGTCTTCATACTGTTCGGGGAACCGCACACGCCAATCAATACAGATTGCCGGTCCCCGTGTCTTTCTCCCGACGCGAGGTGGCGCAGTCGTATCTATCCACTCCTGGGCTAGCCCCAGGGTCCTCATAACCAATCATAGCCGAAGCGGCTCGATTTCATTCAGGCAGTGCATCCAAAGCTCTCGTCCAAACCGGGCACGGCTCATCAAAACCCACGGTTGGTCAGCATCTACCATCCCTGAGTAGGGTCTCCAGTTCACCTAGATTAGATTGTACATATTCTTTTAGCTAGTCAAATGTAGAAGTAAAAGAAGAACTAAAAAAAATAAAAAAGAGGAAAAAAGAATCCTACCATTGCTGCAGGGAACTCCTGCAGCTCACGTCTTAGCACCATCAGTTGGTAGGATAGAGGCGCTGTACTCATAATGGGTTGCCACCATCTGGCTAATGGTACCGTCACTGGTCGCCAATGCCGAGCTCTCCCCATTGGGAGGTAATAGTAGCTCCATAGCTGCATCATCATGTGTCATTAGTGCCTTAAGTGAACTATTGGGAAAACACCCAAAAAAATGAAACAAAAAATTACCTGGATAAATGGTGTAAAGCCACTGGCAGTCACCTCACGGTCTGCCTCTTGGGATAGGGCTGTAAACAGATGTGCCAGCACGGCAGCTCCCCAAGCATACTGCCCTACTCTCTCGAGATCAACTAGCAGCTCTAGGAAGCGACAGTCGATGCTGCCTCCCTTCGAGCTCAGTAGCAATCTTCCCAGTAAGAAGAGGAGAAATCTCCTCAAATCCATGTTGGACCTTTCCCAATTGCCGAAATCTGTGCAGTACACAGCACGGCACCCTCTTTCTATCCTTTCCATGAATTCTTCCAAGGACTCATCGTCCCGTGGACGAGTATCAGCAAGCCCTAATGCCTCCATGATAGACGCCTTAGCTACTGATCGGTTCTTCTGATCGTCAAGTTCCAGTCCTAACAGCTTCTGGGCACCTTCTCGGTAGTCCGCGTAAGTGACTCCGGTCACTGCCTCCCCATCCACTCTAAGGCTCGTGATTCGGACCACATCTTCCAGACTGGGTACCATGTGCCCCCAGGGCATCAAGAATGCCCGACTCACTGGGTCCCATCTTTCGCGCAATGCTTGGATGAGGACAAGGTCGAGCTTGATTGGCTCGATCCGCAGAAAGGCCCCAAATCCCATCACGTCTAGCCTGGCCTTCTGAAAGTCTGGAAGACCACGATATGTGGCAACCACAAGCTCCCAGGATATGTGTGATTTCATTATGCTCTGCACATACACAAGAACTGAGCAAAGGCGGAGCTTTGCCAAGGAAGAAAAAGGAAGAAAGAATGAAGGAAGGGACGAGAAGGTCCAACTTACGAGTTGTGATTGCGTCCTCTCGCTGAGTTGCCCCTCGACTTCTGAAAGTCTCCTGGAACTGCTGCCAGATCTGCTTCTCTTTGAAGAGCGCGAAGGCTCACCTTCTGCTCTGAAGCTAGATTCTCCCTCCATCCTGAAATTGAGCAATTCTCACTACCTCCCCTTCTTGCAAACTTTCACTCTTCGGATCAGCTCTCACGACATTAGTGCTTCCAAGTCGAGAGAAAGGGGAGGTATTTATAGGATTGGAAAGAAGGTGATCTGGATCTATCACCATCACCCCTAGCAACAGCCTTTGCGACAAGTCACCCCCCTTTTACCGCTGCGGCCACTCTACCGTGGGGAGTGATCGATTTGGGGGCGTGATTTGTTGACTTGGCCTCTCTATTCAGTCCGAAGATTCCCCGTGTTTATTGTCCCGTTGCGACTACTTTTAGCGCAAAGAAGAAAGAGGGGGACATTTATGCGGGAAACAAGGACCAGGGACCGACGTTGTTGAAATTGGTGGTAGGTTCCTTTGAAAACAATGGCTATGGTACACTCGCATGTCACTTCGCCATGTGAAGTGAATGGAGCAGAGCTGTGATTGTTGACTCGCCACCCCTATTCGGTCCAAAGATTCCCCATGTCCCTTGTCCTATTGCGACTACTTTAAGCGCAAACAGGGAAACGAGGGACATTCACGTGGAAAAGAGCACCACGGGCTGATATTGTTGAAGTCTGATGGCAGACTCCCTTTGAAAATCATGGCTATGGTGAGTCACCACTCCGTATTTTAAGGCGACATCTCGTCGAGCATGTCTCGCAGGAACCCATGTGGTAGAAAAGACCTGTAGAGCAGAAGGAACGAACGGGCAAGCAAGCTGTGTTCAAACCAAGCCATTTCATTCACATATCTATATAAGGGTTTGTGCCCGTCATGAGGAAGGAGTGGGTGTACAAGCCATTCACTAATCCTCGCCACCCTCCTGGTTACATATCTTCTCTCTCCAAAGGTAAGAATTCCCTTGGAGGCCTTCTATAGTCTCGTGATGCAGCAATCGCTTTGCTGTGCCATGCCTTTCCATCTGTTCTTGCGATGCTTTTCGTCGTCCTCCTGTTTCTCTCGTGACCCTGATGGCCGTGAAGCTCTTGAAGCTAAGGATGCTGGTTGAACTCCCCTCTGCTCAGCCGAAGGGGACTGTACCAACTCCAGGAGCTCCCTTGCCGCGAGCTCCAATTCCCCTCCGATCTGCGGAGCAAGTGACGTGTCTGGACGCTCTTCCTCTCAGAGTTCCATCTCTTGGGCCTCCCGTGCTACTCTGTCTTTGCCTTTCTCTTCATCTTCTCTCGCTTTACCTCTCTCCTCGCCACTTGGAGAGAAACCTTTAGCGTCAAGGCATCTCGGGGTAATCCCTCATGCTGTAGTTGCTCTGATCTTTCATCTCTTATTCTGTGATGGTCAGCTGTCGCTTGGCGTCTGCCATCTTAGCCGCTTACGGAAAAGGGATGTAGGAGATTCAAAGCATGTGCAAGGGCATAAAGGCCTTATTTCATTCCAAAATGAGGACTACACTTGGGGTTTAGGCACTTCGGGCCTCAAATTCCCCAATTGGGTTACATAAGCTTTCCACAGCTCCATGTCCTCATTTACAGACACCATTACCTTCAGTGGAACACTTGCCTTCCACGATGCTTTAATTGCCTTCACATCGTTTGCATCGCCCTCCGTACCTAGCTCTCTCTTCCTCAGAGGAGGAATTTCAGATAACATTGGGAATGAATGGCAAGGGAGGCCTGTTGATCGTTTGTTTGCCTATCTTTGATCTTACTTTTGAGGTCTGCTAAGTGATATGGCAAGATGACAAACAAGCAATCAAAGATCTGCTCAAACCTATGAACATGTGAACATGAACCTAGGCAATCATAGCTAGCTCTAGCATGGGCATGCTATCTCAATCAAATCACGCTAAGGAAAAGGAAAACCACACGCCGGGGCGTGGAGCAAGGAGTAAATAAAAACACACCACTAGGGGTGGAACAAGCAAGGAAATAAAGATGTGATGAAGGAAATAGCTATTGCCCAGCACTAAGGAAAGATGTGATCGCCACCAAAGTAAACACAAGTCAAAGACTCGAATATACCTTGGAAATAGGAGGATGAAGCACCCGCCCACGGGAGAGAAAACCAAAGAAAGCCTGCAGATCAGCTTGAAAGTGACGGCCAGAGACCCGTGCGTCGCTTATAAGTAACGGTCCCACCCTAGACCGCCAGAAGAGAGTGACGCTCCTAAACCAGACCGTCAGACAACCTGCAGTAGTAAAGCTTGAA